>CM034152.1:664689663-665155858 GCA_019776745.2 Taxus chinensis | reverse complement strand
ATCTTTATATTCTGTTGTCTGAGAAGGTGAATAAACCATCGAGCATGATGGATGCGAAATGGGATTTGCTAGATAAGAAGGCACTTGGGACAATTCGAATTTGTCTTACATCTTTAGTATTATTTAATGTTTCAAAGGAAAGACTACAAAATAACTGATGTATGCATTAGGGAAGTTATATGAAAAACCCTCTGCCTCTAATAAGATATTTTTAATGAATTTTTTTTTTAATATGAAGATGTCTGAGAATGGTTTAGTAGCAGATCATTTAAATGATTTTAATACGGTTGTAAATATGCTAGCTTCAATTACAATAGAATTTGATGAAGAAGTTTGGGATTTATTAGTTCTGTGCTCTTTACCTGAGAGTTGGAATAGCCTAGTAATGGCAGTAAGCAACTTGGTTCCAGCTAACTGAAAGTTGAAGTTTGAGGATGTTGTAGGGGTGATTCTAACCGGGGAAATACAAATAAAACACTCTGTGGAATCTTTTACTTCATGGAATGCTTTGACAGTGGAAACTAGAAGGAGATAGAAGAATAGAGGAAGCCGTTGAAAATCAAAGGATTGGGAAAGGTCAAAATCCAAAAGCAAGATAGTATGTTGGCACTGTGGAAAGTCTGGGCGTGCAAAAAAGGACTGTTGGGAACTTTGAGACAAGAAGAAACAATAGGAAGAAAATAAGGAGGCAAATGTGGCAACGAGTAATGTATGTCAGTATGCTTTGATTCTTTCTTTGCATAATATTATTGAATCTTAGGTTTTAGATTTGAGTGCTTCTTTCCATGCTACTCCACATAGGCATTATTTTCTTGATTATGTTCAAGAATATTTTGGGCATGTTTTTTCTTGGTGATGATGAGCCTTGCAACATAATTGGAAAAGGTTCTATTCAGGTTAAGGTGCAGAATGAGAATACTTGGCTATTGAAAGATAGCAGATGTGTGCCTATATTAAGATGAAATTTGATATCGACAGGGAAGTTGGGAAGTGATGGTTGTACTGTGATATTTACAGCAAACTCTTGGAAGGTTACCAAGGGTTTTGTTAGTGCAAATTCACAGCACCCCCAAATCGACCCTCAGATCTGCTGTAGACAATTGGTCAATTTGGTTTGAATGCACAACATGGAGTTTTCCCTAAGTGTGGGACCTTGCAAATTGGGAAAACTCTCCAGATTGAGGTTGGTTCCTACTCCTCTGTTTAGGTGTATGCATACAATTTTTGCAGAGGTTCTGATTCAAAATTACCTACCAGGAGACAGGGTTGAGAGAAAACATGGAAATGGAAACAAAACTAAGCAAAAAATAGAACGGTGATACACCAAAGGAGTGTTGAACTTCTTGTTTTGCAAAATAGACAAATCATGGAGATGCAGCATTAAAACATGCATAGATTACTAGAATGAAATGAAGGATCAGAAGACAATAATAAATGCATGAGAGGATTGAAAATCGATCACAAAACATACATTATCATTTCCAAGTTTGATACAATACATTGCAATAGCAAGGAGGAAAAAAATGTGTTGCAGTCTTCATGGGAGGTCTGAAACTCCTTCAAATCTGATTGTTAAGGAGAAAAGAAGGGCTTGCAAGAGCAAAAATGTCCAACATTACAAAATGAGCCAAATCTGGCTTTTAACGATGAAAACACAGAATAGGGGAGAGAGAACATGGGAAATCCATTTTTTACACCCACCAACTGACATCATCCATTAAAACAGAAAGGGAACCCTCACAAATCCATTTTCCAATGCATTCGACCATGCTGGAGAAAAATGGGTGCCATACTGCATTAATTTTTGGTGGTTAGATGTATGTTATGCATTTTTTCCCATGCCTGAGACTTTTATTCAATTTTCTTCCTCCAACCTTACCCAAAACTCAAAATTGAAGATTTCATGGCATAGAGGGCGTTGATAGATTTCCAATGGTACCAAATTTGATGAATTTTGACCATTGGATCGAAAGATATGACCTTTTGAAATTCTGCGGCCAAATTAGGGCAAAAATGGTGAAAAATGGGTCAAAATTGGGGTCGGCAGGGTCAAACCTCAAATTTTTCCCTTTGATTTCAAATTGGGAAAATTTCCCAAAAAAATCCACGCCCCACCGATGCGTTGATGACGTGTCATAAAAATGACACATGGCGGCCTCATATTGGTTTGGAGGTGTGCTTCGCTTCTTCCTTCATGGGCCCGCGGCCTCAAACTTCACCTTTTGCCCTTTTTATTTCAAATTGGGAAAATTTCCCAAAACAAATCTAGCCCCCTGCTCTCCCGATGACACGTGTTGGCTTCTGATTAGAGTGGGGGGTGTGGCTTCCACATTTTTACCCTTCTCCTTTGCGGGCTCGCGGGCCGATTTTTGTCTTTAACCCTTTTCACCCCAAAATCTAAGTGCCAAAATTCTCTCCCTGACCCCGCGAGTCCGCTTCATTCCTTTGTTCGGGCCCGCGGGCCAAATATTTCCTTTGTGCCTTTTAACCCCAAAAGGGCTAAGTGCAAAATTTATCTCCCTATCTCCACCGACTCACCAATTTTTCTTGGTAAATTTTCCTCCTTACCTTCGCGGGCCTGCCCAGGGAAAATTTCCCTTCCAAACTCCACCGAGCCATAACTCAAAAAATACAAGGAGTTATGAGGACTTCTTTACCTTTCTTGAAAGGTGGAAAAATTCTCTATCTGATGAAATCATACCTAGAAAATTTGGAGTCCTTGAAGCATGCAAAAAATTCATTTTAAGTACCAGCAAAGGAAAAGGAGGAGGAGTTAGCCAAAAATAAGCATGGGTTTATTTTGGATAACAATTCTGGCAACTCAGAGGGATCATCTGCCTACTAGATTAAAATACCAGCTACCTTGAAGCATCCATTGGGCATGGAGTCATGATAGATAGCCTACAAACTGATCCTCTACTTGAAAACTTCCCTTTTAAGCCTCTTGGAAACCACTGAAAATTGAAACCAGTTGTGACCAAATGCCAAGACAATGCACTATGCAAGAGCAAAAACCAACACCACAAAAACTATGTACAAACATGAAAATCATACATACCCCAAGTGGGATATGCAGAGTGTGCACAATAACTTATCCTGCAAAAAGAAAACCTACCTACTCTACTCTAACTGGAAGCAAAGGCGGGCTAAACAAACCCTGCAACTGGTTGGGAGAAGTAGCTTCCCTTTCTCAAGAGAGGCATCCATGTAAATGATTTGGAGATGATCATGGCTATTAGTATGAGTGGAAAATTGAGAAGAATCTGGTCCTCCACCCAAATCATCAAGGTATCATCATTAATGGAAAATACCTCCTCAAGCTGACCTGCATTGGACTCCTGGAGGCATTGATGGTGACCCTTGATACTTTGATGCTCATCCTCATGCCCTTAAGTAGGCATGACTAGTTTTGGTATCTCCTTTGGCTCTAATGAATCCAAGTACCTAATTGGGCATGGTCTGATCCTTTGGGTGTGCCCATTGCTTTGAATCTCAACTCCAAAAATGGAGTCTTCTTGTAAACCTTCCTGGATGGATGACGTGGAAGAAGTGGTGAAAATTTCTTGCTCTTCCCCTTCCTTTTCCCATGAAGTACATGGAAGATTTAAATCTTCCAAACTTGGTTCCAAAAGGCTATGACAAAACACAGGCTGATGTTCTTCAATGTTCTCCTTTGTGGCACCAGGCTCTTGATGTTAAAGAATGAATGGTGGAGAAGAGAATGTTGTAATTTCAGTTGGCTCCTCCTCAAGACATTCTTCTAAGTTTGATAAAAAATCAAACTATTCAATGTCCTACTACAACAAAGTCTTTTCCCTCTTGCATGGTGACTTTCAAATCTGCATTTTCTTCACCATGTGCAACTTCATTTTCAAACATGCAACTTGTCAAGCTCGAACTAATCCAAAAAAACATATTTTTGGAGAGATGAAGTGGGAGAGAAACATGAATTTCTTGTGCATCTTGCTCATCATTCAATGCCTTTGGACCTGTTTTATTCACCTCCATAATGGCTTCATCAATCAAATGAGCCCCTTCAAATGAAAGTAAAAATGTATCAATAATGCTTCCTTCTTCTGCTGTTGCAAAAACTGACTTGATCTCATCCATTTGCTCCTCAAAAATGGGGTTTTGAACTGGTTTTTCTTCCTCCATAATGACTGATTTTGTAGTGCAAATTGGATCAGCATTTTCTTTGGGCAAAGTGCCAACATGGACACCCAACTCATCACAAAGAAACTGTTGTTTTTCTTGCTTCACTGCTGCTATAAAATCAGCCTCAGCCACCACTGGTTCTTTAATCTTGACCTCCTCTATTGGCTTGACCATCAAGGGGATTTTTGAAAACTTAAATTTAGTAGCCCAACTCTTCAGATTTTCTATCATTTCTTCTCTGTTGGGTTCCTCTGTTTGATGTTCTCCTTGGCTGGTTTTTTTATTTTCATTTTCCCAACATGGATTTGGGAACACAAGAGGAGTGGTGGGTTGTGGATTCAACTGGTTTTGCTATTATTTGTGGTGGAGGAGGAGGTATTGTTTCTTGTTTCTTGTCGAGGGGACTTGGACCTGGGAGGGAAAATGAGTAGAAGAACTAAAATGGGATGGAAGACTAGGGGATGAAGAAATGGAATTAAATTTTGGGACAATAGATGGGCAACTTGAAACTTGACACTACTGAGATAAAGCAGATTGGGAAAGAGGAAAAGAAAAAGCATGAGATGGTGTGCTTACCCATTGACAAGGTTGCTGAATACTCCTCTCATACACCCCTATTCCTTCAGTCCACTATGCAAGCAATGACAGCGTTGCAACCATGAAGTCAAGTTTCTCTTGAGGGTTGTAATGTCTTGGAAAAGGGCCTCCCCATGGACAAGGTGCTCTGAAACCAATCTGAAATGCCTTCATTTGTGCTTGAGCCCTGGATTGCACCATGTTTGCCTCCATCTTTTGGATTTTCTCCAAAAAATCCACATTTTCTTCTTGACTTCCCTCACAATCTGCATACCCTTGTGCTTAACATGCTTCATAGCCAAACTAACTTTGACATTGCTCATATGGATATGCATATTGGTTTTGAATTTGATCAAAATGCTGATATGGAGGATTTGAAAAATATGTTAGAGGTGGGAAACATTGTTGTTGTTGTAAATGCAAATTCCATGAGGGAAATGAAGTCATGATTGCACAACTTCATGGGATGAAAGAAGAATGAAAAATGGAAGGGATGGATGGGAAAATGAATGAAAATGAAAGGAAAGAAGGTCTGCAACTTCAGATATGGGTTGCTGATTAGATGGAGTCACCAGATGTGCTTGCAAGTGCCTCCAAAGGCTGAAATATTCACCAAGAGCACATCAACTTGATGAGATGAAGTGGAAGACCTCTAAGGTCCCACTGGGTGTGCCAAAACTATTAGTGGTGCATGGTGATGTAAGATATGTTGTTTTTTACATGGGACACTAAGAGAAGATGAAATATCTAACCCCAGTGTCCCACCGGGCGTGCCAAAACTGTTAGTGCAAATTCACAACACCCCCAAATCAACCCTTAGATCTGCTGTAGACAATTGGTCAATTTGGTGTGAATGCACAACATGGAGTTTTCCCTAAGTGTGGGACCTTGCAAATTGGGAAAAATCTCCAGATTGAGGTTGGTTCCTACTCCTTTGTTTAGGTGTATGCATGCAATTTTTGTAGAGGTTCTGATTCAAAATCCTACTCTAAAACTACCAAGGAGATAGGTTGAGAGAAAACATGGAAATGGAAACAAAACTAAGCAAAAAATAGAACGGTGATACACCAAAGGAGTGCTGAACTTCTTGTTTTGAAAAATAGATACATCATGGAGATGCAGCATTAAAACATGCACATATTACCAGAATGCAATGAAGGATCAGAAGACAATAATAAATGCATGAGAGGATTGAAAATTGATCACAGAACATACATTATCATTTCCAAGTTTGATACAATACATTGCAATAGCAAGGAGGCAAAAAAATGTGCTGCAGTCTTCATGGGAGGTCTGAAACTCCTTCAAATCCACCTGCTAAGGAGAAAATAAGGGCTTGCAAGAGAAAGAACGTCCAACATTACAAAATGAGCCAAAACTGGCTTTTAATCGATGAAAAATGCAGAATAGGGGAGAGAGAACGTGGGAAATCCATTTTTTACACCCACCAACCGACATCATCCATTAAAACGGAAAGGGAACCCTCTGAAAATCCATTTTCCAATGTATTCGAGCCATGCTGGAGAAAAATGGGTGCCATACTGCATTAAAATTTGGTGGTTGGATGTCTGTTATGCATTTTTTCTCATGCCTAGGACATTTTATTCAATTTTCTCCCTCCAACTTTACCCAAAACTCAAAATTTAAAAGCTTCCATGGCATAGAGGGCATTGATAGCTTTCCAATGGTACCAAATTTGATGAATTTTGACCACTGGATCGAAAGATATGACCTTTTGAAATTCAGTGGCCAAATTAGGGCAAAAATAGTAAAATGGGTCAAAATTGGGGTCGGAAGGGTCAAACCTTAAATTTTTCGCTTTTTTCAAATTGGGAAAATTTCCCAAAAAAAATCCATGCCCCACCGATGCGTCTGATGACATGTGTCAGCATAAAAATGACACGTGGCTTCAGATTGGTTTGGAGGTGTGCTTCGCTTCTTCCTTCACGGGTCCGCGACTCAAAATTTGCCCTTTTCCCTTTTATAGAATTGGGAAAATTTTTCAAAAATAATCCAACACCCCAACTCTCCCGATGACATGTGTCAGCTTCTAATTCGAGTGTGGGGTGCAGCTTCAACATTTAACCCTTTCCTTCGCAGGCTCTATGGGCCGATTTTTGTCTTTAACCCTTTTGCCCCAAAAGCTAAGTGCCAAAATTCTCTCCCTGGCCCCGCGAGTCGTGCTTCATTCCTTCTTCGGGCCTGTGAGCCAAAATTTTCCTTTGTGCCCTTTTAACCCCAAAAGGGCTAAGTGCCAAAATTTATCTCCCTGTCTCCATCGCCCGCCAATTTCCTTGGAAAATTTTCCAACTCCACTTTTCCGGCATTGGAAAATTTTCCTCCTTACCTCCACGGGCCCGCCCAAGGAAAATTTCCCCTCCAAACTCCGTCGAGCCATAACTCAAAAAATACAAGGAGTTAGGAGGACTTCTTTACCTTTCTGGAAAGGTGGAAAAATTATCTATCTGATGAAATCATACCCAGAAAATTTTGAGTCCCTGAAGTCTATGAAAAAAAATTCATTTTAAGTACTAGCAAAGGAAAAGGAGGAGGAGTTAGCCAAAAATAAGCATGGGCTTATTTTGGATAATAGGTGCTCTTATGGTGGCAAGAGGTAAGAAGGTTGGAACCTAGTATTTAACCACTTATAGCACTAATGTTTGTAATCTTGTGGCTTCAGAAGTAGATACAACATTGTGGCACTATAGGCTCGGTCATATGAGCCATAAGGGCATGGAGATCATAAAGAAGGATTTTCCTGGATATATAGAAACATGTTTGGAGTTCTGTGAGGACTGCATATATGGGAAACTGAAGTCGAGTAATGTTTCTCAAGGTTGTACCTACAAAGAAAGAGAGTAAGTTAGAGCTGGTGCATTCTGATGTATGGGGGCCGGATCAGGTATCATCTCTTGGGGGTTCAAGTTATTATGTTACTTTTATTGATGATGCAACAAGGAAAGTTTGGGTTTATTGTATTAGAAAAAAATCTGATGTATTTGACACTTTTGTTAAATGGAAAGCATTGGTAGAGAATGAAACATGTCTTAAGCTAAAATGTCTCAGGTAAGATAATGGAGGGGAGTATTGTATCAATGAATTTAATGATTATTGTTCTAAGAATGGAATCCGCAGGCAAAAGATGGTTCCATGAACTCCAAAACAGAATGGGGTGTCAGAATGGATGAACAAAACAATAATGGAACGTGCTAGGAGCATGAGGTTACATGCAGGATTGCCTCTTTCTTTTTGGGCAGAAGTAGTGAGCACAACTGTGTACTTGATAAACAGAGACCCCTCAAGTGCCTTGGATGGAGGCATACCTGAGGAGGCTTGATATGGTAAGACAGTTGATTATTCAATTCTTAGAGTCTTTGGATGTGAGGTGTTTGTCCATATAGACAAAGATGATAGGACCAAACTAGAGGCTAAATCAGAAAAATCTACTTTCATTGGTTATGGCGGTGATGACTTTGGATATAAATGTTGGAGTATTAAGGATAAGAAAATCATTCGATCTAGGGATGTGGTTTTTAATGAGAAAGTCATGTATAAGAAGTAGTTGCAGGAAAACAGGGAAGAATCCAAGACAGAATATGCAGCAGTAGACGATCTTCCGGATGGGAAAGTGACACATGAATCAGTTCAGGAACCTCCTCAATAGGAACTCCAAACTCTTATATTGAAGAGGTCTTCTAGGGTAAGAATAGAACCTGAATGTTTTTCTCCTTCTCTTTATTATTTATTACTCACTAATAGTGGAGAGCCAAAGAGCTTTGATGAAGCAATGCAGGTAGATGCCAGGAAGAAGTGGGAGCAAGCCATGGATGAGGAGCATCAGGCTCTCATGGAGAACTAGACATGAGATTTGGTAAAGCTACCTGAAGGCAAAAGAACATTACAGAACAAGTGGGTGTTCAAAGTCAAAGAGGAAGAATGAGGCAACAAAAGATACAAGCCCTGATTGGTGGTCAAGGGGTTTGTACAAAAAAAAGGTATAGATTTTGATGAGATTTTTTCTCCTGTAGTAAAAATGACTTATATTAGAACTGTTCTAGGAATAGTTACAGCAGAAGACTTGCACTTAGAATAAATTGATGTAAAGACTGCATTTCTCCATGGTGATTTGGAGGAGGAACTATACATGAAGCAACTAGAGGGCTATGAGGTCAAAGGTAAATAGGAGATGGTGTCTAAATTGAAGAAGAGCTTGTATGGCTTGAAACAAGCTCCACGTCAATGGTATAAGAAATTTGATAGCTTCATGATGGAGCAAGGTTATATTAGATGTCATTCTGACCATTGCATGCATACAAAGAAATTTGAGGATGGCAGTTATATTATCCTTTGTCTGTATGTGGATGACATGTTGGTTGCAGGTAAAAAACATGCAGAAAATAAAAGTACTCAAGAAGCAACTAAGTGAATCCTTTGCTATGAAGGATTTGGGGGCAGCCAAAAAAAATCCTTGGTATGAGGATATCTTGGGATAGGAAGGAATGGAAGCTGACTTTATCTCAGGAAGAGTAAATCAAGAAGGTCTTGGAGAGGTTTAATATGCAGGATGCTAAACCGGTTGGGACTCCTTTGGCAGGCCATTTCAAGTTATCAAAGGAAAAGTGTCCCAAGATAGAGCAGGAGAGAAACCAGATGTCCAAGGTACCTTACTCATTAGCGGTTGACAGTTTGATGTATGCCATGGTGTGCACCAGGCTTGATATTTCCCATGCAGTGGGAGCGATGAGTAGATTTATGAGTGATCCAGGTAGAGATCATTGGTAGACACTAAAGTGGATCCTTTGGTATTTGAGAGGGACCATGGGGACAGTTTTGTGCTACAGTGGATCAGACACCACTTTGTGTGGTTATGTAGATTCAGATATGGCTGGAGATGTAGACAACAGGAGGAGCACGACAGGTTATGTTTACACTATAGGTGGGACAACAATGAGTTGGATTTCACGACTACATAAGTTGATGGATTTGTCAACCACAGAGGCTTAGTATGTTGCTGCCATAGAGGCAAACAAAGAAATGATTTCGTTACAAAAATTGCTTGAGGAGTTGGGGCATAAGTAGGATGAAGGAAAGTTGCATAGTGATAGTCAGAGTGCTATACACCTAGCTAAGAACTCTGCTTTCCACTCTAGGATGAAGCATATACAGTTAACGTACCATTTCATCAGGACAACTTTGGAGGAAGAGAAGCTGAAGTTGGAGAAGATTCATGCTAGTCAGAATCCTGTAGACATGGTGACCAAGGTGGTGACAAGGGAAAAACTGAAGCTATGCTCAACTTTGGTTGGTCTTCACAGAAACAAGTGAAGGGTTGAGAAGCTTGCTAAGAGGAAAACTAGTTTCTAAGTGGGAGATTGTTAGGTTATGGAGCTTGATTTCATGTGTGAAAGTGTTGAATACTGTACACTAAGAGTATTGTACACTTTCCACAGTTTTCTCGTCAAGGTTCGGGGGTGCAGCCCCTGAATTTTATTTCTTTTGGCCTTAAAATGTGCCCGATATACCGGGAAACGTGTTTTTCTCATATGGGCGGGATTTTTGACCCATAGGTTTATGGGACGGTTTTGGCCCGTGGTTTTAATACCCACGGTTTTGTAAAACTGCTTAAGCAGTTGTCTCCTTATGGTTTTATGCATATGGTAGGGATAATGTAACATTACAGATGTGTTTTGAATTTGGGTGTGAATTTTGTAGAGTTTGTTGAGCGTACCTCCAAACATATATGGGTATTGTATTGAGAGAGCGATGGCTTGTAATAAAATCTGAGCAAGTGATTCTTGGTGGACGTAACCCGAATTGGGTGAACCTACTATCTCTTTGTGTTGTGTTATTTTATTATGCACTCTTATTTGAGATCTGTAATATTTTCTGCATATTAGTTTCTACTGTTGCGATTCTGTGAGGGATTATTCCGCATATTTTATCCCTCATTTCCTAATATCTACAACATCCCCAATCAAGTTCCATTTTCAGTAGAGAGCAGGTGGCAGGGTAAAAATATCTTCATAGTTCGTACGGTGTGATGGTCTATCTTCAAACTTCAGGCAGGGAAATCATCAAATATAGAGAACTCAAGAGTTGAATTTCTTCACCGCAGTCCAAAACTCTTAACAATACACATTTCTTATCTCTTTAACCTAGTGGCTTTCTATGGATTCCCACCAGCATGGACATCTCACATCATCTGCCCCATATTTAAATCAGTCGGAATCAACAGGAGCCAAATGATTATAGAAACATCATGATTAGGCATACTTTGAGCAAGTTATTTGCTAAAGTGTTAGATGATTTGATTTCTAGATTTGCTGAATCCAAGAAACTCCGTGCAAAAGGACAAGCAGGGTTAAGACGGGATCACCGAACAGTAGACCATGTCTTAACACTTAGAGCCATAATTGAAGAAGTAAGGGCCAACAAGCGTAAGGTTTATTGTTGTTTTATTGACTTTCAAAAGACATTCGATTTTGTACCTAGACACCTTCTAATCCAACGGCTTTGTGACCTCCAAATTCCAGAGCATTTGGTTATTTTTGTGAGGACACTCTATGAAATGGTGGTTGGCCAAGTCTGAACTCCTACTGGTTATACAAGTAATATCAATAGCACCATCAGTTCTAAACAAGGATGTCCACTTTCTCCTACTCTATTTGGTCTCTATATTGATGAACTAGAGCACATCATTGCAAATTTCAATCTTAGAGATGATGGTTGTTTTTTATATGATATCATCATTGCTATTTTATTATTTGTGGATGATATGATTCTCATGTCACATATTGTTGCAGGCCTACAACGGCACCTTGACATCTTAAGCTCTATTTTTGATACTCATGGTGTATAAGTGAACTTAAGGAAAACTAAGGTCATGGTATTTAATACAACCAAGAGGGTTACCTATGCAACTAACCTCATGTAGAAAGGACACTTGGTGGAAGTGGTCTCGTCTTACACTTATCTTGGAGTGACTTTCACAAGCGCTCCTTTTGAACATGCTTCATGTAGTAGAAGAGAGATTATATAAAGGTTATGTAGCCCTCAATACATTCGAGAGACAATGTTTCCAGCTTCAATTTACAAGATGCAAATGCGAAATTGTGAATTTTCCAAACTCTAGTGACACCAACAATGTTGTATGGTTGTGAGATTTGGGGCCCTGATCTTTGGCACAATGGTTGGACTCGTGTTGATAGAGTACTCATCTCCATGCTATCCACGACTCTCTGGGCAAAACACTGAGTTCCACATGTAATCATCTTGGCTGAGTTTGACACGCACCCTCTCTGTATCTCAGCTATATTCTATCTTGTGATGCTACTCCATAGACTAAGATGTATGACAGATACACCAATTAGGCAGAGTAGATACCCCATCAAGGCTCTCCAATCATCCATGAGGCTATGTGAATTAGGGATCCAAACCACTTGGTATGCACATTGTACAACTTTCCTCCAAAGCATCGGATTGGGTATTAATTGTCTTCCTCCTCTTACATTCTCTATTAATTATCCCCACATGCCTAGAACGGAAATTCATAGAGGAATTAGAGAGGATATCTACAAAGCTTACATAAAATCAACGTGGATTGAACCATTGCCAACAAAAATACACCACTATTTGGAGCATTATCTCCAAATTGAAGATTAACGTGTCATTCCCCCCCAAATACATCAAGTTCCCACTTGGTTTGAGATTCCCCTTGGGTTAACTATGAGTTTTCTCTCATCAGCTTCACATGGAGACATAGCACAACATTCCAAGAGACCAACGTACTTGCACACTTTGCAACAATGAACTTGAATAAGAGGAGCACTTTATATTTGGTTGTCCTCTGTACTATGAGATCTGTGGCAGGTATCGTTGTCTCTTCCGAGAAACTCAAGGCTCATTACGGGCCCTTATCCATTATGAAGACCAGAGGTGTGTAGCTTTCGTTATTAGGGAGATGACCCAACATAGATATGGCCTCCTCAAACATCATCATGGTAGCCTTGGGTCTCAAACTATTGGTTCATTCCTTCAGTCTTCTACACAACACCGGAGGCATAAACGAGCACATGACTTCACACAACAATCACGATCTACCAGGGGTAGAAACCTCTTAAACATGACACATTAGACTTGTTGTATCTTGTGTCTTTCCAGTTACTTCTTGTATTTTATTTTGTATTTGGCTTCCTACATTATCTTATTCTCTTTGCTCCTCTTGTAGTCCCATTAACCTTTTTAGTTATTTCTAGACATTAAAATTTTAAATTAAATTAATAACTTACAAATATATATTTTTTCAGTAGAAAGACATAAAAAGCAACTATTTTCACCATATTTACTTTTATGACACCTGAAAAAAAGAGCCCAGTCTTTGTAAAGTACGTCGTAATTTAATGGAATCGACTTAGGGATTCGACTTTGGGCCGAGCGTCTATCGAGAAATATAAACTTTTACGGTTCTACCGAGATAAATTATGATGGTACCTATGCATGTTTTCCAAATTCCAATGCTCGAAAACTTGAATCAGGTGACTCGAGAACTGAGTTAATCAATCATTACAGCCATTTGAGTGGGAGTCGGTACTGTCACAAATTTGTAGTAAATGTATTTCATGCATGATTCGTGAAGATTGTATTTTGTAGCCGTAGGTACTTAAGTAATCTATCAGCTTTCATCTAGTGCAAATCGCCGATTCGCCAAACATAAGTTATTCTGTCAAATACATCATTAAAAACGCCGCGAATATTGTAAGGAAGATATTATACCTAAGTACGTATTACAGTGAATGTAATTCATGATTCGACGGCGCTCCTTTTTCTACATGTGTGGGACTTGGAGTATTCGGGACGGGGACACCGTTTTCTCTCTGCTTTGTTTTTTTTTTTTTGCTTTGTTTAAGTAATCACTTTTAGATTTTTTACACGCTACATTTATCATTAATTTTTTAAATTTAATTTTTCACAAAACATTAAAGATATTTTATTGATTTGTGGTAAAGGAAATTAATTTAGTTATGTCAAAAAAAAAAGAATCTAGATATTACTATATGGTCAAAATATTACTATTTTTTAATTGACTTTTCTAAGAAAAAAGAAATTTTAAGTGCGAGTCCAATGAAAGTCAAATTTATGGATAAATTGTCAAGAATAAAAGTGAACAACTCAATCCATTAGAGCCGTGACTGCCATTGTAAGAGCATCTCTTAGCATAATAATTTTTTTGGTATAGTATTCGATAAAACTTTAACAAAATTAAAGATTTACACATTTTAATATTGACTTTAGAGTCAATGCGCAACAATTAGGGTCTATACTTTTTAGTTGGATCATACCATCCTTTCTCTAGTTTACGTGCTTAAACAATTGTTTCAATCTTGGTTTGGAAGAAGATAAAAAATTGTTGTGATATTTACTGGCATAGTTTGTTTAATAATTGTATATGGATTTGAGATATTTGACATTCTCAATTTCGTCTTTTTTGAACGCGACGAGGGTTTAACACTACAACTTGCAAGTATTTTAGTTACGATCGTGATTTCATAGATGACACTTTGTGGTTAGAAAACAAGTTTCTTAGGTACATAATTACTCAATAAAATTTACTCTCGACTACGTGTCAATTGAAAAACCTCACACATGGATTAGAAATGCATGCTCGAGGATGACCTGCATGCGTTCGTACATGTTATTCAACTTTAAGAACTGTTGCTGAGGCGAACTCAAGAGGACCCAATTCCATGTATTGGTTTATGATAGTTTTTTCAAATCTTTGAAATCCTTACCAATCTAAATATGCCACATTCATGATTCACTTTTTTATTGACTATTTTAATATCTCAAAAATATAATATATTGAATGCTCGATTCACAATTTACTTTGTTATGTGCGTACGGGAGGATGGAATGCTTTGTGACGTCACCAAAGAGGTGCACATTTATGGATTCCTAGTATGTTCATGTGTGGGGTACATGAGGAATAAATATTCGAGAGAAATATTTGACAAAAAAATGTTTATATTTTAAGTTCTACCTAGGGAAGCTATGATAATGTAAATGTAGCGCGAGCTCAATTTTGTTATAAGTTTTCATATTCCGTAAATATCTTCTAAAACTCGAGAAAAACCAGTGGATATAATCAATTATTAATTAGTAGAGCGTAATTGAGGCAATAAAATGCAACATGTACAACTTGTTGCTAGCAAAAACGTAACCTAATAATAAAATTAAAGTTGCAACTGCTTCATTAAAGATTAAAATCTATTAAGCAATGTGCACATCTAAGACAAAATGCACTTGAGAAATATGTAAATACTTAATAGATATCATGATTTTGCATGCATGAAGATTGTAGGGAAGATATAATGTTGTAAATGTAATGACAATGTAACTTTGAGCTCTTATGATTTCCCAAATATATTTTAAATCCCCACATATATAATATCTACTTATAAAAAATATATATCTTGACATCCTTTACACACCTAAATATCAAACGCAATAAGTGGGTACTAGGAAATAGGTAGGAAAACTCTATGATGTGGATCCAGCTACAAGAGGTCAAAATGCCTCCAAAACTCACAAAGAATTTATCAATACTCAAGAAACTTCAAAATAGTTTCCTTCGCATTCCTAAATCCACTCTAATATTTTATAACATGACAGTGATCTGCCTTTTATTTCCCACTATCTCGAAGAAAAACCGTAAAACACACAAAAAAAAACTAAAAATAAAAACACCCCAGGTGCACCCCATATTTTGCATGCAAAATATCCCTTCATAAATGAATGATCGTGCCAAATATTGGCTTATTCCATAAATTGGAGTAAAAGATATTAAAACTATAAATTCTAGACAATCCCAAAAAGGTTGCGAGCCAATTTTAGACCATTAGATGATGGAATTTGGCCCAAAAAATATTCCCAAAAAATTCTCTCCCTTCATGAGAATAGTTGTTAAGGGTTAGTACTTATCCATATCAAGCTCCCTAGAAAATTTCAAGATGATCCAATAGTCAGATCAAAAGTTATGGTCTCAGGAAGTTATACTCTTGCATTAGTCTAATTCAATTTTCCTACTTGTTACATGTTTTAAAATAGGAGAAAATTGTCGACAAGCCCCGATTCTCACATACATCAAAATAATTTCTTCCAAAATTGCCTACATTTGACATGGTAATTATGCCAATAAGCATTCTTCTACTTGTGTGAAGGGTTGTCTAATACGTACACTTACGAGAAAATAAAGGGCCTATGTGTTTTTCATACATCAATATATTGATCAAACAAATCTTAGTTGTCTATTTATAATCGTAGATAGAATGAAATAGTTTTAACAAAATGAGTTGGTAGGTAAAATAGGGTAGACAATTCAATTCATCATCCTTGGTTTTTCTAGTGTATCGACATGTGTTTCCCCAGTCCTACAACAAATGGTTAAATCGAAGGTGCTTGTATGATGGAATTAGTCGATGATATACAATTGCATTAGTGTCATCCACTTTCCCAATGATCTATAAATTTCATGCTTCTTCCCGCCAAATCATGTTATATTTAATGTCAAATCATGCTTTATTTAGTGGATCTAATAACAAGTTGGTGGTAAAGGCCTGAAATGATCACGCTACTCCATTGGTTTCCCTCTCGTGCTAGTAACTCGGATGACATGTTGTAAAGACCAACAATAATTATTGACACTCGTATCTTTCCTTTTTAGAGCCTAGGTTTCATTTAGTGCATACGAAGAGTGTGGTTTCCCTATAACATTTTTAACAAGGTGGAGTGTTGTTGGTGGTGTTTGTTATGACTTTGGTTTTAGATATGTTGGAGGTAATATTATAAAGTCCATATTTTATGTTTTACGAAAGATAGAAAAGAATCTTGTTGATTTAATGAATAATTAGGTTTAGTTTTTGGTTTAATGTTACTCGCTTGTTATGGATATGATAGGATATTAGTGTTTTTTTCCTTTTCTTATGTTTACATAATAAACTCTCAACACTCTCTATGTTATAGGTTGCATCTTGTCCTTCAAGCCACTATTTTTTTGTTTCTAGTTTTCCTTGGAGCCCCATATTATTTTGGTTGATCATTGAAGATGTGAGTTGAAGGAATATTAGTTATAGTTTGTATGGGACGTGAGACCTTATTTGAAGCTCGTTGAAGTATCTCCCTACAAGCTCCCCATTTTCATGATATCCCAGTCTCCAATTATAATCAATTCAAGTTTTCATTTGTAGGTGGAAAGTGTCCACATTAGAGGATGTTAGTCATTCTAAATGCCAGTCTTTATATATATGAGCATCAATTTTTTGGGCTTGGTTTACTTTTGCCTTGTGAATTTCTAATCTATTTTGCTTGTTTAATTTATATTGGAGAGTCTCTTAGGTATCACATTATACTTGTTGGCATTCCATTTAGAGATGGGTTGAGACTTGTAGATGAGTAAAAAATACATTTGTGGTTTCGTTGTGTTATTTTTATTTTACAAAAGAAAATGATTGCACTCAACTTGAAAAATATGCTAAATTAATGATCTTTTAATGTATATACCATTTATATTTTCAAATGAGAAAACTATTTTACTTGTCTTTTGTTGTATATACCATTACTACATCTAAATGGATGAGGTATGGTTTGAATCATAGTTCTAATTCTTATGTGCATATAAATCTTTAATGAAGGTTTTTGGAGTAGACATACAAGTCTAAGTTTTAGATGTGGTGTTTTGGATGGTGTTTTCATTGTATAGAGCTATACTTTCTTTGTTTCTATTCCTTAAAGGAATTAAATTTTCATGGGTATCAAATATCAATCCATTTGAAATCTGATAACTTGGCACAAAAGACACCCCCCTTAAATAGTTTTTCATATGACATTTGATTTGAATGCTTATGGCGGGGATCGAGTAATAACATGGATTGATTGAAAGGGAGACTTCGAGCATTGATTTTTGTAGTTTGATGTTTTGAGAAAAGTAGGGTAGGTACTCACGTACTCACAAGACGTGCTCAATTGACAATGCTTAAGGAAAGAAACATCTTAATTGCAAAAATACCAAAAAGATTTATTTTTTTCCTATTTGCTTTTATGACTTGGTTGTGAGAAATAAATTTAATTTAATATAGATATGACGTCCATAAAAGGCAAAGAATGTCTTATGTGACAGAAAAGGTAGTACAAGGACCAATACAAAAAGGGAGTACTAAAAGCATCTCCAAAATAATAGAAAAAAGAAACAATAAATCAACTACCAGAAATTTAAAGAATTGGGAACTAGTAGAATGTGCATTTTCTGATAGATCTGAACCAACTTGTCTATGTATGATATCTCTTAAGATTCCTTTTATCAGTTATTTGGAAGAAATAACGTATATGTTTGTGATTATTTGTATTTGAGGACTTCAAAATGAGTGTTCTTTGTCAGAGTTGAAGTGTATCTTGAATAAACAAAGCTAAACATTTCTAGTCTTCATATCGAATGAGGATCCTTAAATATCCATTGGAATCTCTGAAAGACAATGGTATCTTCCAAAAAATTCATATTAGATGAGACACTTGAATATAAATCTCTCTTCATGTTCAGGAACTAGAAAACACAATTCATTTATATGTTCATGTTGTGAGAGGCTATGATCAGATTCCATCTAAAGCGAGTGAGAGAAAATGTGAAACTGAGTTAAAGGGATCCTCAGGTACGAAGGTGATAAAAAATTCTTCATGTGTTCAGGAATTTATTTTGATCTTCATGGAAGCAGGAATAAAATTTAAAATAGTGAAGAAGTATTGGTTTCAAAGTATCTTTTGGAGCAAACCATGTAACTTTCAAATAAGACTTAGTGAGTTATTATCATATACCCCTATTGACCTCATGTTTAGTGAGTTCAGGAGTATTAATGGAAAATCCAAGAGGAGGAATTATTTTTATATCAATATTCAACTTTTAAAGGAGAGTCATAAATCTTGTGTCAACAAGATTTGCTTCATTTTTTCACAAGTTGCATAGAAGATTGAAGTTTCGAATATAGATATTTATTATAACCAGAAAAATAATTTGTCATGCATCGAATCCTATGCAACATAGTTATAAAATTTAAAATCAATGTGATAAAGAGTGGACATACCCCAAACTTTATAAGAGTAATTAAGTAAAGAAGCATTCTTTTGACTGGATTATTTTTTGATAACATGGAAATGGAAACTCTTTCCAAAGGGTTGAAATCATTCTCTCTCAAATATGGACCCTAATCATCACATCCATATAATAGTGTTAGTGTAACCAATGTACTAAAAGGTCAAATGTTCATCTGAATATATTGAAATTGAAGTTGGAAGCATTGTCTTTCAAAGGTTTTCAAAGTTACATACCCATTATTTAGTCTTGGCTCTATTGTCGGAGGAAAGCTAAAAGGTGGTCCTGAGAAAACCACATCCAAGTAGGTGTAGGAGTACACCACCGTAACATGTTTTCCTTTATACATCAAATTCATAGTGCATGCTACTTTCTTGGTTATATTGAATGCCATGATTTTTGCCTTTACAAGATTTAATTCAAGGACTTTCTTAAAATAAGAAATGATCAATACATCAGGCTGGTTTTGAAGTCATGTAATTGAGTGTGAAAATAAAATAATGTCATCTGTAAACAATATAATAGAAATGTAGACCCAAAAAGAGGCGACACCATTCATGCTACCTAAAGATGTGGAGATAATATCCTCTAATTCATCAATATAGAGCCCAAAAAGTGTAGGCGAGAGTGAACAACCTTGTTTCACACCTATGGTACTATGGATGTTATTATAAGTGCCCATTTTGGTATGAATATGCCTAAAATATTTCTCATACAAAGACATAACAAGATAATTTACCATGTTAGAAAGACCCAACTCTTCAAGCCTTTGGATCAAAATAGTCCTTAGTACTATACCAAATGCCTTTTGAAAGTTTACAAAACAACAATATACCTTCTACTCGTAACCAAAGTGAAGATGTGATCATCTGTTCGGTGATTATTTCTAAATCCTTCTTGACCATTTGCTCTAGTCCATGTTTTTCTCTACCCATTGTGAGATATAATCGTCAAGAATTGTAGAAAAAATCTTAGCCAAAGAATGCCTAATCATGTTGGCACGATAGTTCTCAGGTTAAAGAGAGTCTCCATATTTAAATATGGGGTACATAATATGAGATGTCCAAGTCGGGGGAAGACCATGAGGAAAAACAAAATTAAAAAAATTAAAGATATGGACAACAATAACATTTGGCTATGATGGAAAAATTTGGCTTTTAAATTTTCCACATATTGGGATTTGTTTGACTTGAGTTTATACATAGATTTAAGGACCATCTTTTCGGTGAAGAAATGAAAGTAAGGTGTTATAGGATTCAATGGATGGGGGCTTATTGGGAGCATGATAGAAAAAGGTAGCATATGTAGACCATGTATGTGGGTTGGTAATGGCACAAATTATTTATTGGGTAAAGATGATCTCTAGAAAGACATGGGATTGAACTAGATTTGGTATATAGTATCTCTTCATTTGTTGTACATGTTTTGTCATTTTTTTCTTTATAAGAATAATTCTATAAAGATTTTGAGACAACTTGGCTTTAGCGGGGGTTTCGTTCATAATACATTTAGTTAAATTGTGAATTTTATTACAATCCACATCGTACCAAGAATTTATAGGGAAATGACCACGGGTATGGGGTCAGGAAGTATGATTGGAGTGGGGGAAGGCCTTAAAAGTGGCAACCATAATGATGGTTTAATGTTGAACCTTGCAACTCTTTCGTTAACCACCATACTTTTTTTGCTGGTACTCATACTTGTAGGCTCATATTTCATACCAATGGAAAGACATCAATGTCTACTATCTGAAACAAATCACTTCAACTTCCAAATCAAGGCTTAAGGATCTCAACCAATTCAATCTCTAAAACTGGTCAATCTAGCAATTAGGTCTTAAGAATTAGTCTTGAGCACAAGTACAAACACCTCCAAGTCCACTTCCAAGCACTGAAACCATTTAAAACACTTCACTATCATCCCTTCCAACATGCTAAAGTATTCATAAGTCTATGTCACATGGATAAAACCAAACAAGCACACATGTTTCAACACACCTTCCTAAGAAGCCCAATAGCGTTGACTGGGACATTAGGGGTTAAGCAAGAACACACCTCAATTGGTAAAAAAAAATAACTGAAACACTTCATCTTATACATCTACTAACTATCCAAGTCCATAAAACACTTCTCCAAAATGCATTTATATCAAACAAACCTCAAACCACAAGACGGGTTTTGCACACTCTAACCCTCAAGTGGTAGGATAAGTTTAGAGAGATCTTGTACCAATTTTCTCCACACAACTTTACTATAAATTTTCATGGCCATTTAGTACCCTCCCAAAGATTCTAGAACAACTCATTTCTCTTCATAAAACCTTAAAATCATACCTAAAACAACAAATCTCCATAAAACTGGGGTTTTTATGTACCTTATCTAAATAACTGAAGCATGAAACCACCACCAATAGGAACCTTAAATAATTATCTACAAACCTTAGTTAACATATTTTCTTACCCAAGTCATTTAAATATTATACGAATCAAATCTCTCATATAACTCTAGGTTTAGGGTTTAATTAGGGTTTTAGAATTGTTTAACTTCTTAACAATCATTCATAAAACTTTGACTTCTAAATTACCTCATTCCACTTGCTTTTTCTTTTTAACTCCATGTACTAACATCCCCCAAGATCTTAGGCTCCCATGCACAACTCATATGTGTGGGTGAGCAAATGAAGTTGCATGTCAAGCTAACCTTTACCTTCGCAAGAGCTCAATAGAGCCAAAAACTCATTTTCTTGCTTTCTTCTTCGACATGTGACAGGAAATTCGACCCATAACACTGTCATGACATCCTTCAACTATATCAAGACTTTTTTTATCCACACACTAGTGAATATCTCTAACCACCATGACTTACCTGGGTCTACATGCCTTGAATTCATTGTCTTGCTCCAAAATGACCTTGTACATGCAGTATTGTAGAGACAAAAGCACACACTTTGGGTAACTATCTATTCCTAGTTATATACTACTATTCATAAGATTCCTATGCTAGAAAAGGACTGATTAACCCATTTCTTTTACCACTTTCCTTTCAGTGGGTAATTTCAGTCTTGCACTTATACTTATTCAGTCTGTACTTTGACCCTTTGTCATTTGTCACCTTGAACACCAACGCCCAGCCAAGACACCAACACTAGGCACCCTCATTAACTCTAGGCGTTCTTGTCACCTTTTTACTTTACTCTCATCTTTTGGGTCCTTTCTAGCTATTTGAAAATTTTATCTTTTGGTAGTTAACCTTTTCAGGGTCAATTGAGAAATTCGAAGCAAAGGAATCATATAAATATAAAGTTATGTGACCATAATAAAGGGCCAAACACTAAGCATTACTATATCCATCTAAGGTTCCATCCATCCAAAGCATCTATAGCTCCATTTGCATCCATCTAGCTCCATCACAAGAGACAAATGTTGGTTCATCTGCATCACACTTCATAGGAGGGGAGTCTATTATATTCCATACACACTTTATTTACATTCTACATCTAGCTACTTGCTCGCTACTTCAAGTATGACACATACAAGAGCAACCTAGGGAACAATTCTGCACAAACACACCTAGAAATACATTGGGTCTGAGATGTAGTGTAATGTTCAGTCATAAGTCCATCCATTTGGCAGCTGAGAATAGTCCAACCCCTTCATATGCATCTTTATTTTTTAGGGTTTTGATGCTTTGCTTAGGTTTTTAGGTGATTTATCCATTGTAGATTCATAGTGACATCCAACGAAGTTCAACGACATATACATGACAAAAATTAAAAAAGTGCACACACTTAGTGACCATATCGGAACTTAGTTTTAACCATTTTTGCAAACTAGGGCACCTATAACTTAAACTAGAGCACCCCAAGTGCCCCTATCCTTTCTCCAAGAACCCCAGTCTAGTTAAGTCCACTTCTACTACAATTTTCTAGGTTCTTGTGTGATGATTCTCCACTCCTATTCATCCAGTCTCCACTGTAACACAGTCCAGAAACCTCCACAAATCAACTAAGGCTCTTCTAACCCTCTTTACACATTAGGGTTTCATATTTTCATTGCTTAGTTGTTTGGGTGTACTTTTATATTTTACTTGTCATTTATTTAATGCTCCTATAACATTTAGATTAGGCTGCATATTTAACATATTTAGCTTAATCATTTTGGTGAACCTGAATGTTCATACCCTTCTCTCTCACTATGGCATCGCCTTACCAAATTTTGGCTCATTCGCATTATCCTACTTTCACTCCTTCTAAGGTTTCTAGTATAGTTACTACTCTTGCTGAGTCTATTCAAGTTTGTACTCAACATCCTCCTCACTTTATTACACCTATGGTTGACTCTTCTATAAATGTCGTCACTAATCATTGTACTCTTCCTCATTTCACTCAACATGTGTTTATCCCACCACCTGTTACTTCTACAAAACCTCTTCCTACTCCTAAGGGCTATGACATTGTTGAACAACTTAAGAATACACCGGCTAAAATATCCCTCTATGACCTATTACACAATGCACCTGACTGTCTTAGACATTAGAAGCCACCCTCCTTGCTATCTATATAGAAAGTGATAATTTTTTGGTATCTTTCACACATCTCATTTGGTCCCTCAAAAATTTACCGCATGTAATATCATTCACCAGTGAGGACGTCACACCATTTGTTAATGACAATCCATGTGCACCTTTACTCATCACCGCTGTTATGGACACCACTTGCATTAAACGTGTCCTCATTGATAATGGATCAACTGTCAACTTATGAACTCACTCCCTTCTCAAAAAAATATGTATCAATGATAATCTTATTTCTATGAACTCCACTCTTATTAGAGGATATGATTCTACTACTTGCACATGCTTACAAACTATTTCATTGCATCTTCGCGTTGGGCCTAAGACGGTCCTTACTGACTTCTTTGTTATAGATGTCTCCTTTCAATTCAATATGTTTATAGGACAACCTTGGATTCATGCAATACAAGACGTCCCATCTACTATACACTAATGTGTCAAATTCTTACATGATGGATATGAGCATACCATTTCTACCGACCTTGAACCTTTCAAATTCTATCGCATAGACCCAGTTACTGCTATGCCTAATCCTCCTACAAAAAGTATTCCATATAGAAGTATCGATACATACGATGTTGGTCATTCTAGTGTTTCCCACTCTTCCACTGACAAGAAATCACCTTTTTCGCAAAACGGTTTTTTAGAAATTCACCAAAGATTTGAAAGTCAATTTCTATGATTCGCCACAAATTCTAAAGTAATTTTTCAGAGGGGGCTTCTTAAAATGAACCCTGGTATAAACTAAGGACAACTTTCATCTCTACTCTGACCTTAGTGCACAACAAAACTCAATAGTCTACATATGATGGGTCGCCAATAATTTGACACCCATTACAATTAGACAAATCATAATGTTCCTTTCATTTACAGGACATGTGTATAACTTTTATCGAGAAGAATAAGGTCAAATATTATCTTCCACGCATGGTGAGCTCTACCACAACCCCTGCCATTATAGCTGAGTGAAAACCAACAACTGGGTTTCAACACTATTCTAGATCAATTTTCTTACAAAAACAACCTTCCACCACTTAAGTTCATTATTCACGGTACTGCATGGACAAGAAAGGCCTACCTTATTCATCCCCTCAAGTCTGCTTTATGCTCCATAGTAGCCCATGTTATTTCACCCCTCCTTTTACTTGTTACTACATGGGTGGCCACTTTCAACATTACCACATCCACAGTTCTCTCCATCCTCTACATTCCCATTAGAGAACTGAAACCCTTGGAAGGCCAAGCTTTAGCCTCTTTTGAAGACTCCCTAAAACATATCGAATATCTTCTAATTGATGAAATAAGTTTCATTGGCCCTATGTTGCTCGCCAAAATTGAATACTGTCTTCATTAAGATTTTTCGCATTCCAAAACAATACAATTCTGCAACAGATTCATCATTCTTATTGGAGCTCTCAAGTAGCTGCCGCATGTCATGGACATTTCTCCTATGATGCAAATGTTTGAAAATAATTTTGTAATTCAATCTCCTCGAGATCAGTCTTCAAGCAACAAGCTTCCACTTCAACAAAAAATTCTTTTCACCTCATGCCTCTCAACATTTGCAACTGCGTTCCCAAATTTAAATACTAGGAACTACTGATGTCCCACAATAATTCTTTCCTTTATGAGTAATAGGTCCTTGATTTCCATAATGCCACCCATTTGGTTGTAGCAAAAGAACACAATCGACAACCACAACCTCCATATGTTGAAGGATATGAATTCTCTAGTTTCCATGTCGATTCATCAAAATACAAGGCACAATGACTCCATTGATGCTGATGACGATCAACTACAACACAAAGTTCTTCTTTGCAAAAATAAAAAAAGTCTTTCTACAAATTTATGGGTTGAAACAAGTCTGGTAAATGGTGTAATTGGAAATATTTTGGACATCATGTATGACACTTCCTCATCACCACCTCTTTTTGCTTTAGTTTTGTATTCAAATTTGATTGGTATATTGGCCCTTCTTGGGATCCCAACAATCCTTCCCATGTTCCAATCCAGCCAATTTCCAAAGGTAATCATAGATGTTTCCAACTTAGAATGGCATAGGCCTAATCTATCCACAAGTCACAAGAACTGAATCTTCAGAAAGCAACTATTGACATTGGCAACACCGAACATGACAAGGGCTTACATTCGCCGCAATCTCTAGAGTCCCATCCTTGACTGACATTCGTATTGCACCACCTTTTACATTCGAATGTATCTCCAAGATGTCAAAAACCCCTCTAATACAATCTTGAGGAAATGACGAATCCTGCCTTCATTCACTTTCTATCTTCCCTCCCTCTTAATCCCCTTCACATATCCCTTCCCCTCCCTTGCATCCTTCAGAACCCCTCCCCCTCTACAAGTTTCAAATCTTTTGTACTGTTGCTCAGTCCTGATTCTTACAAATTTCTATCATTTTATTTTATTAGATTTTTTCCATATATTTTAAAAAAATATTCCTCCTTTCATCTTCTTTCTTTACATAAATTTATTTTAGATCAATAATACTTTTGTTACTCTCACATCCCCTTTCAACATTCACATCGAGAAGGGATGTGAGAGTGTAATTTCTAGTAATATTCGAAACCAACTTAAGCTCCGAATACATCAAGATATTTTTTTCTAAATGGTTCATTGAGTATAAAGTTAAAATGGGGATGTAATTAATAATTTCGGGTCTGGGGTCAATTCACTTGTAAAAAACGGTGTAGTTTATTTTAACGGACAGATGCAATAAATATGTTTCCAAAAAGCTTTTTTAACGGACAAATACAACCAATACCTTTTCAAAAAAGCTTTGACGAGTGTTAAGACAGCTGGAAAGCGAATGAATATTACCGTTGGAAAGAGAGTCCTTGAAAGGCATTATAAAACCCCTCGAGTCTGCACAATGATCTGCATTATTTGTCTTTCAAGTTTTGTGAGGTATTGTTTTTATGTTTGTGACTGGTTTTTTTTATGCAGTCGGAATTTGTATTTTTTACACTTTTTATCGTCTTAAGTTTCTACTCTCTGTTTTTTGTTCCCTGAGGTCTTATGTCTGCTTAGCATGGCCATGCTTGTTTTCGCCCTAATCATTCTGGTCTGAGTATTTTCTTTTAATTTTTGTGATTTTTTTGACCACGAGACACGCAGACACACATTGGAGGTATCTGTATATTTGAGTCGAACAATGGAGCGAGCCGGATGAAATGGGCTTCATCGGAATTTTAAGAAGGCAAGTATTAATGAACCCTATTCTTTGATTTTTTGTTACAGATTTTCTAATTGCAGGTTACTGAAAAACATTTTCTGATTTTTGCATAAGATTTCATAGTATGTTTTTGTGATGTTGGAGTGTCCTTTAATTTTTCAGAGTATGTTCTTATAATTTTTTAAGAGGATTCGTCTAGTAAGTGCATAAGATATATAGTTGCTATTAGTGTCATGTGAGATTTGTAGATGAGGGTTTCGCAACGGTATTTGAGTTCCTCTTTTGAATGTGAGAAAACAGGGTTTACTATTGTAATTAGTCTTCAGAATCTTTTTAATCTTCTGCACAGAGCTTTGTTAAATTTTTTGGATGAGTTATGACAAGTAAAAAAAAGCTGGAAAAAGGCTTAAATGGCATCCACAAAGGAGGGGAAGCGAACAAGCATTCTGAAATTGCAAAGTTTCTCTATGATTCTTTTATTTGCTCTGCTAGGCACTGCTAGGTAGTTATAATTTGTTTCGTGTTTTTTTCGGTGGGCAGAAGTTTGTTTTGCTTATTAGTCTATAAATGTGTGCTGCATTTTTTGTTTTTCGAGTCTCTGACCAGTTCACTATTTAAATTTGCCGCAGAGGAATGTTTCAGCAGAGCCACCACGATGGTGAGATAATTAGGCTTTCTATATAATTTAAGTTAATTTTGATCATTTTATCTCTTGACCTGTTGGAAATATCTAATCTTGTTCTAGATAAAATTTAACTTTATGGAATTAAACTTTATGTAAAAGATATTCACATTTATTGTGAATATTAACTCCTCCTAAATATCAAAAGATATTGTATATAATATCTAGAAAATATCAAGAGATATTATATATATCTAGAAATATCAGGGAATATCTATTAAATATCCAAAAGATCAATAATATCTAATATAAGATATTATGAGATATTATGAGATATTTTCTAAGGTAGAAGGTTGGAAAACTTCTATAAATAAGAGGATTCATTTTGTAATTCAATAAGCAAGAAAAGCAAGAGAAGGCACCGAAGTGTTCTGGAGTATTTTTAATACAAAGCCTTGTTTTTATATTTCTCTTGTGAGTTTGTGTGTGTTCATAGTATTGTTTCTATTTGCAGCACACACCCTCTAGGTTAGGAGTTAGATATAATTCCTTTAAATTGGTATCAGAGCTAGGTTGAGCTTAAGTTATAAGTTTTTATTTCACTCTATTAGTCTAGTTCAAAATGGCGGGTATGAGCAACAGCCTCACTCAAGCCCACATCCCCATATTCAATGGGAAGAACTATGATTATTGGAGCATAAAAATGAGGACCTTATTTTGTTCACTAGATGTGTGGGAGCTAGTTGAGAATGGGTTTCCAGAACCTGCAGATTTTCAAGCATTTCAAGCACTAGCACAAGAAGATAAGGATTTGTTGAAGGAGAAAAAGTAGAAGGATGCAAAAGCCTTGTTTCAAATTCAACAAGAAATGGACGAGTCCATATTTCCGAGTGTTGCAGCAGCAACTAGATCAAATCAAGCATGGGAAAGTCTTCAAACAAATTATCAAGGTACTAGTAAAGTAAAAGTTGCAAAATTACAAAATCTTAAAAGAGATTTTGAGAATATTTGCATGAAAGACTTAGATTTAGTAGATTTATTTTTCACCCACGTGATGAGTGTAGTAAATCTAATTAGGTCTCATGGTGAGACTTTAGAGGATCAAAGGATTGTAGAGAAAATACTGAGAAGTCTTCCTAGCAAGTTTGATGTGATTGTTGTTGCAATAGAAGAATCAAAGAATCTAACCCAAATGTCTGTAGAAAAATTAATGGGATCTTTAATATCCCATGAGCAAAGATTGAATAGATCAGGTAGCTCATCTCTTGAGCAAGCCTTCAAATCGCAAGTTTCAATTGGCGGTAATAGAGAAAGAGGAAGATCGAGCTTCAACAGAGGCAAAGGAAGAGATTTCCAAAGAGGATCTGGAAGAGAAAACACATATTATGAAGGAGGAAGAACAAATTCAAATTTCTACACTACAAGTGCTAGAGGCCGAGGGAAACAACCAAAATCATACTTATGGTCCAAAGGTATGATAAGTCACATGTTCAATGTCATTACTGTAAAGGTATGGACACTATGCAATGAATGCAAGAAGAAACATTTTGATATGAGTAGACAGAATGCACATTTTTATGAAGAAAATCAGTTTGAAAATATAACAATGGTTCAATGTTTATTACATGCAATGTTGCTCAAGATAGTACAAAGGATATTTAGTTTCTAGATAGAAGATGACAGTAGATCAAACATTTTTTCGTCGGTACACAGATGGATTTTTCTGTTTGAAACATAATCTAATGAGTATTGGGCAGCTAGTGTAGAAGGGATATAAAGTCTATTTGAAGATGATGCATGTGTTATTCTAGATAGAAATCCAAGTAACAAATTGATTGCAAAGGTTGAGATGACAAGAAACAAAATGTTTCCATTAAGAATTCAACATAATTTGTCATCTAAGAGCTTTCTTCACTAGCATTTAAAGTTTCTTTAAAAGATCAGACTTGGTTGTGGCATTTGAGATTGGACACTTAAGTTTTGGTGGTTTAGATTTATTGCAAAAGAAGCATATGGTGAAGGGTTTGCCTTTGATGGAGCAACCAAAGAATCCTTGTGAAAGTTGTATTCTAGGGAAGCAACACAGGGAAAACTTTCCTGTTGGAAAGTCATATAGAGCTAGATCTCTTCTTGAGATTGTCCATTCAGATCTATGTGGACCTATGCAAACACCATCAATTAGAGGGAGCATGTATTTTCTGACTAGAAAAACTTGGGTTTATTTCTTGAAACATAAGTCAGAAGCCTTCAGTGTGTTCAAATAGTTTAAGGCCATGGTTGAAAAGCAGAGCAGCTATTCTATAAAGGTGTTAAGATCAGATAGAGGAGGAGAGTATGTTTCAAATGAGTTTTTAAATTTTTGTAAATTTCATGGGATTAAGAAGCAAATTACAACAAGGTACACACCTCAACAGAATGGTGTAGCAGAAAGAAAGAATAGAACAATTATGGAAATGGCAAGAAGTATGTTGAAAGCCAAAAATTTACCAAATGAGTATTGGGCTAAAGTAGTAGCTTGGGTGGTTTACATCTTGAACCGATGTCCAACTAAAATTGTGAAGGATAAAGTTCCTCAAGAAGCATGGAGTGGAAAGAAATATAGTGTATCACATTTAAGAGTTTTTGGATGTGTAGCTTATGCACATATTCCAAATGAGAGGCGAAAGAAACTGGATGATAAAGGAGAGAGATGTATTTTTGTAGGTTACAGTGAGCAATCAAAAGCCTAATAAATTGTATAACCCCCTATCACAAAGAATTCTATTAGTAGTAGAGATGTTCAGTTCATTTGAAGAACAAGCATGGGATGGAAGTGTGATAAGCTAACAAATATCACTGTAGGAATAACCTCATCATCAGAATGAGTTTAATGAAAAGATCACACAAAATGTTCATCTAGCACCTAAAGGGATCAGTGTAGTGATGTCTTCTTCAAATAGCACTCCAGTATCAAGAAGCATCAGAAGAGGTATCTCAAGTGGATCGTTATCCCCTCCAACAAATTTACATCCACATGAAGCATCAGGGAATGAAGGTAATTCTTCAAATTCAAAGTCTCATAGCAGTGACATATCAGATCCAGCGTTGGCAACACAAAGGTCTCACTTCAGGGACACCCCAGGAAGACAAGAAGCTTAAGGGAGATTTATGAACAAACTCAAAGTGATGAGAATGTTGATTTATATTCTGATTTTGCATTATTTTTCTCATGATGATCCTATATATTTTGAAGATGCATTGAAAATGAAAAATGGTGGGTAAAAGCTATGGATTGAGAGAAATTGATTCTATTGAAAAGAATCATACATGGGATCTTGTGAGCCTTCCAAATGGAAAGAGTGTAATTGGCGTGGAATGGGTCTACAAGACAAAATTCAATGCAGATGGAAATTTTGAAAAATATGAAAGCCAAGGTTAGTGTGCAAAGGGTTCTCACAACACCTGGCATTGATTATAATGAGATTTTTGCTCCAGTAGCTAGACTAGACACTGTCGGGAACTGTTTTAGCATTAGCAAACTCAAAATAATTGGAAAGTCCTATCAAATGGATTGTCAAGTCTGCATTTTTGAATGGCATACTAGAAGAAGAAGTTGTTATGTTTTACAACCTCCTGGATATGAAATTGTAGGTCACTAACATAAGGTCTGTATTTGAAAAAAAGCCTTGTATGGTCGAAACAAGCTCCAAGAGCATGGTATAGTAGGATTGATTCATATTTTTTGAAAAAATGGGATTTAGAAAAAGTGATAGTGAACCACACTATACATCAAATGAATGATCAAGAAAAAAATTCTAATTGTATGCCTATATGTTGATGATCATAATATTCACAGGAGATTTGTCAATTGACTTGTTTAAGACAACAATGAAGAAATAATTTGAAATGACAGATTTGGGTCTAATGAAGTTTGTTCATCTGGCATAGAAGTCATTCGAATCAGAAAATGGAATTTTTATATGTCAATCAAAATATTCCAATGAATTGTTGAAAAGGGTTCGGATGATGAAGTGTAATCCAGTATCAACACCAGTTGGCCATAGGATGTGAAGCTAAGAAAAGATGATAAAGGTTGTGATTTGATCCAACTATATACAAAAGGACTTGTTGGTAGTATGATGTACTTGACTGCTACAAGGCAGGAGTATCAGGTATGTGTAAGCTTATGTCCAGGTTTAGGAATCCCAAAGGATTCTCATTGGCACGCGGGGGAAAAGAATTTTAAGATATGTTATGTGGAAACAAAAGCTTTGGCTATGTTATATAAAAACTTCTATATGTGCTAAGTTAGTTGGTACACATAACAGTGTGACTGTGCAGGAAGCATTTAGATGACGAAAGAGAAATACGGCTTATTGTTTTCCCATTTTGGTTAAGGGTAGTTTCCCCCCCCATGGGTTCTAAGAAACAACCTATTGTTACTTCTCTCTTCGGCAGAAAGCAGAATCTGTGCAGCCACAGCAGCAACATTGGCAGCATATGGTATGAGAAGAGTATTATCCAGATTAAAGCAAGAACACGATAGGATCAAACAAAAAATATTCTGTGGATAACAATTCAGCTTTGCATTTTTATCAAAGAATAATTGTTTTTCACAAAAGGAGACAAGCAATTGATACAAAGGTATCATTTATCAGAGAGCTAGTCAACAATGGACAAATATTTTGGAGTGTTGGCAGGTCTACAGAACAATATGCTGATATCTTCACCAAGCCATTACCAAAGGACACATTTGAGCATATGGAGATTGCTTAGGCAATCATAGGTCCGTATTGCTCCAACAATACATGAAGAATACAGATTAGGAGGGGTAGTGTTGGAAAATATCTAATCTGTTCTAGATAAAGTTTAACTTTATGGAATTCAACTTTATGTAAAGATATTCACATTTATTGTGAAGTATTAACTCCTCCAAAATATCAAAGATATTGGTATATATATCTAGAAATAATATCAAGAGATATTATATATATCTAGAAATATCTGGGAATATCTATAAAATATACAAAAGATCAATAATATCTATATAAGATATTATGAGGATATTATGAGATATTTTCTAAGGTAGAAGGTTGGAAACTTCTATAAATAAGAGGTTTCATTTTGTAATTCATAATAAGCAAGAAAAGCAAGAGAAGGCACCGAAGTGTTTTGGAGAATGTATTTTTTAATACAAAGCCTTGTTTTTATATTTCTCTCTTGTGAGTTGTGTGTGGTTCATATATTTGTTTCTATTTGCAGCACACACCCTTCTGGTCAGGAGTTAGATAGGAGTTAGATATAATTCCTCAGACCTGCCGGCAATCATGGCAAAAGGAGGAAAAAGTAAAGTAATTAGGCTAGGGTTTAGGACACTGAAAGCACCAATTGATTCCCTCTTTTAAGATTCAACAAAATTTGTGTAGCTTGTACCGTAACTCGCCTAACAGGACAATACTGTATTCTTGAGATCGTGGCACTGCGGTTATTCCAGTAGCGACTATTGTCGATTTATCTTCTATGGAGATTTTTTTTAATTGAAAACTCAAAGTTACAGTGTAGGGACAAATAGAATCTTAAAGGAGACCTTTTATGCTATTGCTCATAAGATGACGGTAGATCAAACATTTTTTCATCGGTACACAGATGGATTTTTCTGTGCACTGATGTCTGAAAATGGAGGAATGTCTACGATTATTGATAGAGGAGCTATGTAACTTCGGAAGCAGAAGCGTAACTTAGGCATTCCCTCTTGCACTATTTTTTGTGCTTTATCTTTTTCAGCGATCTGAATCTGTTTGCATTAGTGTGGTTGTTCTAGTTTTTATTTTTTGTCGAGTAATTTTTGTCTTTAGGGTTGATAAAGTTGTTATTCTATGCTTTTTGACTCTCGGATAAATGACCACTCGCGATGGCCTGATGCATTGCGGATACTTCTGGTTTTCATGTGGGATTTGCTACACCCTTCCGATATTCAACCCTGAATGGTATGTCTCAACTTTAAATTGAGTGTTTAGATCTTGTAAGAGTTTTCCACTAGTATTTGTTAATATGTTCTTATTTTGAGCTTGAAGTGAGAGCAAAGGGTTAGATCTGGTTAAAGGCTGGTAAAAGACTGCATCATATCTGGTTAGTTCTGGTTAAAGGTTGCATCATATCTTTCTCATGACAAGTAGGGTTTATGAAGGGTAACTGGTTATATATATATATATATATATATTATATATATATATATATATATATATATATATATATATATATGGTATCCTGCTATTTTATGTTGTTCACCGTGTGGTAATGTTGTTTGAATATTTGAGTCCTCTTTTTGTCCTTTTTTGTGTATTGATTTCTTATTGGTTGCCTTTAGAGTACGTAGGTTTGTGAGAGATGAGAACAGCTGCCGGCATGACACTTCAGATATTTTACAAGACCTTCACCAATTCAGTGTGAATGCACAAATTTATTTTTTTGTTGTGAACTGGGTTTTTAATATGGATGGAGATAGTTTTAAATGTTTTACTGTTCCTAAAGGGTATTTGAGGTAGCTTAGGGTATTTCTATGAAAGAATCTCATTTTTACATTTATGGGTATTTCTGTGAAAGTATCTTTTAAACGGCAGCACTCTAGTCTCTAAGCTGCATGTATGCATGGGTGCAGATTATGATAGGAAGCAACATAAATTCTTAACTTTGAAGTTCAGAACTAAATTTTGCATAGTGACCATGTATTTGAGGTAGCTTAGGGTATTTCTGTGAAAGAATCTCGTTTTTACGTTTATGGGTATTTCTGTGAAAGTATATTTTAAACGGCAGCACTCTAGTCTCTAAGCTGCATGTATGCATGGGTGTAGATTATGATAGGAAGCAACAAAAATTCTTAACTCTAAAGGTAAGAACTAAATTTTTCATAATGACCATGCATTTATTTCAGATTCCTCTTACGAATCTGGAGTCACAATTTAGTACTTTTGTTTCAATATTTGCATTAATGTTGCATTGAATTCATATATGTTGCATTGAATTCATATATCATGAATGAATGGAGTTTCCCATATTTTTATTTTCGTTCATTTATTTTCCTTCATTTGGAGTTTTATAATTTGAAGTGTGCAGAGAAACTACATTATATTTTTGTGCAGAGAAATTGCAGTCTATTTTTGTAATGAATTTTTTCAATTCATTTAATTTATCCAGGAATTTATTTTCTTCTCTTTTGTTCTATACCTTATGTGTAATTTTATCCATAAGTATATATGCCCTCCTGCTTTGAATATTTATTTAACCTATATGTATTTAATGAAAGGGTAACTATATAATCATGTTTCTGTTGAGTTCAAATAACTTGAATTCTGTACAGAAAAACTGCAGTTTTTCTTTTTATGAATTGAAAGAGCAAGTAATAATTTAGAGTTAAAAGATAATTCAATTTATGTGCAAGGAAACTATGGTTTTCTTTTAATCCAGTCTTTTATTTCTTCTATGTTTTAATTTTGCACAATGCTTCCTTTTAGTCCGTCGACTAAGAAACATATGTCGATGAACATACATTTTGAGGTGTATTATATAGGAAAATTGGTGCCAAATTTTCTTGTAAACGAAGTGGTTTGAAATGTGTTAGATTAGCTTCTTTTAGTCCATCTGAGAATTATATGTCGATACACGTGGTAAATTACCACGCATTCTATAGTTTCTTCACAGCCTTGTTTAGTTTAATATTGAACATGCGAAATAGAAATTCTTTTTGCTAAGGATATTTCTTCATAAGGTTACAAAGTTGTTATATATAGCTAAAAATGGTTCTTAATATGTTGTAGTGTATTATAGCTTATTTTGTAGAGAGAATGGTTCTTAATATGTTTGACACACAGTTAGAAATGGATTAATAATGTGCTTTGTTTGATATTGTCTAGTCAGGTATAATGTGGTCTCTCTTTGTTGTGGTACAACTAATCTCCTTATATTGTTCCCTAAATAATGATTGAAGTGAATCGATTCTAAAATAGGCATTTTGTTACACTGACGGAAATATTACTGAGTCGGATCTTACTTTTCTTCTTGAGATATATTATTTTTTCATTAAAAAACTTTTCCAAAAAGAGTGGGTGAAAATTTATTGCATATCAATGTCCTTGCAAAATGCATTCTTAAAAGGTTGTTTAGTTTTTAAACCTCATAAGGAAAAATGAGAGTTGTAGTTTCTCTACTCTTTCAATGCCTATTCGTACAAATGCATAAACAGGTTTTAATATTTAATTTTTTGCTAGCATTTTTAATTGAACTTCACAGGTAATATTGTAATCGCCAATTGGTTACCAAGGAGCAACAAATATTTGTTATTTTAACATACCAAGTTTTAATTTTGTAGCCTTTGTTTTGTTTGTTATGATACAAACATGTTTTAATTTTGCAACCTCTGTTCTGTCTGGTATGATATTCACATACTAAATTTTTTTACGAATGCTCGGATTTCGGGAAAAGGGGTGTTTCATAGTTTACCAATTCACATGCCTTTAATAACTAAATGAGTAACATGAATAAGTATATACTATTGTTATAATTAATATTAATTTAAATATGTAATATTATATTAATATAATAAATAATTAGCATATACATAATAAGTATAGACTATTTGTTATTACTAATATTATAATATAATTTTGGTACATATATATAATATTATTAAAAGTTATTAAGTATATATATCTAGGTATAATAGTAAGATGTATAATTCTTCTCATTCATATATTATATTTATTAGATATTAAGTTGTATTAATAATTATAATTAATACATGGAAATTAATATAATTATTAATAATTATGTATAAGCTTTCTATATTTGTTAATAATATTAAATCAAGAAATATGGAACATCTTAGAGTGTTATTGAATATATTAGAAATAACTATGCCAAGAAGAAATGATATTGGAACACTCTTATTATGTGCAAAAAAGATATAGTTTGTGGACTTCTATATGAATATATTAGAAAATGATGAGAAACTTTTATGTACACAAAACATGCTATTGTAACTTGTCTTATTATGTGATTATTTATACGTTAAAAGATATTTTGTGTGTATTATATAAATATATTAGAAATGATTGAGAATATTTTTAATTATGGTAAAAAAAAATCTTTTTCTAAACAAAGTAATTACTATGTGATTATTTATGAGCTAAAAGAATGTTTGTATCACTTGGAGGCACGAAAAGAATGATGATGGAGTGGTGATAAATTAGGGTGGAATGAAGGTGGTGTGAAAGAGAGAAATGTGGGGTGGATAGAAGTGAAGATGGTGGAAAGAATGTGGTATAAAAGAAAGTGTAGGTGGTTAGAGGTAAAGAGGGTGGAAAGAAGGTGGTGTAGGAGATAGTGTGCATGGAAAGAAAGTAGTGTAAAAGATAGTGTGGGTGGAAAGAAGGTGGTTTACAAGAATATTGTGGTATGAAGGTATTAGTCATCGATATTTAGTGAACGTATGAAGGATCTATTTTTATATTTTTTATGTGTGGAAAAATATATTTTGTTCATTTTATGTATAAACATATTTATAATGGGAAAAAAAAAATTAACAAGATTTCAAAATTATTGAAAATTATTAAAAAATAATAAATTCTATAAAAAATTAAATTAATAAAAATAAAATAAAATAAAATTAATATTAATAAAAATGGAAAAATAAATTAAATAAAAACATTGAGCGAAATCCATAACAATTACAATTATTACAATTAAATAAAGCATAAAAATTAAAATTAATATAAAATTGAACAATAAAATTTAGTTTATTCATTATTTTTATTAATTTAAAAAAATTATTAGTAATGAAAAATGAAAGTATCTTTAAAAAAATGAAAGATTAGAAAGCGATAGGAATAAATAAAAATTAATAAACAAAAAAATATATCAATAATAATAAAAACAAAAAAATCAATTAAATATTTAATTAAAAAACAAACACAAATTGAATAAAAGTAAATATTAAATGAAAAATAAAAATTGAAATTAATTAAAAAAATGAACATTGAAAAATAAAATAGAAATTAATAAATAAATCAGAATGAACATTATAAATGAATAAATAAATTAGAATATTGTGGTATGAAGGTATTAGTCATCGATATTTAGTGAACATATGAAGATCTATTTTTATATTTTTTATGTGTGGGAAAATATATTTGTTCATTTTATGTATAAACACATTTATAATGGAAAATAAAAAATTAATAAGATTTAAAATTATTAATAATTATTAAAAAATAATAAATTCTATAAAAAATTAAATTAATAAAAATAAAATAAAATAAAACCAGCAATTGCATGTGTTTCATGAGATGTGAACGCCGAACGGTATATGTTATTTGTTTTAGAGGTATAATAATTACTTTTGTAGTTGATGTTGATTAGGGGTGTGATTGATTTTGTAAGTGTAGGAATATAGATGGGCCACTTAATTTGAAGGTTGTTTCTACATTTCAAACTTGTTAAAAATTCGTACATGAATACATTTGATACAATTTTCGATAGTTAATTTATTTTATAGTTGATGTTGTATGTATTTAATTTGTGTTTATTAGTTGTGCATCGGTTATTCGGTTGGTGTTTTGTTGGAAAAAAAATTATTGTATAGTTGATAATGTGTGTGATTGATAGTTGTAGTGTAGGAATTTAGTTGAAACATTACATTGAAATGTCGTATGTGTACATTTAATTCTGTTAAAGATTCGTACAATTAAAGCTGCATATCATATTTCAAAACATCAAATAAATGTAGATCTGTGTGCACATAATGAGACATGTATACATTCGCAGTATTTATATCATGAATGGTAGCCTTTGGTGGGCAATTTTAGTTTCAATAAACATGATTAAATTTGATACCCCTTGAACAACAATGCCGCTCTGGATAGAAGAAGTGTTGAGTATAGTAGTGGTGGAGGTGCTATCAAAGTAGAGGGTAGTTTTTACAATAGGCTTAGTGATAGTAGTCTTGACTCCTGCTTTCTTCTTGCTCCAAGTGTTGTTATGTACACCATTTTTGAGTATCTCTCGAATGAAAAAGCAGGTGAAATATGCAGATTTGCAAGCGAGGGAACTCTGGAGAAAGATGTGAATGTCAGACCCTGCCTTTCAGTGGTTCCAATGTCAATGGTTGCTCTATGAAAATTAAGTCCCTGCCACTTGTGGATAGTTAATCCCCAGAGCCATTTTAATCAGACAATTGTCTTCGATTCCCTCTCGAAATAGGGGGTATGGGAATATGTAACGGGTTGAAGGGATCCCAACATGGAACGTTGTTGCATCTATCAAATTTGACAACAACAAATAAAGGTAATGCTGGTGGTTGCATTGATGTGTCGTAGAGAATGTCGGTGATTGTTCCTATGGCACCATTCACGAGGCCTGCGTTAACCCATAGATTTGCAACCAATCTTACGAAATTGGGCAAGGAAGCTTTGGAAGAGTGTATCAGGGTAATTTGAAAGATAAAGATGTGGCTATAAAGAAACTAAAAGGTAGAGGCAAAGACATCAAGAAATTAATTGAGAATGAAGTCAACACGATGTTGGGCACCAGCATCGAGAATGGACCTTAGGGAGAAAAAATGCACTATCTGAAATGCGGGGTCCTCCCACTGAATATGATTACATGTTGCAGTAATTTCTTGTAGCTTGGTGAGCTTGAAGCCAATTTTTTTCGGAACAAAGCCTAAAAACTAGTTGAATTCCAACCCAATGGTTTGCAACTTTGTACAGTTCAAGAGAATGGAAAAAACATCTCCCTTCAGATTGTTATTGCCAAATGTCAGTTGTTGTAGGAAGCCCAACATTCCCAATTCCTTAGGGTACCATTCTCCTTAATTGGTTGTCTTCTATTTGAAGAAAATTAAGCGCCAAAATATTTCCTATGGATTTTGGGATGCTGTCGTTTAGCTGATTGATGGACAGGTCCACCAGTCACAATTTGGCTAGCTTATGGCCTACATCCTCTGGAATTGTCCCCACAAACTTTTTGTGATATAGGTTCAACTTTTTCAATTCTGTACAGTTCATGAGAGAATATAGAATGGACCCTCCTAGGTTGTTATTATCTAATGACAGTTCTCGTAGTTGGGAAAGTGAACCTAATTCTTGTGGAATATAGCCATACAAGGAATTAGAAGATATATTTAACTCCTCCATGAAAGAAAAATTTCCTAGCATCTTTGGAATGGCACCTATAAGGATATTGTTCTTCAACTTGAGCTCTCTTAGTTTCCATAATTGAACGATCTCTTCTGGGATACTGCCATTGAGTTTGTTGGAATTTAGAAGCAGATGTTCTAATCTGGGAAATGTTGTTAATATCAGATGTTGGTACCCTCAAGCGTATTATTAGACAACAACAAGTGATGCAATTTTGTGCAGTTGTCCAGCGACGGATCTCATAGTTGGGAAAGTGAACCCAATCAATACAGCCATATAAGGAATATAAGATATATTTAACTCCTCCATGAAAGAACAGTTTCCTAACGCCTTGGGAATGGCACCTGTAAGGATATTGTTCAACTGAGCTCTCTCAATTTGACCAATCTCTTCTAGGATACTACCATTGAGTTTGTTGGAATTTAGAAGCAGATGTTCTAATCTGGTCAATTTTGTTAATATCTCAAATGGAATTGATCCCTCAAGCGTATTATTAGACAACGACAAGTGATGTAATTTTTTGCAGTTATTCAGAGAATTGGGAATTTGTCCAGAAAGCAAGTTATTTTTTAGATTGAGCACTATTAAACGCCTGAGAGCACCTAGTAAATAGAAATAATAAGATAAGCTAATTATTCCCTATAAAATAGAAATAATTGAGATAAGCTAATTGACGTCCATATTTGTTGTATAACCAATTTCATCAATTGTATCAGGCCCGCAAATCAACCATTTGTTTGTTTATGAGTTGATTATCGTAATTTTCATTTACTTATTTAATTTTAAACCAGGGATATTTGGGACGGAAACACAACTTTTCTTATAGGAAATCATTCAAGATCACAAGAGAGAGTATCATTGATCAGATATGTGGCTGACTATCTCATGCAAAATTCAAAAGCAACTTTACATATGAAACACCAAGTTGCCAACCAGTGCTTGGCGAAACATGCTCTCACAATGTTGATAATACAACTCAGATTCATGTCTGTCAATTACATGAATCTCAGAATGTTGATAGTGCATACTCAAATTCATGTTTGTCAATTACATGATCTCACAATGTTGATAATACAATCTCAGATTCATGTCTGTCAATTAAATGAATATGCTACAGATAAGTATGGAACGTCTGGAGCATAAATTACCAATGCAGAAGAAGTGTCTGAAACATCAATCTGAAGGGGCTTCTTGTGCTTCCAGGCAGTTGTTTTGCTTTTGTTTCTTAATGGGGAGGGGCAGCCTATATTCAAAAAAATCTGTGTCACTCTAAATTCCAGCAGAATCTCCTTTTGATGTCCCTTTTTCTATGTGCCATATACTTTCTTTTCTACCTACCCTAAGCCTTTACAACTCTTGTTTGCAATCTAAAATATTGCCGCATCTCCCTTTTTCTATTTTCAGCTTCATAATATATTATATAAACCATAAATGTTACACAAGCATTGCTAATTAAAAACAAAAGCTAAAATTGTTAATTATTAGAAACAAAATTATTAAAAATAGAAAGATAAAATTGCACGAGTGATCATACAGCGTGAATTGCAAGAACAATTTTTGACCTAGAATAAGTTGTTGCGTGCAAAAGGGATTATTAGAGCTCAAACTTATTAAAAATAAAAGGTCTAAAATTGTTAATTATTATAAACAAAATTAAGTTTAAAAATATTAGAAGCTAAATTTTATTAATATACAATTATTATCAATTTACTAAATTATTACCTATTACAATAGATACATAGCAATAAGTGTAGACGACCATTGATTAATCATTTTATTGATTGGAGCTTTACTATTTTCAGAATTTTAGCCTAATTAAAAATAATTCCTAGCACAAAATTGTATAGCAAAATTATCTTCATAAACAAATCGATTTTTTAAAATAAAAACATATTATTATTATATTGTTTGAATTATTATTAACATATTTGATTACATACCATATATATAATTGTATTAATAAATTTAAAATAATTTATTACATAAAAAATACAATATTTGTGTATGGTTATTTATATATAGCGATATATATTGCATATACTATCGCTAATACCGCCGGCCCTGATAATATATTGACTTATTGTACAATTACCACAGGGGCCTATTTTATATATGTATTATATTTTCGTGTCTGTATATATATATATACTAATTTCCTAATGATTATAAATCTAATTTATTAATACTGTTAAATTCTATTTTCATCAGTTTAATTAAAAACAAAATTTACATAAAATTGTTAATTATTAGAAACAAAATTATTAATTGGCTATAATTAGCTTTAAAATAATTAAAAACAAAAGCTAAAATTGTTAATTATTAGAAACAAAATTATTAAATATTAATTTTCAGCTCAGTTAAAAACAAAAGCTAAAATTGTTAATCCGCAGGTAGAAACAAAATTATTAAAAATAATAGAATTTCTAGGCAAAGCTCAGCCTAATACAACAAACAAAACCGTAAAATTGTTAAATTAATAGTAGAGATTTCTATTTCTGCAGGTGCCTAATCTAAAATAAAATTTAAAATTGTAAATTATTAAAAAAAATTAATAAAAATAAAAATTAAAATAAAAATTAATAAACAAAAGCTAAAATTTAATTATTAAACTAAATTATTAAAACTTATTGAAAAAGCTAAAATAGGGAGGAAATTACAAACGTAAAAAAATAACACAAAAAACGTCAATTAAAAGAATTTCGGCGTAATTAATATTAATAAAAATAAAAATAAAATATAATAAAAACATTGAGCAAATTCCATAAAATTATAAATTACAAAATTAAAAATTAAAAATTAAAATTAATATAAAATTAAAAATAAAATGTTAGTTAAAAATTTTAAAAATTAATTAAAAATTATTAAATGAAAACATTAAAGTATCTTTTAAAAAAATGAAAAACTTAAAAAATAAAAAAATAAAAATTAATCAAAATTAAAAATATCAATAAGTAATTAAAAATTAAAGATTAAAAATTAGGAATAAATAAAAATTAATCATTCTAAAAATATATATCAACTAAAATAAAAACAAAAAAATAATTAAAATCTTAATTTAAAGGATTCAACACAAATTGAATGACTAAGTCTAAATACTTATCCTCTAAAAAATAAAAATTGAAATTAATTAAGAAAATGAACATTAAAAATATTAACAGAAATTAATAAAAATAAATTAGAATGAACATTATAAATGAATAAATAAAACTCATTCAAAATTAAATTAAAAATATAAAGTTGTATTAAAAATTAACAATAGATTTAAATCAATAATGAAATGAATAAATTAAAAATTAACAATCAACTTAATCATTAAAATCTAAACCACTAATTTTATAAATTAACATTAGTAAACAGGATTATTACCTTGTTGAACTTGATTTCTTTTAAAAAAAAATTCATGCAAACATCGAAAAAGTATATAAAATATTAAGACATTGATAAGAATAAAGACGATTAACTATAATTGTAGAATGCAATTGAAAATAAATAATTACTGATGTTGAATAATTAATAGAAATTAGTAAAAATGAGAAAATAATTGGTGGAAAAAATTAAGTACTATAACAAAAGTGGTTTTTTATGCCAAAAAATTAATAAAACGTTAATTTAAAAATAACAATTCTATAAATAATCTTATCAAAAATTAACTGCTGAAAAATATAAAATTTAAAATAAAAAAAATTAAATTGAAAACATAAAGCGGCTAATGTAAAGACTAATTTTAAATAACAAATTAAAAATTTCTGAAAAAATAAATTTAATAAATTGATAAAAGTTGTAATGTAAAATTAATATAAGTTAAAATTATTAACAAATTAAAATTTAAATACAGGTTAAAAAATTAACAAAAATTTAAAAAATGAAAAACGAATACAAATGAACAAAATTTAAAAAAAATTTAATAAGCGTTAATGAAAAATTACTCAAAAAGTGGTAACTATTGTGTAGGCTGATAATTAAATAATGAATCAAATTAAAATCAATTAACTAGATTGAAACTGCCTTTGTTTTTATTTAACATATTAATAATAGGCTTTAAATATTTAAAAAATCAAAACTGGTAAAAATTGTATACTCTAATTTAATTTGGCTTTTAAGCCCTTTACAAAGATGGGGTATAAATTAAAATTAATCAAAAATTAAAAAAATTAAAAATTAGTAAAAAATTAAAATAATTAAAAATAATAAAGATTAAAAAATAATAATAATAACAAATTATTAAAAATCAATGGAAATTATTAAAAAGTTGTAAAAAATTGATTAAAAAATAAAAATAAGTACATAACTTTAAAATTATTTATAAAATTAATACCATAACATTAATTAATAAAAATAAAACTTAATTAAAATTAAAAAATTAATAATCCATTAAACTTTAAAATAGGAATTGAAAATAATTGATTAAAAAAAATTCATAAAACTTAATCCAAATGATTAAAAATTTAAACAAATTAATAAAAAAATAAACCAAAAGTCAAAATTACATAATTTTTATTTTTTTTAAAATTAAAAACTAACAATTTGATAAGAAGCTTAAATAGTAACAAAAATTAACAAAAATGATTTAAGATTAAAAAGTAATTACAAAATAAGATTAATAAACATTAAAAAAATAACACAATAAAAATTAATCAAATTATTATAAAATTAATAAGTAATTATTAAAAATTAATGGAAATTATTAAAAATGAAAAATAATTAAAAATTAAAAAATATTAATATAATCTTAAACTAAAAATAATTATTAAACATTAAAAATAAAAACAATATAATAATAATAATAAATTAACTACCATATTGAGAAAGTGGTTATTGGATTATTTTTGGTTGATTGGAGTAAAAAATGCAACAAAATAGTGAATTTTGTGAAAATTTAAATTTTTTGTAGGCCAAAGTAGACTATTGTGGGGAAGAAAGCTGCGAATAAGGTGCCTTTTCCAAGGGAGTTCGTCTCTGGTGCGAACAGGATTTCCGCTTGGTCTACATAGCGGAGTGGAGTGGGTTGGGATAGGCACAGAGGATTTGGTGAAGGAAGAGGTGTCTTCTCTGGTGAAGAAATTTGACCCTAGTGTGGTCGTAAAATCCCTCGCCTTGATGTTAGGGAGCTCAGCGGTAAAAAAATTTGTTTGAAGAAGTTGATCCTGGTAAAGGGAATGTGATGTCTTCTCAGGTGTCAGGGAAGGAGGTCCCTTCTAATCTAATAGAGTGCAAGGTCAGTGGTCAACTTGATTTGAAGGAAATCAAGGTGGGGAGATCAGTTTCAAAATCTCCACGCAGTTGGTGCATGTTGATCTTCTGTTAGGGACAAGGCATGATTTCGTGGATGTCCGAGCTAAAAGGGAAATTTGTTGTAAATTTGTGGGGGCTAAATTTTCCAAGAGGAAGATTTTGAATTCGGTCTTCTGGTTTTGGGGTAAGGAGCGTAAACCCAGGGTTTTCTTTCTTCCGAATGGATTCTTCCAAAGTTCTATTCCAGTCGGAGGCCTTATTAGAGAAAGTTTATAAGGGGGGACCCCTAGTTCCTCAACACCTCCAGTTATATTTAGGGCCCTTGATTTGGAGGAAATCAAGGTGGGGGGATTGTTCAAAATCTCCACGGAGTTGGTGCATGTTGATGTTCCGTTAGGGACAAGGCATGATTTCGTGCATGTCTGAGCCAAAAGGGAAATTTGTTGTAACTTTGTGGGGGCTAAATTTTCCAAGAGGAAGATTTTGAATTGGGTCTTCTGGTTTTGGGGTAAGGAGCATAAACCCAGTGTTTTCTTTCTTCTGAATGGATTCTTCCATTTATGTTCCAGTCGGAGGCCTTATTAGAGAAATTTTATAAGGGGGGACCCTAGTTCCTCAAAACCTCTAGTTTATATTTAAGACCTGGTCCCCCAACTTCAATCCACGCTCGGAAGAAATTATTTGGGCCCCGTTTTGGTTAAAATTTCCTAATCTGCCCTCGAAGTTCAGGAATCAAGTTTCTCTAAAAGCTTTAGCCTATTCCCTTGGAGTGTGGGTGTTGATCTTCAATCGGTTTCTCTTGGCTTGGAGAAATTCTTTAGCTTGAATTTGTGTCAAAATGGATCCGTCCTCTCCTCTACCTAGCTCAGTTTTGTTGTCCTCTAATGAGGGATCCAAGCCGCTGTTGATTGACTATGAAGGATTGAATGTTAAGTGTTTTTCTTGTGGAATTTTTGGTCACTTGAGGAAAGCTTTCCCAGAGATTGGCAAAAGGCAGTCAATTTCCTTCCTCTCAGTCAATTGATCTGCAGTTGGCTTCGGTTAGGCCCTCAGTTCCTTCCCCCCTTTGACTAAGGCTATTGAAGGAGTTCTTGAGGGGCAGGTCGTTTCTTTCTTGGCCTTCACTAGAACTTCGATGAATTTGATACCTCGCTCGCTCTTGAAGGAAATTGAGGAGGTGCATAGGGATTCAGGGGCTCTTGCCACCTTGATGAAGGAAGGAATGGTGTAGGGATAGGCCTCTTTAATAGAAACCATTAATGAGTGGATTTTGAATAATGAGATCTTGGCTTTTGATATGCCAATCTCCTCAGCTAGGGCTTTGGAGCATGGAGAGATTGATCTAGAAGGTTTAGCTCCCAACTTGGCTTCCTCCAAAAAAAATTCCATTCAAGAAGGTTTGGGAGTTGCCTTGTGTGGCTCCGTTGGAAAAAGGGGCAGAAAGTCCAAGCAAGAGGTTGCTCAATTGGAGGTGGATTCAGGAAAGCAAAGTACCCTGAAATTCAATATAGCTGATTCTGGGAAGGTGAAAATCATTCCCTATTTTCAATGAAGTTGTTTTCCTGGAATGTCAGAGACCTCGGTTCCTTTGACAAGAAATTCTTGCTTAACTATTATATCCTCTCCTCGGAGGCTAGTCTGGTTCTTTTGTAGGAAACAAAATTGTCCGCTGCTGAAGCTAAGTTTTTTTGGAGTAGATCCAAAAAAGGCTTAAAAGGGTTCTTCTCGGGCTCATCTGATGCTTTAGGGGAACTCGGTATTCTTTGGAAGGATGGCTTTGTCAAAGTGGAGTTGTAAGCTCATTCCCCCAACTGACAACTTTTAAGTGTAAGCTTTCATCGCTCACAGTTAAGGTTCTTTCTATTTAATGTGTACGCCCTTAATAGTATCATTGGGAAGAAAAATCTTTGGGTGGATCTGCTTCAATCTGCCTCTGCTCTTGGGTATCAGTTGTTCATTATGGGAGGGTATTTTACTGCCATCTCAGGTAGTAAGGACAAGAAAGGGGGGATTAATCGAAATCTTCAATCTCAATTAGACTTTTGTTCCTTTATTAGGGATGGTGCCCTTTTGGATCTTGAGCCTAAGTAGGGATGGTTTACTTGGAGTAATAGAATAAAGGGTTTTAGCAACATTGCTGAAAGGCTTGATAGATTTATGGTTTTCCCTAATTGGTCTCTTAAAGATATAGTTTTGGAAAGCTTTGTTTTGCCTTGGTCTGGGTCGGATCAATTTCCGGTGTCCCTTGCGATCAATTTTGATGAAGACCCTCTTAGATCACCGTTCAAATTCACGCTAATGTGGCTTAGGGATGCTTCCCTTTAAGGGTGGATCGATCTTTGGTGGAATTATTATAAAGTTGAGGGCTCCAAAATGTTTGTGTTGGCCCTAAGGTTGAAGAGAGTAAAAAAGGACTTACAAGTTTGGAATGTCAAGAGCTTCAAAAATATCTTTCAAGAAAAAGCAAGGGTTGAATCTGACCTAAAGGATCTTAATTTGAATGTGTTCAAAGATGGGATGAATCAAGATGATTTTACTTTAGAGAAAGCTCTCCTGGGTGAGTTTGGTGAGTTGCTCCTTAGAGTGGAAATTTATTGGAAACAAAAATCTAGGGAGCGTTGGCTAAAGGACGGAGATAGAAACACAAAAAATTTCCATGCTTCCGTAAAATTGAAAAGGAATTTGAACTTCATTTCGAGAATTAAGAACAATGAGGAGGTGCTTCTGGTGGATTAGAAATATATTGTCAATGATGGTATCAATTTTCTTCTCCTCTCTACTGGTAGGGGATTTGGCTTCCTTTGATGTAGCACAGTCTTCCCTCCTGGATTGCATCCATTCTCTTATCTTTGAGAATCAGAATGTTGCTCTTGTGAAACCTTTCTCCTTCACTGAGGTTGAGAAAGTCATCTTCTCCATGGAGAAAAATAAAGCTCCTAGCCCGGATGGCTTCCTTGCTGAAATTTATCAGAAGTTTTGGAAAGTTGTGTGATATGATGTTTGGGTGGCAGTGTATGTTGCTTCAAGGAGATCCTGTTCAGTGCTCAGAATGTTGAATAGTACCTTCATTTGCCTCTTTCCCAAATTGCATCCGCCCTCCTCATTTGCAGATTTCAGGCCTATTTCCCTCTATAATATGTCTTACAAAATAATTTTCAAGGACATTTCCCTTCGCTTGAAATCTTTTTTGGATCCTCTGATATCCCAAGAGAAAAATGGATTTATGTCAGGTAGATCTATCCTTGAAGGCGTTATTTTGTCGCATGAGTTGACTCACTCCCTTTCTTCATCGAATTCTCCTTATATGCTCCTGAAATTAGATATCAACAAATCTTATGATAAGATTAACTGGAGGTTTCTCATCAGGATTCTTCAAAATTTTGGATTCTCCAAGAGATTATGTGATTGGGTTTTTAGTTGTGTTTCAGGCCCTTCCTTCTCTTGTTTAATAAATGGGAGTGTTGAGGGTTTCTTTGTTAGCAATCGTGGAATTAGGAAGGGGGACCCCTTGACCACCTTTCTTTATATCTTAGTTGTTGAAGCTCTTGGCAGGTCTATCAGAAAAAGGATTGTGGAAGGTAAGCTTAAAGGTTTGAATATTGTGGAGGGAATCCCTTCTCTCTCCCACTAGTAATTTGCGAATGATACCTTCTTGTTTGGTAGGGTCAACATTCGGGAAGCTAAGGATTTAAAAGAAACTTTGGCTAATTACTCAAAAGTGGTTGGGCAAGAAGTTAATCTGATTAAATCATGCATCTTCTAATTCAATGTCTCCCCTCAGCTTGAAGCTCGAATTTTGAATACTTTTAATTTCAAAAAGGGACACTTGTCCGTCAAATATCTCGGTATCCCCTTGTTTAAAGGTTCAAGTAAGGTTACTTTTAGGAAGGATCTGCTCTTCTCTTTGGAAGCCAAATTTAATTCTTGGAAAGGTAAATGGCTTTCCCTTGCTGGGAGACTGATGCTTATAAAATTGGTTCTTTGTGCTTCTCCTTTGTATATGCTATATGTTCTCAAAATTCTAAAGGGAGTGTTGGCAAAAATAAAGGGCATTGTTATCCAATTTCGCCCCTAGGGAAAAATTGGAGAAACAAGAATTTACACGCAGAGAAAATGGAGGAGTTGATTCAGTCACAGGAGCTTACATTTCGAAGTTGGCCAAGAAAGGAATGGGCTGAGCAAGTTGTAGAGATTTCAAAAAAGGAAGAAGTCTGAAATTCGGGTTGCAGACTTCGGAGGTGGGCTAAGGCAGATTTCGGAACTTGGAAAAAGGAAAAAGGTTTTCCGAAACCCGAAACTCTGAAATTTTGGACTTTTAGGTTTCAAAGGTTTAGGATTTGGGGGTTTCGGAAGTCTCGGTGGGAAAAATTGGAAAAGTGCCAAATAGTGTTCGAAATCCCGAAAGTCCGAATCCCAAAAGGGTTCAGATTTTGTACGTTAATGGAGGTTTCAGGGTCAATGCGGCAATAACTTCAGGTTTCATAGTTTCAGAAATTTTGGTTTCGGGGTTTTGGAACTCTTGAGATGATTTGGGCGACGAATAATGTAAAAAGGTTCCGAAAAGGGAAAAATGTCTGAAAGTGTTGAAATTTTTGGAATTTTAGGTTTCAGAGTTTCAGAATTTCATGGAACTCTCCAAGCCCCAAAAAGGCAAACGTTATCAACTCAATGTCTGAAATCCCAAATTCTGAAAGTCTGAATTTTTGGACTTTCAAAATTTCAGGTTTCGGAGTTTCAGAAATCTTAATCCACCATTTTTACAAAATAACACCTCAACCTTTAGATATGCCATAACTTTTTGACTAGGAACACGGATTTGAGCAAGAGTGGACATGTTTGGAAATCTCTTAACGTCTTGGCTACGTAATTAGTTATACTAAGTTAGTCAAAATAAAGAAATATTGTCCGCCATTTTTTAGGGTGTTAGATTTCTCACCTACCACCATAATGAAGTATGGGATTCTTTTCTTCCCCAGCAAGGAACAACACATGGAGGGCATGGGTTTTGCAGTAGAACCCATAATTTTTGCCATAGAATTCAATGCATTTGGGGGTGGTTGAAGCAAGAATTCATTTTCTTCTCATTTCCTTCTCTAATTATTCCTATATATTGTAAGGAGGGGCATTTTACTAAGGGTTGAACATTTTTGGCTTTGCACCCTCCCTTCTCTGTCTATTAGTGATTCTGATGGAGTTAAAACCTCCCATCAAAATTGTAATGCGAAATTTATGCCTCTTGGCCATTGTAATGGAATGTATCAAATTTTTGGAGCAAAAAAATATAATTCTGTGGATGATTCCAACCCTCTCTTATATTCATTACATCTTCCTGTTCTCTCATTACAATCCTGGTTATCTGTGCATGGTGGTTGTGTTACATTTTTAATGTTTTGTGTTTAATAGTAAAGCACATGTGTTCAACATTTCTTGCGTTCATCACATCTGTTAGGTTTATTTTCTTGCATCTTCTTAACCCTGTCTCCTTGGTAAGCTAGAGTAGGTTTTAGATTAGATCCTTTGTAATTTGAATGTGTGCATCTGAAAAGGGGAATAGGAACTGGCCTTCATCCAGGAGAGCTTTCCCGATTTCAAAGTCTCATACTTTGGGAAAAGCTCCATGTTATGTAATCACACTAAGAATCTCAACCCATCAAGTTGCAGACATTCATGGGTGTTGTGATTACGCATCAACTGGCATATTAAGAAATTTTATGTGGAAAGGTCTCTCTGGAGGAAAAGAAAATTCCATTGATCTGATGGGATACTTTAGCTAAACCCAAAGAGCTGGGTGGTGTTGGGATCCTTAATTTGGGTTTACAAAATTTGGCACTTGAGGCTAAGATGGTTTGGAATATGATTTCTAATCCCAACAGTCTTCTAGGTCAGATAATTCGAGAAGAAATATCTATGGACTCCTCTTCCCGAATCCATTCTTTAGGTTGTGAACCCGCCTAGGGGTTCCCATATCTGAGAATTTTATGCTTGAGTGTAGATCTTTGTTTTTATTTATTGCTGATTGGAGATTGGGGAATGGGGAGAAATATATTTTTTTGGATGATCCCTGGAATGGTTATCCTACCCTTGGGGACATTATGGAATTTGATGGCATTAAAAGGACGCTGCTAGAGGATTAGGGGTCGTTCGTCTCAAATTATGGGCTGGTGGCTGAAAACCTTCCGTCCGTGTTACAATGGAAAAGTGTGTATCATCTAAGTCTTTCAAATGATATAAAGGATAATTTCATGTCTTTTTTTCAGGAAAGATAAGTCCTGATTTCAAACAAGCAAGATGAAATTTTCTGGACCGCTGCTCCCTTGGGGTCTTACTCCCCTCACATGGGGTACCTTTTGTTCCATGAGGATGTTACTGCTAAGAGCCCCATTTATAAGGAATGTTGGGAACCCCCGTGCCCCCCAAAGGGGGGTCTGTTCACATGGATGGCTTTCAAGGGTAACATTCTTAATCAAGAGAGAAGGAAAAAATTCTGGATTTCAGGGCCCTACCAGGTGTATTTTGTGTAAAAAGAAAGAGGAAGACAGGGATCACATGTTTTTTACACTGCCCCTCTGTAGTGGAGTGCTGGAATTCGTTGTGTGTTAGGCTAAACCTACCCTGGGTTTCAACCTAATTCCCTTCCGGAAGCTATTTTAGCTTGGCCTGTTAAATCCCACTCAGGTGATCTTTCTTCCATTTTGGTTGTGTAGCCTTGTGCTTTTTTTGTGGCACTTTTGGTAGGAAAGGAATAAAATTTTGTTTAGCGAGGAAAGTTGTTCAATGGAATTAGTCCTTTTTAATCTGGAGGGTGCTATATCCGAAGTTGTGTTTTCGAATTGGTCTAGATCCTACCAATTCACTTCACAAGACATGGTGTTAGAAAGCAGATGGCCTTTGATTATCAAAGCAAGGGATGGAGCCCAGAAATCTTCCTCTACCTTCCTCCCTGGCTAGGAGAAATACAAAATGGTCCCCCCACCTTGTAGATTTTTAAAACTTAATTTTGATGGGGTTGTTAGAGGGAACTTGGGGGCTTTTGGTGTTGGATGTCTGGTTCACAATTCTTCGGGTAAGGTGGTAAGAGTTTCTTCCTTTAAGCTAAAAGTGGGAAGATGCAATGCTGCTGAGTTGTAAGCACTTAGTAAGGGATTTCTCTTAGTTACTTTGATTAAAATTGAAAACTTAGAAATTGAAGGGGATTCCTTGGTAATTATCAAAGCCATTATTAAAAAAGAGCCTTGTTGTGGAAGCTAGATTTGGAGGTGTAAAAAGTGTTATGGAAATTATCCAAATTCAATAATTGGAGAATTAGACATGTGTATAGGGAGGGTAATCAGTTTGCTGATTGGCTGGAAAACAAAGGTATTGATCAAGATATTTTGGAGAAGGTGGATTGTATAGTTGCTCGGTGTGGGAGGGTTTGTAAATGATTGTCTTGAAAGATTTTCCCCATCATGGAAATGAAGACAATCCTTCCCCACGTGTTGAGGAGTTAGGTTGCTATTTAAGTCGGTTGGGAGGATCACCTTCGCTCATTTCTCATTCACAACTAGTATGGATTTTACTCGGGCTCCTATGCTAGCTCTATCGTGTGATATGCGGGAGATGGCCTTCCGTAACAAAGTTTCTGACCGTAAGTTGAAGATCATATTTTGTATCTCCCGCACCTGACGATTTGGAGGCCGTTAAACAGGTTCTAGGGTTGGACTTCTTAAATGCGAAAGGATGGTTGAAAATTAACAGCGACATAACTTCCATCTTTGTCGAAAATTTACTAGTTCTGTGTCCCTCGAAAGTGGAGGTGGTTAAGATTATTGCTCACTGGATTTTCCCCGCATTATGTGGGAATCTGGCCTAAGAGGTTTCCAACTTCAACTTGGGTGTCTTAGCCCATAAAGGATGGAGCTCCAAGTTCTTTGGTCGGTAATGTCTTGGCCTTTTTTGAGCTGGGAAATCGCTTCAAGGTCATGTTGGAATTTACAGAATCCCTCGTGGTCTTTGCAAAGGAAAAAAACTTGAGTCGAGCCCGTATCAAATTACCAAACATAAAAGCTCTTGGTTTATCTTTGGAGCCGGTCTCGAGCTGGTGGTCAGAGTTGCATTCCACTGTGGGGGATGCTTTTGAATATCTATGGCACGACTAGCTCAAATTAAACTCTACAGATGGTGATTTAGATGGGGCGCTCAGGCTCGATCAAGACCAGCCTGCTGTGGGGCTCAATTGTGGTTTTTCTTAGTAAGCCACGTATCTGGTTGTGGATGTTTTTTGGAATCACTTGAGGTATAGCCTCCTTTTTATAAATAGGGAACAAGCCCCTTCAACCCACCTTATCTATCAAATAATAACAATAATAATAGAAATTATGAATTTATTAAAATTAATAAAAATTAATTAAATATTCTAATAAAAAATAAAATTACAAATTAAAATTAAAACAAAAAAATTTAAAATTGATTAGAATTTAAAATTCATTTTTTTTTGAGATTGTATACGCTAAGCATATGTTGAGAAATCTTCATCATTCCGTTAAGGACTAGCTAAGGGTACACTTCTGGGGGTAGCTTTGGTTTTACGAGAAACCTTCCCTTTCCCTCTATTGCCGATGTCTAGGATTTTCATCGTACAACTTTTAGGATCTCATAGTTTGGATTCACCTCCCTGGCCTTCCTCTCGAGTTTTAGGAGCCTAAGGTTTTTTTTCCGCATTGCTAGGGTGATGGGGATGCTTATAATAGTGGATCATGTAACAAAGGCCCGATTTTGGCTTGTTTATGCTCAAATGTGCATATAATATTCCAGTGGAAGAAAATATACCATAAACATTGGCTTGAATACCCCTGAGTATAAATTCATGCAAAATATAGTTGTTCAAAAATACCAGATTTTTTTTGTGAAACATACCAGAAGGAGAGTTATGAAGCCAAAATTTATTGCAGTGGGTCACATACTTCTCATGAGGAGCATCATGCCGATGGGGAACAAATCCCTACCTCCCAGATTGATGATGACAAAAAGGATGACATGTTTACAAACGAGAAGGAAGTAGAAGATGATGGGGAAACTGTTGAATACATGATGGGCGTCAAGTTGGGATCTACGGGAGGTGTACATGCTTGTGACACTGGAGTAGTCGAGTGGGGCTAGTTAACGTGGTAGCACAAGAAGAAACAATGGACAAGATAGATAAAATTGGAATGTTAAGGGGAGAAAATGGAACAAATCAGGGTTAAATGGCTACCATATGGAGCTAGCGTGGATGGTGCACAACAGGTGGTGATAGTTGGTGGTTATATCTTTGACAAGAAGTAAATCCAAATTCATTGGCCAACCTTAATGAGGATAGGACCTAGTATACGAGTGGACGATTGGTGGAAGATTATGGAGAGAGCCACTTGGTAGTGGTTCTTGACATTAAAGATGATTTGACAGGGATGTCGGTGGATCCCGATGCTGATAGGGGTTGATGGACGATGGTCCTTCGCAACCACCAATATGTTCGTTCTACATGGAGCTTCTCCCAGGGGGATTCACATAGTGGTTAATGATGCACTGATTCAAGCTTGACTTAGATTTTTCATACTTGGGTTAGCTTTGGTGCTTTTAGGGATGACATTGGTGTTTCTTGTGTTTTCCATTATTGTTCTCTTTTCCTTGGTGATAGAATTAATTTCTCATTTCCTAATTGCTAAATCTTCTCTTCTTTTGTAATGTTAGGGTTTTTGGTCCTTTTAAAACCAAATAGTTACCTAATCTAAAAAAAATAAAATTAATAAAAAATAAAAGTCAATTAAAATTTAAAAACTAATGTAAATTAAAAATATAAAATTAATATTGAATGGGTTGTTGTTCGACGATGCGCATGTCAGTGTAAAAGGTATTTCCTAGCCATCCACTAAATTTCCACTCCCAAGAGATACTAACAAAGAATATGAAAATGTGAAGCACGAGGATCATGCACGATGGCGTGAACATCGACCGAGGTTCAAACTGGTAGTGTGACAAGGTCCCATGAAGGAACGAGCATCAACCATAGGTGCATGCGAAAATTCAACAAATTCGAAATAAAATATCATCCAACCTCACAGATCTAAAGGGTTGTATACATATAAACGGTGTTGAGTAACCCTCAATGCCTATAATAATGACCTTTCAAATGGAGAGGGGGAGTTACTATACAAAATAAAATATGCATGTGACATTCTTTGTACCTAACTTCCCAAGGTCGTGCTGAGACAACTGGTGTAGAATAGAAATGGATGTGTATGTGTGGTGATGATAGATAAGCTAATGGGGAAACCTTATATCTTCGACATGCAATATCGGGATATGCAAGTCTAAGGCAAAGAATGCTCTCCTAACCTGCTATGGTGTGATGGATTTATTTCATATTATTACTACTCAGAGACTCTAGTCAATATCGAGTGCTGCTAAGATTCTATCCATTGGTTCTTGAACACATGGAACGAATTGAATTGATTTGATAAAAAAAATAATTATCAAAGGAAATTTAACCTATGTTTTTGGTGTCTTCACAATATATCAGAATAAAAAAATGAAAGCAAACTAATCTCATAAAATTAAATGTTTTTGATCTTTTTTTGGTTTTTAAGTAATGCTTCTAATCTAATAAACAAAACTAAAAACAAGTATTTAGCCGGTTGTAAATAATTACCGATGTGAATATGTGAATCTAGATCTAAAACAACTAATATAATTTAATCAAAAACCCTTCAAACCCTACCTTAGAAGTGAAGAACAAATCACAACTCTAGAAGAGATATTGTTCCCCACAACTGTCCTGGTAATGTCAAAGAGAAAACTATCTAATGACTTACTCTATTTGTAATTTTTTAATCAATTGAAATGAACGATTTCAATACTCTAGTTGACCCTAATCTAATAAAAACTACTCTAGTTGACATGTATTTGTAATGATAATTAAAAATTGATAATTTGACAAATGAAGCAAAGAAAACAAATAATTCCAACCTAGATAAGCAAGAACTTTGGAAAATTTGGTTTTATATGTATATGTCCCTTCAGTTTGTTCCTTTCTTTATCCGTATGTTCATGAGTCTAAGGGATTGGCAATGCAAGAACAACAACAAGAGAAGATGCTTGAGAAATGGTATCTTGAAGGCAGTCTAGTTGCAATGAAGTAGAAGAGAGATAACACAAGAGATTTGAACTTGACTATGGAATTCCTAGCAGGATTGTGGCAACAGTATTATGCAAGATACACAACTTATCAGGCCTTTTACATGAACAAAAGCACGAAATATATAAGAATTGGGGCTAGGATGTGAATTCATGCACAAGGCAAGAAGAGGCAATTCAAACCAATTAAATCTATTTAAAACTAGAAGAGGGAAGGAAAACCAAGCAATCAAAACTATTTTTAGACAATTTGGCTCACAAACACATCGTAAAAGTTAAGTGAAGCATCACTTGCTAAAAACATGCATGACGGATTCTGGAAAAAGCAAATAGGGCGGAGGTCCTAGCACTAAAGGCTAAAACATGCACAAAATGAAGCGGGAAGCTAGAAGAAAGAGTGGAAAAGATAAATACAATCATATAGGTGAAAAATATACACTGCAAATGGGGTTAGGAGCTCGAATATCTTCTAAAAGGACATGAATCATCATTGGGGACTTTTGTAACCGTTTTCTGACAATGTAGCACATGTAATTTTTGGTGCATATATATTGCCCCCTCGGAGAAGCATCTTAGCCATGAAAAGAAATAAAATGTAGAGTCTGAGTATGGCATTCTCGAAATGGGGAGTTAGAAGCTATAGTTGACACGCCCGTGTTTCGAAATGTCACTGTCCAACTCCCGTTACCTACAAGAAAAAGAGAAGACTCAAGTACAAATAGATAAAATATAGAGAAGTAAACACTAAATTAAAATGATAAGAAGACTTACCATTTGTGCGGAGATATAGAGATATACCTATGCCAATGCTTTAGCCTTGTGAACACGTGTACTCAAATGAGGTTTAAAATTATATATATATATATATATATATATATATATAATATATATATATATATCGAAACAAACTCATTTTTCAATTCATTTGCACATATTTGATTTTGTGCTTTTGGAGCTCTGGACCCATGGTGACCATTTTCAATGAGAGTATATCTGAGACGTCCGTTATGAGATTGTGATCATGCCTCCATGAGCGGGAGATCGACCCGCGCACTGTAGGGTTTGTTTCTTTTCACTTTTTCTTTTTTAAACCTAAAATGTAAAAATGTTGAAAAGTTTACCTAGGAGGGATCATTTTTGAAATTTCTTGTTTTAAATGAGTCTTTAGGGGGGAATCCTTAGGGAAATATTTTATTTGGTCTAAAATGGTCTTTTTTTGCATTTTTGGGTGTTTTCTAGGGTTAAAACACATTTGGTAAATCAGTCCAGGATCACTGTCCTTTCAGGGTGGCGGTCCTAGAACCACCGCCTTGCACTAGGTGGCAGTTCTGAACAGAATGACCAAAACGTATGCTAACTTGATATTTTTGATTTTTTGATGTTTTGTCATGTTTTTGATGAGTTTATCTCTTGATATACGTTACTAACTTGTTCTCTTTCTAGGTTTGGGTGGATGTAAAAGGAGGAATACATTTTTTGGAGTCGTGAGAGGGAATGTGATTGGGTCCTGGAGATTTTAGACCAGTTGACTCAGGACGAGACAAATACCACCCAGAGGGAAAAAATTTGAATGATTACACATGTATCTCATGTTACTTCTGCGAGTAATATACTATGTGACATATTTTCCTACCGGGATGCAGACCACGGTTGCCAGGTGTCAGGGGTGAGTGGAATATCACCTTAGAGGACGTATACCATATTCTTGGTCTTCTGATACTTGGGAGAAGATTGACCTTAAAGACATCAGGATCTAGGTTTGTGATGACTCAGTGGGCCACTTACATGGGGGTTGTCATTATATCTTTTAGTTCGAAGAAGGAGATAAAGGTCTAATTTTATTCGTTCATATTCCCATCATTTCAAAGTTATCATGGGTATCTTGTCCTCACGATTGATCGGGGTTAAGGGGGTAACACACTTCTCTACTGCTGGTCTCCCATTATTGCACAGATTGAGGGGCAAGGCCATATCTATGCTTGGGGAGCAGACATTCTGCGGACCACCTACCATGACCTATACAAAGTCTTCAGGTTATAGGGATAATCATTGAGCCATCCCATCCTAGTCATGAGCTGGGTATATGAGCGTAGTACCCCTTATGGGAGGGGAAAACAAGTGAAGGACCTGGGGGTTGTCTGAGTAGCTAGGTGGACAGTGATGTCCATTTTTCAGATGCCACATTAGCCAGTGGCTTCTCCGACTAAAATGAACATGGTTGCCACACCCTACCAGGATATGCGAGGGTTATGGGGCAAGGAGGCGACCACAATGGTAGCTTGCTCCACTACTTGTTAGTTAGTTGACAGGGTAGGGAGAGGGTAGATTCACCCATTTGACCGGGTTCCTTAGTAGTTTGGCCTCAATTATGTTGATATGCTTCCTCTAGTGGCACCTGTATATAGGACTATTCAGGAGGCTTGAAAGGGACCTAGAGGAGATCCTCGATGGATAGTGGTTACTCTAGGAGTTCCCATTGCAGTTAGGTGAGTGGTCCATACCCAATGAGAAACTGGTGCCCCTCGAGCACCTTTACTTCAAATTACGGCTGTTCCCACTCACAATGGGGAGGAGGATGAGCCTATTGACTTAGACTTTGATTATGAGGAGTACACAAGAGATGAGACTGAGGAGGTGTTGGTTGGAGAGGAGATGGGGGATGAGGGGTTAGGTGGTGAGGCTGACTAGAAAACTCACATGGAGGAGGAGGAGAGCAACCCTGAGTGGCATGAAACTCAAGATATGCTGAGAGCGGAGTGGGAGGAGTCGAGCGTGGAGAGAGAGGCCTTGGTCTCGGAGGGACCACTTCCTCGAGACGGAGAGGAAAATGATGAGTCCTTGATAGGAAATCATCTCACTTCTATATTTAAGGAGGCCCCACAACCAACGACAACCACTAAACCTACCTAGATGTTAGGAGATCTGAGAATGTTGACACTCTTCTCTTGAATTTTTTAGTTTGTAATGTTAGTTGGTATTTCTTTTTGTTTTTTTTTTGTAATTTTCTAATTCACTGTTTCTTCTTATTTTCTTGCTTACAACAACTACACACAACTGGAGAGAGCTTATTTTATGGGTGTGCATGGACACCCTATTGATCCCCTCAGGGAAGACTCAAGCCGAGCTGACCAAGGATTTAGGCTAGCTTCTAGCAGCCAATAGACACATTGATTTTTTTACACCCATATGGAGAGTAGTAGAAGTGATGACCTCTCTTCGTACTCAGGTTCTTGGGTATGAAACAACCAAGCAATTGATGAGGTAGAGTCATTCTCACAGCGAGACCACGACAAAAGGCTGCCACCATGAGCACTCCCACCATTCAATTTGTTCTCATAATCGTAGCCATAGTAGGAGTCCTGCATGTGGCCATGCACCATTCGAGGGATCCCATAGGGATTGACAAGCCATTGGGCCTTTTATTGCTTTGTTGTCATTTTATCCAGCATTTTGTGATTTATTTTGTATTTCATGCTCATTGCGAGCATTTTGATCATGCTTAGCACATGATGACATTGTACAAAACTTGATTTATCATGATACACACAGACTCTTCTTTTTGGTTCGGTAATTCATTGTATCTGAGTTGACTTCTTCTTGGCTCACTCCACATGTGTACTCTAGATGTTTAGAATTTCCATTTTTAAATACTTTGGAGAATGTATGTAGTGGATATGAATGCTAATAGAATTATTTCTTTTTGTGTTTTAAAATGTTGATGTATGACAATGCCAACACATTGTAATGTTGAACTTTAGTTTCTCTAAGCAATCTTTGATACTTAGTGTTATTTTGAAAAAACTTGGTGATAAAGTGACATGATAAGTGAATGAACTTGCCTCACTCGTAACTCCACACAAATAGTAAGATGCGAGGGCTCAACACGAAGAGCCAGGAGGAGTACAAGTTATGGAAATTTGTTGAATGGTAATAATGAGAGAAAAGCAAGGATATGGAGAAACCAAATCGAGATCCTACAACCTCAATCTACTCAATTTGATTCATATTTTATAATGTGAATGGATTTCTAGTTTATCTAGACTTGGATCCGTAGATGGCCACTTGGTTGACAAAATCTAGTTTGGAGGTTTTAAACTCTTTTTGAATTTTGGACATCTAACTCTTTTTTTTTACTTATGATTTCACAATATTTGAATGAATTGTTTCTAACTTTCACTTTTGTCAAAGAGATCCCATACACCTTGCCCCATGCTACCAGTAGAAAGTATGGGTTCATCACCATGGACAAGGCATAGGTTAGTAAGGGCACTTCTCTCCTTTCCCAACCCTACATCACTAATAAGAGATGGATGTAGATCAAGAATTTCACGCTTGTTACCTATCCAAGTTAATGTACCAAACTAAGCACAAAAACCCTGAAAAACTCAAATGAAATCAATACCTGATAGATAAGACAAGATCCAAAGATGTAGATGGAAAAGAAAGCCGATGTGGACAAGACGGGCGCACACGAGCAATCCTATAAAGTAGATCTGAGAAACCTGCAAGACACCGATACTTGACAGAAAAAAACAACGTTAAAAGATATTTGGGTGGACTGCCTGAAAAGCGGGTCCGGGAAGCGATAAGCTCCCTCGGTGGATGTCAATACACATTTTCAATTAGAAGAAGAAGCATGCATGATAAAAGAATGTAAATAAATTTCTAGATTTTCTGATTAAAAAGTGACGGACATAATGTATACAGCGGATAGAAAGCAACAAAAAATAGGAAACTGTGAAAAAAATGTTGGATTTGGGTTACCTAAATTCTTTACCTGTCTGCAGGTCGATTGTCGTCATTTGGGATAATCGGCGTCGATTAGATAAAGTTAGTGTCGACTGGGATCGGTCGGTGTTGACTAGGGGAAAATTACAGGAAGATTGAGAAATGAACAATGAAAGCTAGATTGTCAATCTTCGATGGATCTGCTGGAGCCGTAAGGATACTAAAAAAGCTCCACCTTTGCTGGAGGCAGGGACAGAATTACCGAGTGACCGATGGAAGCTCACGATGTTGATGTGGTGGGAGCAGAGTAATGGTACTCCTCTCAGGGATTGATTTGGACAGAATTCACTTTCGCTTGATAGATAATGCTTAGACTTGATGCTCAAAACTCTCTGTCATTTTTTCTATCTAACCAGAACTGAATTTTGTCCCTATATTTGTAATCGGTGCCGCTCCAAAAAATCAGAGTTGACCGAGTATTGGTCGGCGCCGATCAGGGAACAGACTCCGGAAATGGAGAAAAGGGGTGATTTTTGGAAAGATGAAAGTGATACTTCCACCTCAAATATGGGAAATATCCCGCTGCATGGTTTGGGAGGAGGAGAAATAGGGGGGATAGATGGATAAAATTGATATGGGAGGTTAGGAATTGATATGGGGTAGATAATCGGTTAAGATATATGTAAAAAGTGTAATTAAATAGTTAATATTTAATTATCTATGGGTAAAAAATAATGGAGTGAAATAGACTTAGGATAAATGTTTAAATCAAATATTAAATAATACCCTAAGGGAGAAATGGTGATATAAACGTGCCCTAGGTTACCTGAGAAGGCAAACACACACAGGGGACACTAAATTGGATAATCAATTTTAGGTGTCTACATTTTGCCCCTTTTTGTCAAGTAACTTGCGATAAGCAAATTTGCAAGACAAAAACAAGGAGTTGGAAGAAAGGAACAAAAAGTGATGATGTGATCCCCCTCAAACTAGGGATGGGATGGGCCCCGAAAGAGCAACCGATCCCAAGTTTGAAAAAGGTAGATGAAAATGCAGGATGCCCCAGCTAGATGCCTAGAGTAGATATGATCATTAATGATGCACAAAAATAATAAAAAGGCAACAACCTAAGGAACTCACATTGGTAGGGCAGACTAGATGGTCTCTGCATGAGACAATGTTAGTACCTACAGACCCGTGAGTGTAAGGAGGGCTGAAAAATAGTAGCACCTAAAGAGAGATACATTGGTAGGGACAACCAGATGGTCTGCGAAGTAGACGACGTTAGTGCCTACAGACCCGTTAACTTTAAACTGCCAAAAATGCAAGTGCCCCATGTACAGGGAATAGGCTTGAAATGGGTGATAATATCAAAAGTATGTGCTAAAAGGCAACACTCAGGGCACAGTAATGACCAGATAAATAAGCCAAGCATCAACACTATGGCAAGAAGATTAGGAGATGGAAGAAAGCGAGGTGAAGAAGAAAAAGTACAACCAATCGGCAATGATAGGCCTAAATCGGTGTGGATGAAGATTAATCGGTGCCGACCACACAAATTGATGCCGACCGCACCGAGCCCATATAAGTATGCAAAAGGAAAACGTGAACGATTTATTTAGACCGCGACGATTGATTTAGAGAGAGTCAAAAATTGATTTTGAGCAACATGGAAGCCTCTGGGAGTAGTCAGAAGTGGAAGAGGACATGACCTGGGGTAAGTGGATCCTCCTTAATCTCATGTACATTTTTACCACTAAATAGCACACTAGAATGCCATTTTTTTAGAGAAAAAGGAAATAAGTGGGAAGCAAGAGTGTTTTTGACACTCTGCCTTCCAATCAGTGTCGATTGGAAAAATCGATGCCAATTATATTAAATCAGGGCTGATTAACTTTAATCGATGTCGACTAGGTTGGATCAACGTCGATTTGACTAAATTGACGCTGATTGGACCGAATAGACTGTTAAGATGATAGAATTTGTTTTTGATGTTCTGATTTGTATAAATGGGAAACTAACATTGCTCTTGACGTCATGGATGTAGGCACGAGAGGCGTTACACATGTGGGATGTTGTTCCTGAGCTTCTGGAGACCATTCTCCCTGATGTGATTGACGCAGATTGGTGCCACCTAGAGTTAGCCAGTCTCGGGGGCTTTCGGTACTACCAATGGGTGCCTCAAGATGTAGAGCTGATGTGAGCACTAGTGCAACGATGGGATAACAAGACATACACTTTCTGGTTCATGACGGGTGAGATAACCATCACCCACGAGGATATATATAGGATCCTGAGGCTACCGATCACCAGAGACCCGATTGAGATTACTCCTTGAGAGCAGCAGTAGAGGGCCCTAAGACGATTGTATGGAGATAGGGCAGACGATTCGAAGATAGTGTCTGAGGTGGTGAGGATAGCTTCACATTATAGACAGGGTGATGTCAGGAGCAGACGGATAGCGCTGATTCAGATGGCGATCTCCTATTTTTCTCTTCCAGATTCAAGAGGTGGGATATTTCCCTTATTGTTACTAGACTGTGTGTGTGACATCCTACAGTTCAGACAGGTGTTTACATTTACCGATGCCCTGATAGCTCAGATATACTATGAGTTATGGATGTACACCACAGGTAGGCGGACATGTATTGATGTTAGCTTTGTGCTCCATTGGTGGGCATATGAGCACATAACAGTGATCAGGCCATCCGTGTTTCCATGGATGCCAGTAATAGCGGGGGGCCTCAATTATGGATTCTGGTGATGGCGGGCCAACATGGGGCTAGGACATACAGGGAGATCTGTGGAGTGGTATGCTGAGCGTTTCAGGATGCTGACACTAGAGTAGGTCATTTGGAGACCATATCAGGTCTATCCGACATGGGCAGGTCAGGAGGTTCACCTGGTGGGGCTAAGGCGGAGTAGGGTGATTAGGGGCCGTAGGCCAGAGATGTGGGAGTGCATCCAATTTATACGAGTATTGAGGTAGTTCAACCTAGTTCAGACAGTTCCGACCACCTACAGGCCATACAAGCGAGATAGCAGAGAGACTGATCTGCCGATTTTGATCCCGGTAGATCCATTAAGGGAGGCCCCACCTTCCATAGATAGTGATGACGATGCTGTAGTAGATGATGGCTATGTGGCATGGTATTCTATAGAGTTACCACGACACCTACCAGCATCTATAGATGCAGACAAGGAGGATATAGCCACAATGCTGGAGAGGCTGGAGGGAGAGCATGCCACCTTAGTGCAGACACACCAGGATGCCCTTGAGGAGATCAGAGCTCTAATGGAGGAGAGGGATGCATTGATACTGGAGAGAGACACAGCTCATCAGAAGTGAGACACAACTCATCAGAAGTGAGACACAGCCTATCAATCTCTCCTTGCCGAGGTGAGATACTATGAGGACGCCCTGGTACATCATGCCCCTGATGTGCCTCGTTACGGTGTGAGGAGGAGATCAACGACAGTTGTAGCTAGTGGTGCATCAGAGGGAGGTAGCACCAGGAGAGACTGAGGTGGCAACAGGTGCTTCTAACTTGATAGGCGGTGGCCAGGAGAGACAACCTAGACCAGAGGAGGGTGGAGGAGATAACGTCTTCCACCTATCGAATTTCACGATATAGATATGTTATATTTTTGTATCAATATATTGATGTAGCCTCAATTAGAAGGCATTTTTGATGTATGATATAGATGGCTTGATTGAAATCCATCCATTCTTTGTTGTATAAACACTCATGTATATATATAGATTCATCATTTTCTGTGTCATATGTGTGTACTCATGCAGTTAATTTTAATAGATATGGATAGATGTAGCGTAATTGTGATGGATATAGACATATGCTGATAGAGGAAAAATAGATGTGATTTGATGGACATAGACATAGAGAATAGATAGATGTGATTTGATGTCATTGATATGTGGATTTAATTTTGATGAAAAATAGATATAGATAGATGTAGTGTAACTTGGATGTACACATGTTTAGATGATTGATGGATAGATGGATAGATGTGATTGATAGATTTGATATGTTTAAGATGTTAATTTAATTTTGATGAAAATAGATAGGTAGATTCACATGTGTTTGCAATACATGCTTTGATATGTTTTTGGACAAAGTAGATAAGATGAATATAGATGGATGATAGATTTTGACTAAATTAACATGTTAAATGTCAATTTAATTAGATGAATAACAAATAATAATGGGAAATGATCTCTGTAAGAGCAAAGGACGTAATGAAATGACCTTGATTAGAAATAAAGGAAATACACCTAGATAAGAAAAATAATGATAAGCTAGGTCCCTAACCGACCATAAATAGAGACTTTGATAGGAAACCAAAAGACCACGCATACAAGGCCATATATGAGGTTAAAATAAACCTGACACTAGCTAGTCGTAAACCAGATCTAGAAGGTAAATGGAAGGAGAAGTAAGTATTTATCTTTTCAAAATTTACAAAGGACAAAATACATGCTCACATTGGGAAAATAGGGTTCTCCATATGATAGACAAAAGGTCTTATGTCTTAGCTTCATGATTTTTGTTTTGACAGGAGAGAAAAATGATCAATGCGGGAAGTTTGCTAGATATAGAAAGACTGATCGATACGGGAAGTATTTCAATGATGCTAAGAAGAAAAAAAATAGCCATCCTTCAAGGGAACAGTTTGTATTTCGAATGTAGCCATCCTTCAAGGGCATGGTCTATATCTTTTGATTCATTTGAAAATGCATAGATAGCTGTCCTTCAAGGGATCAGTCTATCTTTTGGGAATTTTTAGGATAGCACCTTTTTTTTTGGGGAGCTTTTGGAGATTTTTTGAAAGAAGCAGAGTGTAGACCAGATAGATGGGAAGAAAACGTATAAAAAGCACATACTCATGCCCCGAGTAGATTCGATTAAGATAGATACTTGGGACAGATGAAGAAGTGAGTAAGGTGTCGCTACTAGGAGGAGGAAAAGATCCATAAGAAAAATGCCATCAGTAGAGCCACGATACTCATATCTAAGGTAGAAAAGACATAACGTGGAGAACCACATAGTTCCAAATCACTATGAAAATATATGACTGGTTGTTAGATGGATGAAATATCTGTTTTGTGACTAAGACCGTGTAAGACAGGGTTTAACAGTAGAAGGGCTTTAGATTCAAGGCATTAAGAGGTTCTGTTTCAGGTATAACATCCATGGAAGATAGGAGATAAGCCCCGGATCCATATTTATGAGTGATTACGTACGTACCCAGCCAGTTAGGAGCAAACTTACCATGCTGACTTCGTTCTAGTGTAGTGAAATTTTGGTTTTCTTTAAGAATAAGATCACCAACTTTGAAGTCACGGTGTTGCAAGTGATTTTTATAAGCACATTTGACATGCTCAAGGTAGACTTGATGATGCTCAAGAGCATCAAGATGCCGCTCATTGAGTAGCTCAAACTGTGCTAGATGATTTTGATGATAGTCCTCATCAGAGACAAATTCTTTGAGAGAAACACAAAGAGATGGGATCTGGACTTCCAAAGGAAGAACAGCCTCAGACCCATAAATGAGAGAGAAGGGAGTAGCACTAGTAGGAGTACGAATGCTAGTTCGATAAGCCCAGAGAGAAAAAGAGATATGTAAATGGCAATCCTTACCAGCTCGACTAGTTACCTTTGCGAGGATATTACTCAAAGTTTTATTGGAAGCCTCAGCCTAGCCATTAGCTTAGGGATAGTATGGAGAAGAAAAGATGAGTTTGATATTGAAAGCGTCACAAAGGTTTTGTAAATTGACGTTTTTGAAATATTTACCATTGTCTGTGATGAGTCTGTGTGGAGCACCAAAGTGACAAATGATGTGTTGATAGACAAAATCAACTATGGGTTTAGCTTTGGTTGATGAAAGAGGAATAGCTTCCACCCACTTAGTAAAGTATTCTGTGGCAGTAATGATAGAATGATGACGCTGTGAAGAGTGGGGATTGATGAGACCGATGAGATCAAGACCCCATTGTGAAAAAGGCCACAAATCTGCCACAGGTTACAAACCCTGACTGGGGATATGTGTGAGATTGGAATGCTGTTGACACTTGACACATTTCTTAGTGTATTCACAACAATCTCAATTAAGAGAAGGCCAATAATAGCCTAAACATAAGATGTGTTTAGCTATGGCCAAGCCACTAAAATGTCCACCACAGATTACCATCATGGACTTCCTGGATGGCTTTAGATGATTCAGGGGTTTTGAGGCACCGAAGAAAAATACCTCAAAACCACGTTTTTAGAGGATTCCGCCTAGAATAATATAGCGATTAGCGTGTAGGATAAAATATCTTCTACCATTGGAAGTTAGATTTGGAGGAAGCATTGAATGGGATAGATAATCAACAATGTGTTGATAGCACTCATCTTGAGCGTTGGTTGCGATGACATTAATTGAAGTCAACTACTTGAGATGAGATGGCTGGTCTAAATGTTGCACAACCATAGAAAGTCACGAGTCTTCGGTAAAAGGAGGAATAAGTGAGGCTAAAGAATCCATTGTATCTGTGAATCGATTCGTAGTGCAAGGAATAGCTTGGATAGTAAATTTATCAAAATATTGAAGCTGAAAGAGCACAATATCGTGATATTTTTGAAGGATATCATTCTTGCATTGATAGACACCTGTGATTTGATTAACGATGAGTTCAGAGTCAACAAAGATGTCGATATGGCGGGTGCCAAGATTAATGGCGTTTTAAAGACCTAAAACAAGAGCTTCATATTCAGCCATATTATTGGTACACTCAAATTTAAGTTCACCCCAAGGAGGAATCATAACGAAACCTGCACCTCCCCCTTGCTGGCATTTGGATCCATCAAAGAAGAGTTTTACTTTAAATGGAGAAAGACCAAAATCAATTTGTTGGACATATTCATCGAGGAATTGAGCAAGGGGGACTTGAGTGTCTGGAAGAGGAGCATCAGCTAATTGATCTACAATGACCTGACCCTTGATAGATTTTTGCGTGATAAACTCGAGATCAAATTCTGTCATGAGCATGAGCCAACGAGTGATACAATCATTGTGATAAGGCTTTGCATGCATTTTCTTGAGTGGATTGACACTTGTGACAATGTAAGTTTTTTGATTAAGGAGGTAATGACGAAGCTTAGAAGTTGTGAAGAAGAGAGCACAACACGACTTTTCAATTTCAGAATAGCATGTTTCATACTCATGAAGAGTGCGACTGATGTAATATACGACTTGTTCTTTACTGTTAGCATCCCGATGCGAGATCATGGCTCCTAGAGCATGGTCAATTACATAAATATAAAGATAGAATGGCTCACCCTCGCGTGGAGGTGTAAGCAAAGGTGGAGAAAGAAGATAAGCTTTGAGATCATCAAAGGACTTTTGACAACACTCATCCCATTCAAAATGAACATTCTCATGGAGGAGGTGATGAAAAGGTTGACAACGGTCCGATAGTTGCGAGATAAAACGATGTACTGATTGAAGGTGTCCTTGAATACCATGGAGTTGCTTTAAGTTAGAAGGGGAGGCATCTCAAGGATAGCTTTTATTTTTGTGGGGTCCACTTTAATACCCCTAATAGAAATGATAAAGCCTAAGAGTTTACCAGTGAGAACGCCAAACACGCACTTAGATGGATTTAAGCGAAGACAAAAGTGAATGAGCCTCTCAAAGAGAGGTGCAAGAGTGAAAAGATGATCCTGACAACGTTTGGATTTACCGACGAGATCATTGACGTAATCTTCCACAGTTTTGTGTAAGATATCATGGAAGATGTAGGTCATTGCTCGTTGATAGGTTGCTCCTGCGTTCTTAAGACTAAAAGGCATGACACGATAACAAAAATTCCCTTAAGGAGTTATGAAGGAAGTCTTATGTTGGTCCTCTGGTGTGATGAGAATTTGATTATACCCAGAGAAACCATCCATAATAGAAATCATCTTGTGACCTACCGTGAAATCCACGAGTTGGTCGATATTAGGTAGAGGAAAAGCATCTTTTGGACAAGCAAGATTAAGATCCCGGAAGTCGGTACAAATTTGAATCTTCCCAGTAGCTTTGGTTACTGGTACTATGTTTGAAACCCATTGTGGATAATTAATGGGTTGGATGAAGTTAGCAGAAAGCAAATGTTGCAACTCTTCTTTAACAAGAAGGGCTACTCGAGGGTGTATTTTATGTAATTTTTGCTTAACCAGTTTGATGTCTGGAAGAGTAACGATATTGTGGACCACGATATCGGGATCGAGTCCTAACATATCCTCATATGACCAAGTGAAGGCTTGATGATAGTTGGAAAGAAAAGTGGTAAAGTCTCCTAACTCCTGTGGATTAAGAGATTGACTGACCTTAATGATGCGAGGGTCTTTAGAAGTCCCTATATTAAGGTCGACAGTGGCTTCGTTAAGAAGCATAGACATGTTAGAAGGAACCATTTTAGGAAGATAGGAATCCTCTGCCCCTAGATAGGTGAGGACAGAATCATCATCCGCACAGTGGATAGTGTTGATAGTAGGAGAGTCATCTCCAACTATTTATGGGAAGAATAATGGTATGGAAGTGGATTTGTTATTAGTTTTATAGGTCAGTGGCCCTAAGGAAATGGTATTTACTAAAAAAAAATTTAGATGAGATGGAAATGGCGTCATACACATCAAATGATACTTCTGACCTAGCAGGAGAAGATGGTTCCTCAATGGGAAGAGGCTCATCGAGAATAGTGATGGTGGCTTTTGAAAGAGGTTTAAATCCTAAAACAAATTTTTGATGTGGTTTGAGAGTTGGAATGGATGCAAGGTCATGCACACCCTGTTCATACTTTCCCAGGCGAAAACCCTTCCATGTGGATCGATATAAATAAGTTTTTGCAAACATGGGATTCTATAGACAATCAAACCCTGCTGAATAGAGTTTGGCCCTAGGAGGAGAATCCAGGTGATAGTGAGGTGTATCAAGACCACCATAAATGAAGTTAGTATGTTTATTGGGTAGACTAATGGTGATGATGTGATCGAGACCTAGCTGATATTCAGGTTGTTTGTCTGGTCTACCATACTCATTAGGTTTGAGATGGGTGTCAAAAGAGAGAAGAGGAAGCTCTCCTAGTGAGAAACAATGCAACGTCTCTTCTAGATTTTTTAAATTTGGTATTTTTGTTATAGGTATGGAAGAGGATGAAGCCTCGTCAGGAGAACAAGAATTATCCTTTAGAGGGGCAGACCCTATGGTCATGTTGCATTGTGCAAAAGGAAAAGGATCTCCTGGATGAGTATAGATTTTTCCCTCATATTGATATTTTGAGCATCGATGGAGGGTTGATGGGATGTAATGCATTGCATGAATCTAGGAGCGCCTGAGGATCATATTGTAGTGGAATTTCCCTTCAACAATGTAAAAGAGTTCGTGAAGCAGCGTCTTACCTACTCGAATGGGTAGGACCACAGTTCCTAGAGTAACTGCCAGCTGATCGTTAAATGATCGAATGGCGAAAGGGGGGGGGTGACACTACGTTCTTTGGTAACTTAAGTTGTTTGAATGTGTGGGAGGAAATGATGTTGAGTGCAGCACCACTGTCAATCATAGTGTGTTTTAACGTAGTGTTGTTGATTTGAACTGTGATAAAGAGGGGAGCCTCCAAATCCTCAGAAGAAAGGGAAGGAATTTCTAAATCTTCAAAGGAAATGGTGGTTGACGGTTTATTCAATCCAACAATCATCTTGAAAGGTTGGGGCTCATCTGAATTCATTGTGATATGGTGTAGATTATCAATTAAATCCTGGCGATGCTGTGGAGATGATTGAATGAGGTCGAAAAGAGACATTTTGACCATAGCATGGGTGAGTTGTTTCATAACATTCTCCTCTACTGACACGGGAATCTGAGCCTGAGGTGAAGCACAAATAGAGATCCTAGGTCTCAAGGCTGATGTGGAAGGAGGAATGCCTTCAGGGGCTACAGAAATGACAACCCGTGGCTGAGATGTAGATGATGATAGATTATCATATCGTTGTGTTCTAGTGGTGATATGAATCGTGTCGATTTGAGAAGGTGGAAGACCATCTGGAGTGGAATTAATAGAACTAGAGGCCTGAGTAGATCGCTGAGGCTCAGATGTGGTTGAGATGACATGAGATACTTGTTCCTCCTCTTCTTCCAGCAGAAGATCACTTTCTTTCAAAAAACTGTAAATGACAGATTGAAGGGCTTTATATCCCTCAGTGTCATGTCCTAAAGTGCGGTGGTAAGCAGAAATCAAATCAGAGTTGAACCAGGAAGGTTTAACCTCTTTTGGATTATAGGGTTTGATCGGAGGAAGGGATATGGATGAAGATTGGATAAGTTGGCAAAGAATTTCAGTATAGAATCTGGTAGACAAAGATGAGGACAAAGATGAAGAAGGTGCCTCTTTTTCCTCAACAGACTGCCGAGGTAAAAGAACCTGCATGTCTGGTTTGACAGTATTTTTTGGACATCAGGAGGAGTAACCTTGGGTGCTTGGGATGGAAGTAAGTGAGGCAGGATCGATTTCGGTGGAGGAGGAGCTCCTAAAATATATTTTGAAGATATGACAGACGTTGTGGTCTTCAGAGATAAGGAAGGCTGCTTGATCGAAACAGATGACTATTTAGATAATGCTTATTTATATGAGGGAAGAGATCCCAAAATAGGTCTGATCAGAGGAACAAAGGGTGCCTTGGATTTTGGTGACGAAGATGATGGTCCTGATAAAAGAGGTGATGCCTTTCTAGTAGGTAAATTCACTTTACAAGGCACCAGCGAAGAAGGTGTTGTAGAAGAAGAAGATGATAGTTCTGCTGGTATTGTAGAAGAAGATGCCTCCCCAGTTGATAAATCTAATATTTTATGAGGTGCAGAGAGAGATTTTTGAGGGAAAGCACCAAGAGTCTTAATAGTCTGAAATATGGGTTTTCCTTTTTCAGGGATGGTGACAACTTCAACCGCATAAGGTGATTGTAACCTTTTCGGGGGAAGGAGAGGAGGTACTAATGATCTAATGTTAGACTTTAGTTGTCTTGGTTTAAGTTCAGGAACCAAGAGTGTAGGTGCCGGTGCTATTTCTTTAGATTTTCCCTTAATAAGCAAAATAGTATCGATGATGGAAGAAGTGGATGACGAAGAAGTAGTTCCTTGCGAGGGAGGTACTTCTGGCACAGTAATTGTGGGTGTAACTACTGTAGGAAAGGAAATGGGAAGAGTCAAAATCAAAGATGCTTCTGTCAAAGTTGGTACAACTATAGGTATTTTTACCAATGGCATAATCGCAGCAAAAATGGGAGAAGCAGAAGTAGATGTATTCGCAGTGGAAACTTGAAGGGATGTAAATGCCTCGAGCATCGAAAGAATATCTAACGATGAGACAGATGAGGATGAAACTGTCTCCAGCATGGACAGAAGATCAGATAAAGAGGCATAGAGAGATGAATCTGTCTCTAACAATGTAGGAATATTCAAAGATGGATTTCCTGGAGATGATGGAATCTCAGCGATTAGTGAAGTGGAAGGAGGTTCTGATTCAGTCGATGTGTTCGCAGATGACTTAGGTTTAGAAGAAGATTCTTCAGTAGAGATGAAGCTGATAGTATGAGTGTTTGGTTTTTGAGAATATGAAGCATCATTGTTCAGGGAATGATTGGGAAAAGGTTGAAGCATCATTGTTCGGGGTATTCCCAATTGAAAAATTTATAAGGCATCTTTTATCTATGGTTACTTCATTTCCTTTCTTGAACCATGATATATGATAGGGATATGGGTGCTTGTCATAGCTCAGATTCAGTTTATCAACCATTACAGTTGAAACCATATTTTCACAACTACCACCATCAATAATAATTTTACATACCTTTCCTCCAGAGGTGCATCTTGTTCGAAATATATTTGTTTGAAGCCACGAATCAGCTCCAGCAACATCACGTTCTTTCTCCTTCCTTGGGACAATCATCATCCTCCTTATCATGAGGGTTTCACCCAAGTCTGCAGCAACCTCCATTTCTTCTTCCTCTTCAGCCTCAACCAGATTTACTCGTGGTTTTTCTCCTTGCCATCTATCTTGTGTAGGATAGTGCGGACACTCAAAATCTCTGTGCCCCTCTTCACCACATCTGTAACATGTATATTTCCTTTGGGGGCTATTCCAGCCCCGTCCTCCATTATAACCTCTTCCCCTTTGAAATCCCATCCCTCTTTGGTAGTTACCATGGCTTTGACCAGAATCTTCATGCCCTTCTGTATTAGAGGATTCACCTTTTGTAGATTCAAATCTACCCCTGCCCCTCATTGGAGATGATGATGGACCTCTCTTCACACCTCTTCTAAAATTACTCCTCTTGTTCTTTTCCTCTACCTTTAATGCAAGTTGATAAGCATCATCTAGGCTATGGATCCGGAGCATACTCAGCTCATCTTGTATGGTGTAACTCAACCCATTTATGTACCGTGTAGCCTTTTGTTCTTCAGACTCTCCCTGTTCCACCCTTATTGATAACTTGTAAAATTCATTAGTATACTCCTCAATGTTGAGATCCTTCTGCCTTAGGTTTTGGAACCTTCGAAAGAGTGTCTGAGCATAATCTAGAGGAAGAAACTTTTCTTTCAGCTTCTTTATCATTTTATTCTAGTTTCGGATCTTGCCCTTTCCATTCCTTTGTCTTTCATTTTGTAGGTGATCCCACTAGATCAATGCATGTCCGGCTAACTTAGTGCATGAAAACTTAACCTTCTTCTCCTCTGAAAGGGTTTTCCACTCAAAGAATTTTTCCATGTGATTTAACTAGTCAATCAACTCCTCTAGTTGTAACCCTCCACCATAATCAGGAACATTAATCTTGATGTTGTCATTCTTTCCATCTAAAGCCTTGATCAATCTCTCCTCAAATGGTCTCTCATTCAAGGTTTCTTCATCTCTCTCATTTTCTTCTTCATCTCCTCCTTCATTCATTAATGGAGGCTCTTCATCAATATCACTAACTGGGTTTGCATCCCCATTTGCATGTCTCCTTCTAAGGCGGGTAACTTTCCCTGTGAGCTCAAAAACTTGTCTCTGTAGCTCCTGCATATGCTTATTCATCACGGCATAACCTCCCATCCCGCGTCTAGCCATGGTTATATAAAACAGAGGTAAAAACTACACATGAAAATGTAATATGTTACCTTAACTATTTCTGCAAGATCAAAATCCAGCTCTGATACCAATTGATGTGAATGCAGCTACAAGAGGTTGAAATACCTCCAAAAACACACATAAACAACTTTGCAAATAAAACCAAGAGTTTCAAAATAGCTTACTTCTCATTCTGGAATTCACATTGATCTATTACATCATTACAATTTTCCTTTTATTTCAAGACTACTCTAAAACCCTAAAATGCCAAAAAACCCTAAAATGTAAAACAACTTGGATTGACCCCAAAATTTTCGTGCCAAATGTGCATTCATAAATTAGGGCTCACACGAAATTTGGACTTATTCTGATAAGCAAAACAAAAGTTATTAAAGTTATAGGACCTAGTCAAAAGCGGAAAAAACATTCGAAGCCAGTTTTAGGCCACTAGATGTCGGAATCCAAGCCTGAAAACGTGCCAAAATGATCACAACCTTGCAAGAAAGTTGACCCCAGCATAGTACTAATGTATATCTACCACCTTGTAAAATTTCAGGATGATCCAACGGTCGGATCAAAAGTTATGGCCTCTGCAAGTTATGCTCCCACATCATTCTCCCCTGGTTGAAAAGAATTCAGCTCCTGCGAATTCTGTTGATGGAACTCATCTAATTTTGCACTGTCAATTTTCCTCAACTCCCACTCAGGAATCCAAGTGTTTTCTTCTTGCTGCAAACCTTCCCACTGTACCAAATATTTGTTTTAGCTCCCATGTCTAGTAGTGATTGTCTTTTGGTCCAAGACACGCATTACCCTCTCCTTTTTCTCCTTTGGCATCTGTTTCTTCCAGTTTATTTCTTCCTCCTCTGCAACATTTTCATCATGAACTGGAAACTTATATAAATCAGAAACATTAAAAACTGGTGAGATAGCGAAGTTTTCAGGTAGCTCCACCTTGTAGGCATTATCACTCATTTTCTTCAAAATCCTACATGGCCCAATCTTCTTATACTTGAGTTTATTATATGTTCCCTTTGGAAACCTCTCTTTTCTAAGATGAACCATCACCATATCTCCTTCTTCAAATAAACTTACTCTCCTACTAGCATCTGTAGCTGTTTTATATTGTGCATTACTCACTTTCAGCTTTTCCCTCACTTCATCTTGTAGCTGTAGAATGTGTTCTACAAATGCTTCTGCATCATCACTAGTTTCATATTCACCTGGTAGAACAATTAGATCAAGGACCCCCTTCGGATTCCTACCATATACAATCTGGAAAGGAGACCTCCCTGTTGACCTGTTTATCGAGCTATTATATGCAAACTTAGCTTGAGGCCATTGTTTTGGCTTTTCTCCAACTATACAACGTAGGAGATTTCCCAATCTTCTGTTCACTACTTCAGTTTGCCCATCAGTCTGGGGGTGATATGCACTACTGAACTGTAGTTATGTCCCTAATTTCTTCCAAAGAGTCCTCCAAAAGTGACTAAAAAACTTCGTTTCCCAATCTGAAGTGATCGTTTCTGGAATTCCGTGCAATCTAACCACTTTTGAAAAAGATAAATCTGCAATTCTGGAAGCATCATTAGTTTTTTAACAAGAAATAAAATGTTCCATCTTAGAGAATCTATCAACCACAAAAAAGATAGAATCATTCCCTCACTGTGTGTTAGGAAGCCCTAACACAAAATCCATACTCAGATCAACCCATGGCCCTGTAGGGATAGGCAATTGCATATGCAACCCAATATTATTTATATGGCCTTTAACTATTTTGCACAATCTATATCTTGATACGATCCTACTTATGTCCCTCTTTACCTTTGACCAATAATACTTTTCTACCACAAGAGCATTTTTATTACTTACACCAAAGTGTCCAACCAACCCCCCCACTATGTAATTATATTATAATATTTTTTTCTCAGTTAACCAACAGGGATCCACAATTATTTTTCCTTGAATAAATAACCATCCTGCATCAAATAATCAGAAGAACTGCTACCCACAGTAGGGTCATTACATTATCTCACAACATCACTAAAATCTGGATCACCTTCATACAATTACATAACTACCTCAAACCCTAATACTTCATTTTCCATTGTTGTAACAAAATCCCTACACGCCTACTCACAGGCATCAGCAACTTTATGCTACTTACCAGACTTTATGCTTTAAGAACAAAAGTATGTTCTTGTAAAAATGAAACCCACTTTACATGCGTACTAATTATTTTCTTCTGTGTAAGTTTACATACCTCAATGCTTCATGGTACAGTAAAGACTACAAACTCCTTAGCTACCAAGTAATGTCTCAAGCTCCTATAATGTTTGAAAAATAGCATAAAAATGCACATCATAAGTAGAATATTTCATCTTGACTTCATTTAACTTTTCACTGAAAGAATTTCACTAGGTCATCCTTCTTCACTTGGTACAACTCTATTCCGAATATATGAGGCATCATAATCAACCTGAAAGAGCTTACTAAAATATGAAAATACCAAACCAGCTACCTCTAAGACTTTCTTCTTCAACAATTCAAAACAATGTGTTTCCAAATTGGTCCAAACAGAACTCCTTTCCCTTTTGTACACTTCTATTATTTATGTAACAATGCTACTTAAAATCTTGATGAATTTCCTATAAAAAGTTACCAGTCCATGAAAACTACGAACCTATGTCAAACTCCTTGGAATAGACCATTCCAAAATTTCCTTCACTTTTTCCTCATCCATCATCACTCCATTGTTTGAGATGGACAAACCCCAAAAAAACACTAGAATCTTATGAAGAAACCTATACTTATTTAAGTTTGCATACAAACTCTCTTTTTCATAACAAGTCCTAACACCAATTTCACATTTAACAAGTGTCTCTTCAAATTTCTTAGTGAACTATCAAAATATCATCAAAATAGACAACAACAAGCTTTCCATTGTGTTCTCGGAGTATTGCTCTATTCATCAACCTCATGAATGTACTAAGAGTGCATTAGATATCCCAAATGGAATCATCATCCACTAGAATAATACATATTTTGTTTTAAAGATCAGTTTGCCATTCTTCCCCTTCACGGATTATGATCTGGTAGTAGTCACTCCGTACGGGTCAATCTTACTAAAATATCGGGCTCTCACTAGCACATCCACTCATATCATCCAATCTTGAAATTGGGAACCGAGTACTTAACTATGTGATTTTATTTATGGCCCCACTGTCTCACACACATTCTCCAGTCTCCATCTATTTTTGGGAGTCAATAGCGCTGGAGAGTTACACATGGACCCATTCTCTCTCTCACTAACCCTTTTTTGTATTAGATCTATCACTTACTTATGTTCAACTCCTCACTCAATGTTTCGGACTCATCATGATAGGCTTCCTGATTTAGAAGGGATGATCTTGGGATCAAATCAATATGGTGTTGATATATCTCGCTTTGAAGGGTAACCCATCTGGTAGGTCATCTAGTATAAGATCTTTGTATTATTTTAGTATCATTTTCTTCTGCAATAGGGTTTATAAAAGGCCTTTTATTCTCCACCTTATTTTACATCATTGCATAACACCAATCCAGACTTCTTCCATTTATACAAAAAGAAAATTTTGTAGCCAACAATCCCTCACTCTTATATTCTTCCTTAAAGGGTAATAAGACCACATTTACACCGTCCTTACAAAATTTATATGTATTTTTCCAACGGTCTAGATCAAAAGTTAACCTGGCCTATGTAAGTATATGCTACCCAATAATAAGGAGATGCATCGTGTTGAGGAAAAAATCAGCTACGGGCTAGGGGGGCACCACAAAAATCAATCCGAAGTAGGTTTCCTCAATGCGAAGAATTTATAAGGCATGCTCCTAATCTATGTTTCCAATTTCATTTCTTGAAACCATGATATACAATAGCCTTATGAAGTGATTTAAGCTCAGAGGTAGTTTTACTCAAGCATTACAGTTGAAAGTCGATATTTTCCACGTGGTAGGGCCAATCAATTAAAAGACTGGATAATATTTCCTCCAGATGGTGCATGCTTGTGCAAGAATCCATTTGTTTTGAAGCCACGAATGGGAGCTCCAGGAAGCTTGGAATCATGTTTTTGCATCAAAATTCATTGGGACAATTCGTCCTCCTTATAGTTAGGCTGTCTTCACCTCAAGCCTTCCAGGAACCTCCATTAGTTATTCACTCTTCATGGCTCAAAGATCTTTGACTCATGGTTTTTCTGAAATTTTCAGATCTATCTCGGCGTAGGATAGTGCAAACACTCAAAATTAAAAGTTCCATTCGTCACTTGAAATCTAGTAACATGGTATAATGATAGTCTCTGGGTTTGCATTCCAATCCCCATCCTCCATTATAACCTCCTCCCCTCTGAAATCCCCTACCTATTTGGTAGTTACCATGTCTTTGACACAGAATCTTCCTATGTTTTTCTGTATTAGATGATTCACCTTTTCATAGATTCAAACTGAGGACCTCCTGCCTATTATTGAAGATTGATCATATGGACCTCTCTTCACACCTGCTTCTAAAATTACTCCTCTTGTTCTTTACTATCTGCATTTTAATGTAAAGTTGATAAGTTGATCATCCTCACTATGGATCTTGAGAGAACTCAGCTCATCTTATATGGTATAACTCAACCCAGTTAAGTACCAGAATAACCTTTCTGTTATGTTCAGACTCTCCATGTTCCACCCTTCGATTGATAACTTGTAATAATTCATTAGTATATATCTTCAATGTCTAAGATCCTTCTGCCTTAGGTTTTGACAACCTTCGAAATAATGTCTATGCATAATCTAAAAGAAGAAACTTTTCTTTTAATTTCTTTACAATTTTATTCAAATAGTTTTGGATCTTACATTTTCATTTCCTTTGTCTTTCATTTTGTAGGTGATCCCACCAGAGTCAATGTTCATGTCTTGCTGAAATTAGTGCATTTGCAAACTTAACCTTCCTTCTCCTGTATAAAGGGTTTTTCCACTCAAAATCACTTTTTCCATGTGATTGCAACTAGTCAATCAACTCCTCTGGTTGTAACCCTTCAGGCATAATCAGAAACATTGATCTTGATGTCTTCAATTGAGTTCCCTCTAAAGCTTGTGATCAATCTCTCCTCAAATGGTCTCTCTCATTTGAAGGTGTTCTTCATCTCTCTCAATTTCTTCTATCATTTCTCTCCTTCATTCATGGAGGCTGTAAATAATATCACTGATCTGAAAGGTATTTGCATAGCATTTTATTTGGATAGTGTCAAAGTATGACTGTAAGGTTGGGATAAGAGCATGCATATGAGCTCTAGTAAATTGTCTTCTGTCAACACCCCACCATAAGCCTATTCATAGTCAGAGCATAATCCTCCCCATACTACCCCGTGTCATAAAGCCATGGTTATGTAAAAAATAGGATATAACCCATCTACAAATGCACAAAAATGTTATACGGTATATCCTCGTAACCCTATGCCTTGCAAGATCAAAATCTCCATGCATCTGGGAGTGACCAACATGCCATGTGAAATTCAACAGTTGCAGGAGGTTGAAATATTTTCCAAAGGCCTTTTCATAAATTATGGTTTGCAAGCATAAAACCAATGAGGTATCATATATAGCTTAAAAACATCTCATTCTTCAAATCACATTGATTTTCTTATTACACTGACATTCCAGGTTCTCATTACCTTAAGTAAAAAGACTACTCTACAACACCCTAAAATAGTGAGGGTCAAATTAAATCCCAAAGTAAAACTATCGGATTGCATCTTTCAAAATTTGTTGTGCCAACTATAGCTATCATCTCCCTACTTTAGGCTTCACACCGCAAAATTTGACACTTATTCATGACATCTATCTGACTTAAAGCTTCATTATATTCTAAAGACTGCTCAGTCTGAAAAGGGGAAAATACCCCATGGAGTACCAATTTAGGTTCACTCAGAAGCCAAGATATCCGATCCCAAAAAACGTGCCAAGGTGATTTTTTAATGTGTGGGGGCAACACCCCAAACATAGTACTTGATGTACATTCTACCATTTGGAGGGTGATAAAATTTCAGAAGACTAACATGTGCAAGGGTCGAAGAGCATTCCAACAAGCTTATGGCCTAAAACAAGTAAAACATGGAAAAATAACATTCATGTCAAAGTTTGTGTATGATATTAAAAAATGACTCAATTTTATAAAAATCGAATGGACCCTAAGATTATTGCTAACTCTAAAACTTGTTGAAATTATTTTACCATGAATCACAGTTGGCCTTGTAATACCTTTCCAGATGCAAAAATTTTATGAATAGGGTATTGGCTATTGTCGATGTTAAAGCCTAATATTATTGGCCTATACCGTAAGATAGGTTAGCATGAACCTCAAAGTATAGCCACTGATTTGTCGCCAGTGATATAAGATTCACCTCATATGATGCATAGGTAAATTACAGCAGCGATGATTATGCATACAAATTCTACTGATTAATCTAGTTCTATATACTATACTATTTGGTACATTGATCTATCCTACATATTATTAAAAGTTATTAAGTATAATATATATAGATATAATAGTAATATGTATAGAAACTAAGTTATATTAATAGTATTATATTTATTAGATATTAAACTAGAATATTAATACTATTATAATTAATAACATGGAAATTAATATAAATTATTAATAATTATGTTAAGCATTCTATATTTGTTGATAATATTAAAGAAAGAAATATCGATATGATATGAAATCAAAAAAATAAAATATGGAATTGTAATACGCACTAACATCTTATAATGTTATATGAAGTATATTAGAAATAACTATGCAAGAAAAATGCTATTGTAACACTCTTATTATGTGCAAAAAAAGATATAATTTTGTGGCTTCTATATGAAGATATTAGAACTATGATGATAAATATTTTTATGTACACACTAAAAATGATATTGTAACTTCCTCTTATTATATGATTATTTATGAATATTTTTATTTACATAATAAGACCTTAATAGTTAAAGAGATATTTTGGAGTGTATTATATAAATATATAAGAAATGGTTGAGAATATTTTTAATTACAGAGGCTCTATAAGGTTTTACTTCTAAACTTTAAAATATTACTATGTGATAGTATGTATCGCTTGATATGCAAGAAAAAGAATGGAGGTGATAAATCTTCAGGGTGGAATTTAAGTTTTGTGAAAGAGAGAAATGTGGTCTTGGTAGAAAGTGTGGGTGGTTAGAGGTAAAGAGTGATGGAAAGAAGGTGGTGTAAGAGATTTTCAGTGTGCATGGAAAGGTGGTGGTTATAAAGGTGAAATAACGGTGTGGGTGGATGTGCAAGAAGGTGGTGTACAAGAATATTGTGGTCATGAAGGTATTAGTCATCGATAATTTAGTGAAGCGTATGTTGAGGATCTTTTTTAGGATATTTTTATGTTTTATTTTGTTTCCATGAGTATGTATAAACATATTTATAATGGGAAATAGTCTAAACATGAAAGATTTCAAAATTAATAAAAAATTGTAGGATAAAAAATTAATTGACATTAAAAATAAAATAAAATAAAATTAATATTAATAAAAATTGACAAAATAAATTTGGCTTAAAAACATTGATTGAAATCCATATAATTACAATTATTACAGATAGTAATAAAACATAAAAATTAAAATTAATATAAAATGTGAACAATTGACCTAAATGGTAATTTATTCATTATGGAAATCTATTAATTGAAAAAAAATTAGAAGTAACTAAAAATGAAAATGTCTAAAAAAAAATGAAAAGATTAAAAAGCGATTTAGGAATAAATAAAATTATATAGACAAAAAAAATTCAATAATAATAATAAACCATAGAAAAATGCTAAATATTTAATTAAAAATTGCTAAACACAAATTGAATAAAAGTAAATATTAAAATGAAAAATATTAAATTGAAACACTTAATTTAAAAAATGAACATTGAAAAATAATTTAGAAATTAATAAATAAATTCAGAAATGAACATTATAAATGAAATAAATAAAACATTCAAAATTAAATAAAAATATAAATTGTATTAATTAATTAACAATAGATTGGAATAAATCAATAAAAATTAAAATTAAATTAAATTAAGATTAAAAATTTTAAATCAATTAAAATAAAAATAAACTGTAAGTTGTTGGTATAAATTAATACATTTTAACATAAATCATCCCACCAATTGACTATTTTTTTTTTAAAAAATAATTAAAATACAAATATAAAAAATCTAAGAATTGATAAGAATAAAAGAAATAATATAAGGTACAATTAATTAAAAATGAAAAATAATTAAAAAATAAAAAAGAATACAAATTAATAAAAATATTTAATATCGTAATATAAATATTATCAAACAATCAACAACCAAAAAATCATAAAATTAAAACCAATTAAAATTAAAATTAAATTGAAAACATAAAAAATTTAAGCAATTGACTAATTTTAAAAAATAAATTAAAAATTAAAAATTGTAATAAAAAAATTTAAAAATTAAAAAAATAAAAAAAATTAAAATCAATTAAAAAAATTAAAAATTAAATACATAATTAAAGAATTAAAAAATAAAAATAATACAAATCAAAAAAATTAATAAAATTTAATAAAAAAAAATTAAAATTAATAAAAATATTACCAAAAATTTAACAACCAAAAAATAATTAAATAAAAATCAAAATTAAAATCAAATTAAAATTGAATTTTAAAAAAATAATAAATAAAATAATTAAAAAAATCAAAATTAAAAATTGTAATTAATCAAATGATTTAAAAATTAAAAATTAAATAAAAATATTACCAAAAATTAACAAGCAAAAAATAATTTAATAACAAAAAAATTAAAATCAATTAAAATTTAAAATTGAATTTTAAAAAATAAAATAATTAAAAAATAATTTTTTTATAAAAAATAATATAAGTTAAAATTAATTCAAAAAAAATTAAATACATATTAAAAATAAAATATAAATAATTAAAAAATAATAAAGCATTAAAAAATAAATAAAAAATAATTAAAAATCAATGGAAATTATTAAAAAATGAATAATAATTAAAAAATAAAAGAATACAAAATAAATTAATAAAATAATACCACAAATTAATAACCAAAAAATAATTAAAACAAATAAAAATTAAAATCAATTAAAGTTTAAATTGAATTTAAATTAAAAAATTACCCAATTGACTAATTTTTTTAAAAACAAATTAATTAAAAATTAAAAAAATCAATATTACAAATTGTAATTAATAATAAAATTAAAAATTAAAAAATTTGATAAGAATAAAAAAATAAAAATTAATTACATATTAAAAATTAAAAATAAATAATTAAGATTAATAAACATTAAAAAAATAAAACAATAAAAATAACAAATTATTAAAAAATTAATGGAAATTATTAAAAATTAAAAAAATATTAAATTTACAACTTAAAATTAATTATTAATTAAAAAGTTAATATTAATATAATCTTAAACTAAAAATAATTATCAAACATTAAAAATAAAAACAATATAACAATAATAATAATAAATTAACTACCATATTGAGAAAGTGGTTATTGGATTATTTTTGGTTGATTGCAATAAAAAATGCAACAAAAATAGCGAATCCTGTGAAAATTTAAATTTTTTGCAGGCGAAGTAGACCGTTGCGGGGAAGAAAGATGCGAATGAGGTGCCTTTTCCAAGGGAGTTCGTCTCTGGGGGGAACATGATTTCTACTTGGTCTAAGTAGCGGAGTGGAGTGGGTTGGGATAGGCATAGAGGATTTGTTGAAGGAAGAGGTGTCTTCTCTGGTGAAGAAATTTGGCCCTGGGGGCGGTCGTAAAAATCCCTCGCCTTGATGTTAGGAAGCTCGGCGGTAAAAAAAATTGTTTGAGGAAGTTGATCCCTGGTAAAGGGAATGTGATGTCTTCCCGAGTGTCAGGGAAGGAGGTCCCCTTCTAATCCAATAGAGTGCAAGGTCAGTGGTCAACTTGATTTGGAGTAAATCAAGGTAGTGGGATCAGTTTCAAAATCTCCATGGAGTTGGTGCAATCGTTGACCTTCCGTTAGGGACAAGGCATGATTTCGTGGATGTCTAAGCCAAAAGAGGAAATTTGTTGTAAATTTGTGGGTGTTAAATTTTCCAGGAGAAAGATTTTGAATTGTGTCTTGTAGTTTTGGGGTAAGGAGCGTAAACCCAGGGTTTTCTTTCTTCCGAATGGATTCTTCCAAGTTCTGTTCCAGTCGGAGGCCTTATTAGAGAAAGTTTATAAGGGGGGGGCCCTAGTTCCTCAACACCTCTAGTTTATATTTAAGACTTGGTCCCCCGACTTCAATCCACGCTCGAAAGAAATTATTTGGGCCCCGTTTTGGTTAAGATTTCCTAATCTGCCCTTGGAGTTCAGGAATCAAGTTTCTCTAAAAGCTTTAGCCTATTCCCTTGGAGTGTGGGTGCTGATCTTCAATCCATTTCTCTTGGCTTGGCAAAAATTCTTTAGCTTGAATTTGTGTCGAAATGGATCCGTCCTCTCCTCTGCCTAGGCTCAGTTTTGTGGTCCTCTAATGAGGGACACAAGCCGTTGTTGATTGACTATGAAGGATTGAATGTTAAGTGTTTTTCTTGTGGAATTTTTGGTCACTTGAGGAAAGCTTGCCCAAAGATTGGCAAAAGGCAATCAATTTTCCTTCCTCTCGGTCGATTGATCCGCAGTTGGCTTCGGTTAGGCCCTCAGTTCCTTCCCCCCTTTGACTAAGGCTATTGAAGGAGTTCTTGAGGGGCAGGCCGTTTCACTCTTGGCCTTCGCTGGAACTCTCGATGAATTTGATACCTCGCTCACTTCTTGAAGGAAATTGAGGATGTGCATAGGGATTCAGGGGCTCTTGCCACCTTGATTAAGGAAGGAATGGTGCAGGGATATGCCTCTTCGCTAGAAACCCTTAATGAGTGGATTTCGAATAATGAGATCTTGGCTTTTGATATGCCAATCTCCTCAACTTGGGCTTTGGAGGATGGAGAGATTGATCCAGAAGGTTTAGCTCCCAACTTGGCTCCCTCCAAAATTGTTTCCATTCAAGAAAGTCTGGGAGTTGCCTTGTGTGGCTCCGTTGGAAAAAGCGGTAGAAAGTCCAAGCAAGAGGTTGCTCAATTTGAGGTGGATTGAGGAAAGCAAAGTACCATGAAATTTGATATAGCTGATTCCGGGAAGCTGAAAATCATTCCCTATTTTCAATGAAGTTATTTTCCTGGAATGTCAGAGGCCTCAGTTCCTTTGACAAGCAATGCTTGCTTAAGTGTTATATCCTCTCCTCGGAGGCTAGTCTGGTTCTTTTGTAGGAAACAAAATTATCTGCTACTGAAGTTGAGTGTTTTTGGATTAGATCCAAAAAAGGCTAGAAAGGGATCTTCTCTGGCTCATCTGATGCTTCAGGGGGACTCGGTATTCTTTGGAAGGATGGCTTTGTCAAAGTGGAGCTGCAAGCTCATTCCCCCAACTGATAACTTGTAAGTGTAATTTTTCATCGCTCACAGTTAAGGTTCTTTCTGTTTAATGTGTACGCCCTTAATAGTATCATTGGGAAGAAAAATATTTGGGTGGATCTGCTTCAATCTACCTCTGCCCTTGGGGATCAGTTGTTCATTATGAGAAGGTATTTTAATGCCATCTCCAGTAGTAAGGACAAGAAAGGGGGGATTAATTGAAATCTTCAATCTCAGTTAGACTTCTGTTCCTTTATTAGGGATGTTGCCCTTTTGGATCTTGAGCCTAAGCAGGGATGGTTTACCTAGAGTAATAGAAGAAAGGGTTTTAACAACATCACTGAAAGGCTTGATAGATTTCTGGTTTTCCCTAATTGGTCTCTTAAAGATATAGTTGTGGAAAGCTTTGTTCTGCCTTGGTCTAGGTCAGATCATTTTCTAGTGTCCCTTGCGATCAATTTTGATGAAGCCCCTCTTAGATCACTGTTCAAATTCAAGCTAATGTGGCTCAAGGATGCTTCCCTCTAAGGGTGGATTGATCTTTGGTGGAATTATTATAAAGTTGAGGGCTCCAAAATGTTTGTGTTGGCCCTAAAGTTGAAGAGATTAAAAAAGGACTTACAAGTTTGGAATGTCAAGAGCTTCAAAAATATCTTTCAAGAAAAAGTAAGGGTTGATTCTGACCTGAAGGATCTTAATTTGAAAGTGTTAAAAGATGGGATGAATCAAGATGATTTTGCTTTAGAGAAATCTCTCATGGGTGAGTTGGGTGAGTTGCTCCTTAGAGTGGAAATTTATTGGAAATAAAAATCTAGGGAGCGTTGGCTAAAGGATGGAGATAGAAACACAAAAAATTTCCATACTTTCGTAAAATTGAAAAGGAATTTCAACTTCATTTCGGGAATTAAGAACAATGAGGGGGTGCTTCTGGTGGATTAGAAATATATTGTCAATGAGGTTATCAATTTCTTCTCCTCCCTGCTGGCAGGGATCTGGCATCCTTTGATGTAGCACAGTCTTCCCTCCTGGATTGCATCCATTCTCTTATCTCTGAGAATTAGAATGTTGCTCTTCTGAATCCTTTCTCCTTCATTAAGGTGGAGAAAGTCATCTTCTCCATGGAGAAAAATAAAGCTCCTGGCTTGGATGGCTTCCTTGCTGAAGTTTATCAAAAGTTTTGGAAAGTTGTGTGATATGATGTTTGGGTGGCAGTGGATGTTGCTTCAAGGAGATCCCGTTCAGTGCTCAGAATGTTGAATAGAACCTTCATTTGCCTCTTTCGCAAACTGCATCAGCCCTCCTCATTTTGCAGATTTCAGGCTTATTTCCCTCTATAATACGTCTTAAAAAATAATTTCCAAGGCCATTTCTCTTCGCTTGAAATATGTTTTGGATCCTCTGATATCCCAAGAGCAAACTGGATTTATGTCGGGTAGATCTATCCTTGAAGGTGTTATTTTGTTGCACGAGTTGACTCACTCCCTTTCTTCATTGAATTCTCCTTGTATGCTCCTGAAATTAGATATCAACAACACTTATGATAAGATTAATTGGAGGTTTCTCATCAGGATTCTTCAAAAGTTTGGCTTCTCCAAGAGATTATTTGATTGGATTTTCAATTGTGTTTTAGGCCCTTGCTTCTCTGTTTTAATAAATGGGAGTGCTGAGGGTTTCTTTATTAGCAATCGTGGAATTAGGCAGGGGGACCCCTTGTCCTCCTTTCTTTATATCTTGGTTGCTGAAGCTCTTGGCAGGTCTATCAGAAAAAGGATTATGGAAGGTAAGCTTAAAGGTTTGAATATTGTGGAGGGAATCCCTTCTCTCTCCCACCAGTAATTCGTGGATGACACCTTCTTGTTTGGTAGGGCCAGCATTCGGGAAGCTAAGGATTTAAAAGAAACTTTGGCTAGTTACTTGAAAATGGGTGGGCAAGAAGTTAGTCTGATTAAATCATGCATCTTCTAATTCAATGTCTCCCCTCAGCTTGAAGCTCGAATTTTGAATATTTTTAATTTCAAAAAGGGACACTTTCCTGTCAAATATCTCGGTATCCCCTTGTTTAAAGGTTCAGGTAAGGTTACTTTGTAGAAGGATCTGCTCTTCTCTTTGGAAGCCAAATTTAATTCTTGGAAAGGTAAATGGCTCTCCCTTGCTAGGAGACTAATGCTTATCAAATCGGTTCTTTGTGCTTCTCCTTTGTATATGCTATATGTTTTCAAAATTTGAAAGGGAGTGTTGGCAAAAATAAAGGGCATTGTTATCCAATTTGACCCCTCAGGAAAAATTTGAGAAACAATAATTTGCACGCAGAGAAAATGGAGGAGTTGATTCAATCACGAGAGCTTGCATTTCGAGGTTGGCTGAGAAAGGAATGGGCCGAGCAAGTTGCAGAGATTTCAGGAAAGGAAGAAGTCCAAAATTCAGGTTTCAGACTTCGGAGATGGTCTAAGGCATATTTTGGAACTTGGAAAAAGGAAAAAGGTTTCCAAAACCCGAAACTTTGAAAACTTGGACTTTTAGGTTTCAAAGGTTTAGGATTTGGGGTTTCGGAAGTCTTGGCTGGCAAAATCGGAAAAGTGCCAAAAATGTTCGAAATCCCGAAATTCCAAATCCCAAAATGGTTCATATTTCATACGTTAATGCAGGTTTCAGGGTCAATGTGGTAATAACTTCAGGTTTCAGAGTTTCAGAAATTTTGGTTTTAGGGTTTCGGAACTCTCGAGATGATTTGGGCGACGAACAATGTAAAAGGTCCGAAAAGGCAAAATGTCTGAAAGTGTGAAATTTTGGAATTTTAGGTTTCAGAGTTTCAGAATTTTGGAACTCTCAAGCCCCAAAAGGCAAAAGTCTCAACTCAGTGTCTGAAATCCCAAATTGTGAAAGTCTGAATTTTTGGACTTTCAAAATTTTGGGTTTTGGAGTTTTGGAACTCTCAATCCACCATTTTTACAAAATGACACCTCAACCTTCAGATAGCCATAAATTTTGACTGGGAACTCAGATTTGAGCAAGAGAGGACTGTTTGGAAAGCTCTTGACGTCTGCTACGTAATTAGTTATACTAAGTCAAAATAAAGAAATATAGTCCGCCATTTTTTAGGGTGTTAGATTTCTCACCTACCACCATAATGAAGTATGGGATTCTTTTCTTCCCCACCAAGGAACAACACACGGAGGCATGGGTTTTGCAGTAGAACGCATAATTTTTGCCATAGAATTCAATGCATTTGGGGTGGTTGAAGAAAGAATTCATTTTCTTCTCATCTCCTTCTCTAATTATTCCTATATATTGTAAGGAGGCACATTTTACTAAGGGTTGAACATTTTTGGCTTTGCACCCTCCCTTCTCTGTCTATAAGTGATCTGATGGGGTTCAAACCTCCCATCAAAATTGTAATGCAAATTTATGCCTCTTGGCCATTATAATGGAATGTATCAAATTTTTGGAGCAAAAAAAATAAGTCTGTGGATGATTCCAACCCTCTCTTATATTCATTACATCTTCTTGTTCTCTCATTACAATCCTGGTTATCTATGCATGGTGGTTGCGTTACATTTTTAATGTTTTGTGTTTAATAACAAAGCACATGTTCAACATTTCTTGCGTTCATCACCTCTGTTAGGTTTATTTTCTTGCATCTTCTTAACCCTGTCTCCTTGGTAAGTTAGAGTAGGTTTTAGAGTAGATCCTTTGTAATTTGAATGTGTGCATATGAAAAGGGGAATAGGAACTGGCCTTCATCCAGAGAGCTTTCCTAATTTCAAAGTCCCATACTTTGGGAAAAGCTCCATGTTATGCAATCACACTGAGAGTCTAAACCCATCGAGTTGCAGACATTCATGGGTGTTGTGATTATGCATCAACTGGCATATTTATTAGATTTGTCTTAGGTGTCAATCTTATCACTTTATCTTCTTCTTCTGTTATTCCATCATTCTCTGCTTCTGTTGAGGATCTTCTCCATCCATTTAGGAAGTCCAGTACAAATTACTGTCCTATAAATACTGTACGTATGCTTTGTGTTAGATAGAATAATATGAGATAAACTATCTCTTCTATTTCTCCTTCTCTGGCTGTCTCTCAGTTTGGTATCAGAGCGACTAGATCTGGCCAGTTGGAGGTGCAGGGTGAGAAAGGAGAGGCCACAGCCTGCAAAGCTGAGTGCTGGAATGTTAGCACACTTTCTTCCTGAGAGCACTGGAAAAGTGTGGTCAATGTGTCCATATGTTTGTTTTTTAAACAAGGGTGTGTCTTCACTCCCCACGTGCTTCTTGAAACTTAGAGGAGTCCTGCTGCTAGAATCTGCTGCTGTAAGAGAAGATCTTGAGTCTTTCTGCAACTTCCGCGAAACATGGAGTCTCTTTTCTAGCCTGCGTGAGGAATTGGAAGGGAAAATGAGCGTAGCAAATACAGTGATGGTAGCGTGGAGAAATTCAGAAGTGAAATAGGTGACCTGAAAGCTTAACTGTGAGGGAACCAGGATGGAGTACGATATATGTGCCTGTGAACATGGTGCCTTTGGATTGGTGGTAGGCGAGCAGAGTCTGAACTACCGCACTGCCTCTGCCGGATTTATGCCCCAAGCAATCCACCCATGTTTGGTTGATCGGCTTCGCTTTGAAAGCGATATCTACGGATCCATTTTTGGGCATCATATGTCATCAAGAAAGAGTTGCACCCGCATCCTGATCAACTAACAGTGCTCCATTTTTTACTGTTTCCAATTCATTGTGAAGGATCTTGGGCAAGCCTTTCGTGGAGACTGCCTGAGCGTGTTGGAGACTGCTGCAGCTGGATGTGGAGACTTACTCAGCCACCTGCTGAAGGAAGGCAGCACGTGCGTGGAGAAAAGACTGTCTGCGTGGAAAGAAAAACATGGAGATCTCGCCGGGAGAGAGAACTTATTTCTGTGCGCGGAGACCTTCAACCTGTGTAGCGCTGTCGAGGTAGTTTTTGAGTCTACAACAGTTTCTTCAACACTACGTCGAATGTCGAGTGTAGACAACTCGATTGAAAGCGTCAATAACACGGTCGCCACAGCTGAAAGCCACAATATCAACTCGCCAGCCAGAGAACACCGTGGAGAAGCTCCTGAGAGCTCCGGGTTCTACTTTGCTTTGCTGAACGAGCTTCGAAATTGCGGCAATCTAGCATTCGACAAACTAGTTCGAGAAGGACTCCTTGAATACTTTCTTTTCGACGTCAGCTGCCAAGCAAAGCGAGTACGAGAAGAATTAGAAGCTGGATACGACGCCGATTGTGACGACGAAGAAGAACGCCCTGCAAAGCGTCGCCGTCTCACAGCACGCGAATATCGCGAGCATCTACGAGCCAGTAATTCTCGACAGTGAGTCCAAATTGTAATAACTTTTTCAAATAAATAAATATTTTTTTATTACAATGTCTGCTCCGAAGTTACTTCTGTCTGACGCTCAGTTGCTCAAAGGGCCTAATTTTGCGGCCTGGAAGACAAAAATGAAGACAATCCTTCAGTTTGAAGGATTATGGGGAATTGTCACAGGGTCTGTGCCTGCTCCCACAGCCCCCGATGAACTAATAAAATATGACATGGCTAGTGCTAAAGCCTTGATGCTGATAATGCTCAGTATCAGTGATGATGTGCAACCGCATGTTCGGAATGCGGAGAAACCCAAGGAGGCCTGGGACAAGTTGGCAACCATTTATGAAGCCAAAAATCAGACAAAGATTCTTCATCTTCAGTCGAAGCTGCACACCCTCTCTATGGGGTCTGACGAGAAAGTGGAGGAATTCCTGCGTCGCGTGGCTGAGTTGAGATCAGAGTTATTAGCGCTCGGTGAAATGGTAGATGATAAACTACTCATCCCAATCACCTTGAGAGCACTCCCTTCTCAATTTCGAGTGTTTGTTACAACACTGAATGTGTCTAAACAAACAGTGACATTCGAAGAGCTTGTGAATTTGCTGCAGCAGGAAGAAGCTATCACTTCATCGCATGGGGAGTCTCAGGACAAAGCCTTGTTCTCAAAGCCTAATCGTGGCCAGAAGAATCGGAAAGGTCCCCCAGAGAAGCCAAATCCAGCGCAACCCAAACAGAAAGATCAAAAGTCAAAGAGATGGTGTCACATTTGCAGAACCAATACTCACGACACTGATCACTGCTGGCACAACAGCCTGAAACAAGGGCCTTCAAGCCATACAAGCACATCCGGGCGCGAAGATTTTCAAAAGTCCAAACGACATCCCCGCTGGAGAAAGCAAAAAGGACATCTTGCAGCCCAACAAGAAGATGATGACTCTGATGAGGAGACATCAGAAGGAGCCCATTGTAGTAAGAATCTTGTACTCGTCTCTCAAACTTCTCAGCCCACGAAGAAAGTCTGGTTGATAGACTCTGGTGCAAGCAAGCATATGTCAGGTGACAAGAAGCTGTTTGATTCACTACACGAAGAGCCAACTGGAGATCAAGTTCGGATAGCGGATGACAAAGAGTACATTGCAGAAGGAATAGGGAATGTGACCATTCCTCTGGGGCCACGAAAATGTACACTTACAAAGGTACTATATGTTCCTGGCTTGACTAGCAACCTTTTGTCAGTTACTCAGCTCTTGAATCATCACCTTAAGGTTGAATTTCTTGTTCAAAATGGCATTAAATCATGCTTAATCTCCCGAAAAGGTACGGTTCTTGCTAAAGCTTTTGTAAAAGATAAGTTATTTGCTTTAGATACTGTTTCATCTTCTGCAGTAGCTTTATCTGCTTCAACAATAGAATCAACTGCCTTATGGCATTTTAGATATGGACACTTGTCAGTCGGTTCATTGCACCAGATGAGTTCAAAAGCAATGGTCCGTGGACTACCCAAATTGTCCAGTTCCTTGCCTATTTGCCCTGGCTGTCTTGCAGGAAAACAACATAGAGATCCGTTTCAAGCGAGCACCTTCCATGCCAAGAAGTGTCTGGAGGTAGTTCATACCGATCTGAACGGCCCATTGCCTGCTTCGTTTTCAGGATACAAATACTTCCAGTTGTTCGTGGATGACCACTCTCGCAAGATGTGGGTATATTTCCTAAAGCAGAAAAGTGAGGCTCTTCAACACTTTCAGAACTTCTATCATCGTGTTGTCAAAGAGTCTGGACAACCACTTCTTCTACTCCGCTCAGATCGAGGGGGGGAATTCACATCAAAGAAGTTCTTGGCCTTCCTAAACCATCACGGCATTAAGCAGCACCTGACTGCTCCCTACACGCCCCAGCAAAATGGCATTGTTGAGCGTCGCAATCGCACAGTGATGGAGATGGCTCGCTGCATGCTATCAACTGCAAAGCTAGGAGATCGCTATTGGGCTGAAGTAGTACAAACGGCTGTATATCTTCTCAACAGGGCACCAACAAAGATTCTACTGAACAAGATGCCAGAAGAGGTATGGAGTGGTAAAAAACCATCAATTTCTCATTTGCGAGTATTTGGTTGCACAGCATACATGCATGTCCCAGCTCAGAAGAGAAAGAAGGTAGAGCCAAAAACACTCCCGTGTATCCTTCTTGGCTACAGTACTACCTCGAAGGCGTATCGTCTCATGGATCCTGAGACAAAGAAAATATACGAGAGTTGGGATGTGGTTTGTGACGAGTCATCCTTTGACTCAATAGTATCAACAGAAGATCCACTTCCAAACACATCTCACCGATTAGTCTCTGAATCAGATGATGAGCTGGAGGAGACTACTCAGAGAAAAGAAATGCTACCAGGAGAACTATTTGTTGACCTTGGAGAACTAGCAGAATGTGACTCCACATCAATCCTCACAGCAACGACACAGTTCTTCTCAAAAGCAGTCAAGTTCTCATCCGAAGTGGGTACAAAGCACTATCAAGGACTCAAATTTGCAACAACTCCCAGATACATCATCCGGAGTCAAAACAAGGAGTCAAACAAGAAATGAGGTAAACTTTGCACTCATGAGTTCACTGATGAATAGCTCCGAGCCAGATAATGTTCGTGAAGCACTCAGTCAAACTCAGTGGAAGGAAGCTATGGAAACAGAATATGACTCGCTCATGAAAAATCAGACATGGGAACTTGTCGATCTGCCTACAGGAAAGAAACCCATAGGCTGCAAATGGGTCTTCAAGACAAAATATAAGGCAGATGGATCCATCGACAAACATAAAGCACGACTTGTAGCCAAAGGATATGCTCAGAAAGAAGGCATCGACTATGAAGAAACCTTTGCACCCACTGCGAAGATGAAGACCATCAGAGTAGTTTGCGCACTTGCAGCACAGAAAGGATGGAGACTTCAGCAGATGGACATCAAGAGTGCTTTCCTAAATGGTGATCTGAAAGAAGAAGTATACATGACCCAACCTGAAGGATTTGTTGATGAAAATCAGCCTAAAAAGGTATGTCGTCTCATCAAATCTCTTTACGGACTGAAACAAGCTCCCAGGGCATGGTATATCAAGATCAATGATCACCTTTTGCAGCATGGGTTCACTCGTAGCCCCTCAGATTCAAATTTGTATATAAAGAAGGTAGGCAAAGAAATTATCATTCTGGTTGTTTATGTAGATGATCTTGTGATCACTGGTAGTTCAGAAGATCAGGTTGATATTGTAAAGAATGATCTCAAAAGAACCTTTGACATGACAGATTTGGGGCTACTACATTACTGTCTTGGCTTGGAAATATGGCAAAAGGAGCATCACATCTTTGTCTCCCAGACAAAGTACGCCAAGACACTCCTGGAAAAGTATAGAATGTCCGACTGTAAACCTATATCCACTCCCATGGAAAAAGGCTTGCAACTTTCAAGATTCCAGGACTCACCTCAAGTAGATGCTACTCTCTACAGGCAATTTGTTGGAGGGCTCATCTATTTGACATACACCAGACCAGATCTCTGCTATGCTGTCAGCTATCTTTCCAGGTTCATGCAGGAGCCAAAGAAATGTCACTGGAATGCAGCAAAGCATGTTTTGAGATATGTCCAAGGAACAACTAATTATGGTCTGGAATATAAAAAGAATGATCAATTCTTCCTACAGGGATATGTCGACTCGGACCACGCTGGATCTGTTGATGATAGGAAGTCAACTACAGGATACATATTTCATCTCGGATCTGGACCTATCTCGTGGATAAGCAAGAAGCAGAATGTTGTTTCTATCTCATCCACAGAGGCAGAATATCACGCCGCACGAGGAGCTGTGTGCGAAGTGATATGGATACGTCGCATTATGGATGACCTGGGAATTCCTGAAAAATAGTCACCTATTCTCTATTGCGACAATCAGAGTGTGTTGAAGCTCGTGCAGAATCCAGTCTTTCATGAACGAACAAAGCATATTGAAATTGACTGCCATTTCATTCGAGAGCACATCTTGAACCATCAAATTCAGCTCCAGTACTGTCCTACTGAAGCACAAGTTGCTGACATTCTCACTAAATCTCTTGGAAAAGTGAAATTTGAATCTTTCAGAGGTCACATTTGCAAGAATAATGTAATAAGGGGGGGAATGTTAGCATACGTTGGTTATTAGATTTGTCTTAGGTGTCAATCTTATCACTTTATCTTCTTCTTCTGTTATTCCATCATTCTCTGCTTCTGTTGAGGATCTTCTCCATCCATTTAGGAAGTCCAGTACAGATTACTGTCCTATAAATACTGTACGTGAGCTTTGTGTTAGATAGAATAATATGAGATAAACTATCTCTTCTATTTCTCCTTCTGTGTTCTGCGATGTGTTGTGTTTGTATGTAGACGCTCAGTTGATTATCTGTGATTGTATACCATTGATCTTGGATGAGGTGAGGGATGACATGACAGATGATGACTGGGAGTATATTAAGGAAGTGGGTTTTTGTGGCATGAATACTTATAGGTGGATTCACAGATGTCATATTTTGATGTTGGCATTATTAGAGCAGTGGAATACTTCCACCTCACATTTTGGCTACCTACAGGAGAGATGACCATCACCTTATACTATATTCATTGCATTATGAGATTACCCATCCATGGATAGGTCATTTATATCATTAGTGATGGTGAGAGAGCAGATGAGATACAAAGGTTGTATGGTGATGGGGCACAAGATGTGAGATATTCATTAGGGGCATTTGAGTACTAAACATTGTATGAGCTTGGGAGAGAGGGTTATACACAGATGAAAATGATGATGATGGCCATCTCTTTATTTTCTTTTCTAGATTCAAGAGTTGGTCATTTTCCATGGATGATGATAGGAGTTGTGGAAGAGATGATGGACAACCACATAATGTTTGAGTGGGGGGTCTACATTACTGGCACAAACATACACAAAGTTGTGGGCCTGGAAGGCCCACAAGCATTATGGTATTGATGTTGTATTTTTGTTAGTGTTGGGTATATGAGCATATTTCTATCACCCGATCGTTAGGATCGCCATGGGGTATTGGTGAGAGATATCCTGGTTTTATGAGATGGAGACAAGACATGGGACATTTAGCGACGAAAAAGATGGCCAATTACTATAGATATTTTGTAGCAGGAATATAGATATTTGGTAGCAGGAATACAAATATATATATAAAAAAAAATATTTAAAATAACAGAAATTAATAAAATAATAATAATATTTAATAAAATTTAACAAAAATTAATTGAAAATAAAAAAAATTAATGAAAATTTATTGATAATAAAAAAAATAATAAAAATGAATAAAAACTAAATAAAACTAATAAATTTTATAAAATTAAAAAATATTTAAAAATTAATGAAAAATTAATAAATTAATAAAAACGAAAAAAATAAAAATATTTAATATGAACAAAAATCAAAATATTTAATATAAAAAAGATCAATTTTAATAAAAACCAATTAAAAAATCACATAAAATAATAACAATTTATAAAAAATAACAAAATTAATAAAAAAACATCAAATATGAATAAAAATGAACAAAATTTAATAAAAAATAATAAAAATTACCAAAAACCAATACAAATTTAGTGAAAATAACATAAATTAATAAAAAACAATTATAAAACTAACAAAAACTAATTAAAAATTAGTGAAAAAATAAAAAAATAATAAAAAATTATTTAAAATAACAAAAACTAATAAAAATTTATAAAAACTAACGAAAAATTAATTGAAATAACAATAAATTAATAAAAAATAATGAAAAATTAAGAAAAATTCAATAATAGAAATGAATAAAAATTAATGAAAAATTAACAAACATTAATAAAATTATTTAAACTAACAAAAACTAATAAAAAATTAATTAAAAAATTAATGAAAAACTAAAAAATTAATAAAAAGTAATGAGTGCAGGTAAAAGGAAGATGCATGCTGAACCTGCTATGGACAATGAACAAGTTGAACAAATTTTCAAGAAACTCCATTCTCTATATAATAGACTGGGCAATGCTAAAGGGCGACATGATTGTACCATTTTTGTGCTTAAAGCTATCTACAACTTTCTGGAATAACATGTCAAAAGTGTTTGTATTCTTAGTGACATTCGAGCTTCCATTTGGGAGTCAGACACTGTAAGGGGCCTGGTCCTTTCTCAGTTAGACAAGAATGATCCCTCCCATGTCACTTCCCTTGCATCATTCGGCTCTTTGGCAGAAAGTGAAGACAAAGATTGATAAAGCAATTAAGTAGAGTTGCCTCCAGTTTGTTGTTGTGTTGCTTTCAGGAAGATGTTTTCTTACTGTTTTGATGCTACTTTGTCTCTATTTTGCTCCTTTTTATAGTCATCAGTTAAATGATGGTTGGTCCTCATGTTCTTCCTGGATTCTATTCCTTTTTTGTTGATTTTACTGATATATCTGGCTTTTGGAGCCTTATTGTAAAGGGATTTAGTCCCTTATATCTTTTGTTTGTTTTTGCAGCTATCTCTGACTTTTGAGCCTTTTTTGTAAACAGGGTATAGTCTCTTATCTAAAACTATTTATCCTTAATTAACAAAAACTAATAAAAATTAATTAAATATTCTAATAAAAAAAAATTTACAAATTAAAATTAATACAAAAAATTAAAAATTGATTAGAATTTAAAATTCGTTTTTTTTTTGAGATTGTATACGCTGAGGATATGTTGAGAAATCTTCATCGTTCCGCTGAGGACTTGCTAAGGGTACACTTCTGGGTAACTTTGGTTTTATGAGAAACCTTCCCTTTCCCTCTATTGCCAACGTCTAGGATTTTCATCGTAAAAATTTTAGGATCTCCTAGTTTGGATTCGCCTCCCTGGCCTTCCTCTCAAGTTTTAGGAGCCTAAGGTTTTTTTCCGCATTGCTAAGGTGATGGGGGTGCTTATAACAGTGGATCCTGTAATAAAGGCCTGATTTCAGCTTGTTTGTGCTCAGCTGTGCATAAATATTCCAGTGGGAGAAAATATACCATAAACATTGGCTTGAATACCCCTGCGTATAAATTCATGCAAAATATAGTTGTTCAAAAATTCCAGATTTTGTGCGAAACATGCCAGAAGGAGAGCTACGAAGCCAAAATTTACTGCAGTGGGTCACATACTTCTCATGAGGAGCATCATGCCAATGGGGGACAAATCCCTACATCCCAGATTGATGATGACACAAAGGATGACATGTTTACAAATGAGAAGGAAGTAGAAGATGATGGGGAAACTATTGAATGCATGATGGGCGTCGAGCTGGGATCTGTGGGAGGCGTACGTGATTGTGGCAGTGGAGTAGTCAAGGGGCTAGTTAACGTGGTAGCACAAGAAGAAACAATGGACAAGATAGATAAAAATGGAATGTTAAGGGGAGAAAATGGAACGAAATCAGGTTAAATGGCTACCGTATGGAGCTAGCGTGGATGGTGCACAACAGGTGGTGATAGTTGGTGGTTATATCTATCACGGGGCTAGCTTTAAAGTGGAATAAACTAGCCAACGTGCGGCATTGAGAAACTACCTTTTCGCTCGCCTTAGAGGATCAAGCTACTCCAGTAGTCCCAGACTATGCCTTTCTCCATTCTCATCCACAACCCATTCCCCAACTGCATCTCCAACCAATGCACAAGTGAACCTTTCCAACACCCTTCACAGCTGCCCATACAACTGCTCCAGAAGACCACTCGCCGAATACCACGGCTGCCCATACATCCGCTGGGAGCTCTTAATATGCCTTCTTAGTCCACTTGAGGGAATGCACAACTCATGCCTCCAAGACTCATCACTGACCCAACTCTAGGCCGCTGGCCGGCTCACTGTCGAACATCTCACTGTTCTGCACAAGGCCACTGAGGAACATCGCATGCCCCTATCTGTCATCCATCCATGAGTCTACCTGAGTTGCCGCGCCGGTCACCTATGCGTGCACCGATGGGGGAAGTCCTCCTCTGAGTCCTTCCCGGTTGTGAGCCTCTACTCACCCCGACCTGCTGACCTCTGGCACCCAAGTCCACAACACCAAGGATCCCTGCAGGGAGCATTGCTAGCTCACCATCCTGGTAGACCGCATCACATGTGGGTGAGGTACTCTGCTTCCCTCGGCTTGATCCATCCTCTGATCTCGCCCTGATGCCATGGCCACTGACATCGGCGTACCTACTCTTCGAGACACCCGTCTGCGTCCAGACCGCATTGACTTCACAAGTCTTCTGCCTTTGTTGACAGCTCACCACACTACAACGGTATCCATGATGTCCATGACTTAGCCCACCATGTCGCGCATCACCATGTGAACCATCCTCTGTCCACTCCTGAGTCTCAGCCTCTGCTTCTGCACCCACTCTGCATCCACGCTTCCGGCGCACTCTGATACATCTATGCGAGCACTCGACTCATCTGCGCTGTTTTAACCTCTGCAAGGTTGAGGAGCTCGCCACACTTGGCTCGCTCGCGTCTGAGTTACTTCTCCTCCGTTTCGACCTCCGAATCCCAGTCTCACTCCATCACGCCTCTTGGTTGTTTCCCACATGAACTCTACTTCTAAGGACGTTGCCACCTTAAAGGTCTCCCCAAGTCCACTATCACTTAACACTGGAGTCCCACTGCTGATCCACGATGCACATCACTGCATGGACATACTCCGCAAGGGTAGAGTATATCTCCAAGGTCTGCTGAACACCCCATCCTCTGAATGTCCAGTGTACCAAGTGTTCAACACTCCACTTGGTGGGGTTGTGAGTTCCCCTTGTTGGTCTATATTGTCTGCCATGCTCACCTGGCTCTTTAGGCGTGCGCTGCACTCTCAACGCAAGGCCTCTATCGTACAAGGTCTTCATGCTTCAAACCAACTCCCGCTCTGCCACTGCATCGCCCACATGAGTTGCCCAACTTGCTCCGCGTACATTGGGTAATTTCTTCGCTCCAAGACACCCTGCACTGTTCCTAAGTGCAACCAACTTAGCTCACCAACCCACCTCAGCTAAACCTTGATTCTGAGACATCCTTGGGCTCATAGCATGGTCCTTTCATATTCCCCCATGCACAACTCTTACTCACTCCATAGCCCTCAAGAGTTTCATTGGTGCGCCACCGAGAACTTCCCGGGAGGTCACCCATTTATGCCCTACGCGCTTAACTCGCGCAACTGGAGTTATATTGGTGCGCTACCGGGAACTTCCCGGGAGGTCACCCATTTTCAGCCTACGCGCTTAACTCGCCCAACTCGCCCAGATCTTCTGTCAGCACATGCATGCGAGGTCGTCAACCCCAACCCATGCCTGGCCAACCGTTTGCCTCGGCCGGGAGTCCCTCTGGCTCCCTGGATAGCGCCTCGTGCACTACCCTGCGCGGATGGGGTCTACCCATCCTGGGGGAGGCGGTCGCTCTGTGAGCATGGAGACGCACCCCCCTTATAATATCTTTGACAAGAAGTAAATCCAAATTCATTGGCCAACCTTAATGAGGATAGGACCTAGTATACGAGTGGACGATTGGCAGAAGATTATGGGGAGAGCCACTTGGTAGTGGTTCTTGACATTAAAGATGATTTGACGGGGATGTCGATGGATCCCGATGCTGATAGGGGTTGATGGACGATGGTCCTTCCCAACCAGCCATATGCTCGTTCTAGGTGGAGCTTCTCCCAGGGGGATTCACATAGTGGTTAATGATGCACTGATTCAAGCTTGACTTAGATTTTTCATACTTGGTTAGCTTTGGTCCTTTTCGGGATGACCTTGGTGTTTCTTGTGTTTTCCATTATTGTTTCTCTTTTCCTTGCGGATAGAATTAATTTCTCATTTCCTAATTGCTAAATCTTCTCTCCTTTTGTAATGTCAGGTTTGTTTTGGTCCCCTTAAAACCAAGTAGTTACTTAATCTAAAAGAATAAAATTAATAAAAAATAAAATTCAATGAAAATTTAAAAACTAATGTAAATTAAAAATATAAAATTAATATTGAATGGGGTTGTCGTCCGACGAAGTGCATGTCAATGTAAAAGGTATTTCCTAGCCATCCACCAAATTTCCACTCCTAAGAGATACTAATAGAGAATATGAAAATGTGAAGCTCGAGGATCATGCACGATGGCGTGAACATCGACCGAGGTTCAAACTAGTAGTGTGACGAGGTCCCATGAAGGAACGAGCATCAACCGGCATAGGTGCATGCAAAAATTCAACAAAGTCGAAATAAAATATCATCCAACCTTACAAATCTGAAGGGTTGTATACATATAAAGGGTGTTGAGTAACCCTCAATGCCTATAATAATGACCTCTCAAATGGAGAGGGAGAGTTACAATACAAAATAAAATATGCATGTGAAATTCTTTGCACCTGACTTCCCAAGGTCATGCTGAGATAACTGGTGTAGAATAGAAATGGATGTGTATGTGTGGTGATGATAGATAAACTAATGGGGAAACCTTATATCTACGACATGCAATATGGAGATCACCAAGTCTAAGGAAAAGAATGCTCTCCTAACCTGATGTGGTGTGATGGATCTATCTCATATTATAGCTGCTCGGAGACTCTAGTCAATATCAAGCTCTGCCGAGATTCTATCCACTAGTTCTTGAACACGTGGAACGAATTGAATTGATTTGATAAAAAAAATAATTATCAAAGGAAATTTAACCTATGTTTTTGGTGTTTTCACAATATATCAGAATTAAAAAAATGAAAGCAAACTAATCTCATAAAAGTAAATGTTTTTGATCTTTTTTTGGTTTTTAAGCAATGCTTCTAATCTAATAAACAAAACTAAATACAAGTAGTTAGCTGGTTGTAGATAATTACCGATGTGAATATGTGAATCTAGATCTAAAACAACTAATCTAATTTAATAAAAAACCCTTCAAACCCTACCTCAGAGGTGAAGAACAAATCACAACTCTAGAAGAGATATTGTTCCCCATAACTTCCCTGGTAATGTCAAAGAGCAAACTATCTAATGACTTACTCCATTTGTAATTTTTTAATCAATTGAAACGAACGATTTCACTACTCTAGTTGATCCTTATCTAATAAAAACTACTCTAGTTGACATGTATTTGTAATGGATAATTCGGAATTGATAATTTGACAAATGAAGCAAAGAAAACAAATAATTTCAACCTGGATAAGCAAGAACTTTGGAAATTTTGGTTGTATATGCATATGTCCCTTCAGTTTGTTCCTTTCTTTATCTGTATGTTCATGAGTCCAAGGGATTGGCAATGCAAGAACAACAACAAGAGAAGATGCTTGAGCAATGGTATCTTGAAGACAGTCTAGTTGCAATGAAGTAGAAGAGAGATAACACAAGAGATCTGAACTTGACTATGCAATTCCTAACAGGATTGTGGTAGTAGTATTATGCAAGATACACAACTTATCAAGCCTTTTACATGAACACAAGCATGAAATATGTAAGAATTGGGGCTGGGATGTGCATTCATGCACAAGGCAAGAAGAGGCAGTTCAAACCAATTAAATCTATTTAAAACTAGAAGAGGGAAGGAAAACCAAGCAATCAAAACTATTTTTAGACAATTTGGCTCACGACCGCATCGTAAAATTTAAGTGAAGCGTCGCATGCTAAAAACATGCATGACGCATTCTGGAAAAACCAGGTAGGGCAGAGGTCCTGGCACTAAAGGCTAAAACATGTACGAAATGAAGCGGGAAGCTAGAAGAAAGAGTGGAAAAGATAAATACAATCATATAGGTGAAAAATATACATTGCAGATGGGTTTAGGAGCTCGAACATCTTCTAAAAGGACATGAATCATCATTGGGGACTTTTGTAACCATTTTCTAACAATGTAGCACATGAAATTTTTGGTGTGTAATTGCCCCCTCGGAGAAGCCTCTTAGACATGAAAAGACATAAAATGTAGAGTCCGAGTATGGCATTCTTGAAATGGGGAGTTAGAAGCTATAGTTGATACACCTGTGTTTCGAAATTTCACTGTTCACACTCTCGCTACCTATAAGACAAAGAGAATACTCAAGTGCAAATAGATATAATATCGAAAAATAAACACTAAATTAAAATGATAAGAAGACTTACCATTTATTCGGAGATAAAGAGATATACCTACGCCAACGCTCCAGCCTTGTGAACACGTGTACTCAAAATGAGGTTAAAATTATATATATATATATATATATATATATATATATATATATATATATATATATATATCGAAACAAACTCATTTTTCAATTCATTTGAGCATATTTGATTTTGTGCTTTTGGAGCTCTGGACCCATGGTGACCATTTTCAATGAGAGTATAGTCGAGACTTCTATTATGAGATTGTGATCATCTCCATGAGCGAGAGATTGACCCACGCGGTCTAAGGTTGGTTTCTTTTCACTTTTTCTTTTTAAAACATAAAATGTAAAATTGTTGAAAAGTTTACCTAGGAGGGATCATTTTTGAAATTTCTTGTTTTAAATGAGTCTTTAGGGGGGCATCCTCAGGGAAATCTTTTATTTGGTCTAAAATGGTCTTTTTTTGCATTTTTGGGTGTTTTCTAGGGTTAAAACGCATTTGGTAAATCGGTCCAGGACCACTGTCCTTTTAGGGTGGCGGTTGTAGAACCGCCACCTTGCACTGGGTGGCAGTTTTGAACAAAATGACCAAAACGAATGCTAACTTGATTTTTTTGAGTTTTTGATGTTTTGTCATGTTTTTTATGAGCTTATCTCTTGATATATGTTACTAGCTTGTTCTTTTTCTATGTTTGGGTGGATGCAGAAGGATGAATACATTTGTTGGATTTGTGAGAGGGAATGTGATTGGGTCGTAGAGATTTTAGACCAGTTGACTCAGGACGAGACAAATACCCTCCAAAGGGCACAAATTTGAAGGATTACACATGTATCTCGTGTTACTCCTGCGAGTAATATAGTATGTGACATATTTTCTGTAACGACCCAAATAATCACATACGAACAACACAGTGAAATACATGATAACTTTTTTTTTTGACCTGCTTGACACATAACATGACACAACATGTCGTCACCAAGTATACAACTAACACTGTGAACAACTTGATACAAGGATGGCCATAGAGGCAGCATGGAAACGTTCACACATATCAAGGACAATTTACTTTTCTTTTTGACAAGACAACATAGAAGTACAATCACCGAACACACTTACGGTTAGGGCCAACCACAAGGAGATATTCTTGAGGGTTATTTATTTTAAAAGGACATCTTGCAATTCTAAGTTTATGTTTTCAAGGAGGCTCAAGATATGATTCGTATGATTCAACTTGCCAAGCCAAGTTTATTCCTTTGACACCGAGTAATTATCTTTAAATCTTCTCTATTATGACATTTATTTTCTTAATTCATTTATCAAGAAAAGAGAGTAACCAAATTCCACAAGGCCATCTGCTCACCACTAACGCTACTAAGATTCGTTCTTGCCCACAAGACAACATGGTTTTAAGTTCAACACACTTAAGAGAAGAGATATAAGGTGCCTTGAAAAAGGGTTAGAGGGAGAAGGTCGAGATGAAACATTTTTAGGACCTCATTAGTTATTGCCAGTATTTAATTGAAACTAGGGCTCTTAACCAGAATTATCAACAACCTTACTTAGGCTTCGCTAAAAGTATTAACAAGGAGTAAAAGAATTTACTTTCCAAATGGCTGAGAGATAGATTGTGTGGTTTCAAAATTGTTTTCTCCTGTTTATTAAATCTTATTATCCTCAAACAATTAACAGTTCATTTCACCTTAGGGTCATTTTACAAATTTTACCATGAAAGGCATAATGTTCACTAGAGGAGCTAGGGTTATCATGTTATAAGGTTTACTTGCAATGATAGTCTTGCCCTTGTTTACTTTAAGAATTTCCTGCTCTCAAGTTGGTGACCCCTATGTTATTTTATTTGAATACAACTTTTAATTTAACTTCCAGAAGTATTAAACAATCCCATGTTCGTTTACTTATGACATTTTATTACTAAGTCATGTCCAGGTTTAACTCAAAATTTATTCTCAAGGCAAGGTTGTAGCAACACTCATTTACAAGAACAAAACAAGATTACATCAATTCTTAAAGTACTAATACTCCAACAAGGTCACTCAACAACAATAACCAAATTTTCTTATAATTTCAATGATGGTCAAACAATACAAGGTTTCTAAAGTTCAGATGACAAAGTCCACCATACTTTATACTAAGACATTAATCCTCTTTTAAACGTTCCACTGGACGTTAACAACAGTTAAACAACATACAAAGGTTTCGAGCAAAGGAACTTCTCAACTGAGGTTGATGACAACAATCTAAAATTCTATCCCTCATCTACAAAATCCATCTGCAGCAAATTTTCTACAAGAGTCGGTTCACGAGAACTAAGCAAGATAAGGCTACACAAAACCACCATAACTATTATCTAACAATATCATGAAAAGAAGCACATTATTACAAGAATTTGGGTCAAACCTCTAAACTCTATGAGCACATCAAGTTATAATAAAGTCTATAACATGTCAATCAAAGAAGGAGAAGACCTTGTACTTCAGTTAGGAGAAAATGCAATGAAAGTAACAATCATATGAGAATGGCCCTTGGCCCTATAAGGAGAAAACAAACAATCTAGCAAAAATAGAATCCCCATCAAGTAAGTAATTAAACAATAATTACAAAATTGAGATTTGATACATATACCAGTCATCAAGAAATTTATCAAAGGTACCAAACGCATAGGCTAAAATAATATTTTTCCAAAAGAACAAGAGTTGATCGGCCTAAGAAGGGGGAAACACGGGTTTCAGAAATTAACACAAAAAGCCATGCATAATTGAGTTTCAAACCGGAAATCAAATAAAGTATACACACAGCATAAGTTTCGAAGCGAAGGCAAGGTATACTAGTTTTGACCATTAACTACAAGATTTTCCAATCATCCAAGAAGGGTCAAAGTCTTACAAGCTAGTAGCAAGCACGCGAGAGAAGAAGGGAGTTCCGTCAAACAAGAGTATACAATAATGTCATCAACAAATTTTTATAACACTAAAGATTTGCAAACCTCCACTACAGTACTAATGTTTGGTTAATTTAAAATAAATTGTCCACATCCCAAAACAACCATATTTTACGGAAATCCTTGGTAACACAGTCGACCGTCGCACAAAGATATAAACATAACTTCTAAGTGACATTATCTAAACAAAACCTTCTGCTATGAATCCATAAGACCATCAAATGAAAGCTGAGTTTTACCCGAAGGTTAATCACATTTAACGAAATTTCCATCACAAACTATTACGGTAATTACGTGCACAAAAACCGACCAATATTAATTAATAGCATTAACATTACAAGGGAGAAAATAATGCAAGTTAGGAAAAATAGAAGAGCGCCATTAGCAATAATTCTGAGAGGGGGATTAGACCAAACTATTCTAGTGTCAACGAGGTACTGGATTCGCACAATGAAACCTGCAGCTTAGTTGATCCGAAAAGCTAGTTATGGTTCAAGTTGATAGGGATGGTCAAGGTACTTCTTGAGGATGGCCTTAAAAGCCTAAAAACAAGATGAAAGATAGTATAAGAGTCTAAACACGTGAGACGACAAAACACATTGCACACAAACCTTTTCATTCTACCAGTTTTAATTCCAAAACTCTACGCTGGCTAGCCCACGCATTGCTCACACAATCCTACAACCTTTCTTTCTCGATGCCAAAAGGTTATCAAAGGGACTTGCGAAGGGGCTAACAAAAAATGTCAAGGACAAACTTGGGTGCTAGGAAGGGGGTTTCATAGTTATCGTAAACTTACTTCCATGATATCGAATATACTAGCTTGATCAACATAATGACTTGTAACTCAATCGCAGAGAAGAATTAATACATAAACAAACAGACAAAGTTCTATCATTCGAGTAATATAACATTCAGAGGAGAGGGCACACGCATCCTTTCGACCCACATACTGTCAACGATAAAAGCTAAAACAAGAAGAAACAAGCAGAAAGGGAAATCTCCCATCATGACATCCAACTGACAAATCAATGCAAGGAAAAGTGGTTCGATTTCACGATAATTTTAAATAAAATAATAGTAGAAAAGTGTAGAAATATCTTGTCTGTTTCTCCAGCTTGAACAGGTCGTACAGACTCTGCGCGGGTCAGCATAAGAACTGTAGGTACTGGAATCCGGGTGCATCAGTTCTAAGCGGTCCACATTCATGATCCGCGAGACCATGCAATTGAAGAGGATTTTTGTCAAACAGTTCACGAGCATTGTTGTATTCGAAATGACTCCATGCACTTGTGCTCAACTATTGCTTTCCTTGAGTTTTTACTTCTTGTGGGATTCGAAAACCAACTCACATACCCTATACGTGCTACCACAAATACAAGTGATCTACACAAGGCTGGAGGAGATATATTCAGAGAAGAACCTAGCAAGGATGTCATGACAATGAAGCAGCTTGGTACTAAAGTCATACGCACCTCCATTCATCTCAATACCTAGGCTCTCATTCCCTGATAGAGTAACGTAATCAGGGAGAACATTAGATAATAGAAAATGACCGCAACAACAGCAGCAATATTTAGTACTAATGCAACCATCATCTAAGACGAAAAAGATGTAGAGAACAAGGAACATATGAATGCAGATTGCAAATATGCCAGGACACTTATATTATCAATAACTTCATTAAATTATCAACAATTATGATGCACGTTTACAAAGCAATTTATGGCCCAAGATTTAACAATGGTGGAAAGATTTTTACTGAACAACCTCGTCTTGTACAGACACGAGTGAAGAGGCCTGCATATTCCATCTTCTGTTAGGAATTTTTCTAGCTTCCAACATGGTTGCCTCATCACTGCCAGGAACACAGCCAAAAACTCGAAACAGGTCGCTGTATGAACCAGTTGCCACACGAAGTCCATCCCCACTTAGACAGCACTCAAATTTGTCAAATATCGAATCATTTTTCATATAAATCACATAACTTGGGCCATAAATGTTCGTGGACTTTGAATGTTGCAACTGGGCAAGATTCCATGTTTATATCCCAGAGCTTGAGATTCATATAATCACGACATAGGATATATCATCCATCCTTTCCAAACTTAATATCAAAGATCGAAGCAATTATCTCTGTAAAAAAAATGATCTTGAGCCAGGTGCTTCCTGCTCCTCAAATAATTTTGCATGGTTGTCACACAAAGCTGATTTCCGCATGTCAATCAGTCGCACCGTACCCTTGGAGCTACTGTATGCTAACATATTGCAGTGACTAGGATGAAATTCTGCTGATGTTATCACCTCAGTAAGATCTTCCATGTTGAACTCACCACCTGGACGGAAGCGACTTTCCAAAATGAAAAGGCAAGATAGCTCAGCTAAAACTTTATCTCGTTCTTCTACTACAGCTGCAAGATCTTGCAACAACTGATCATGACTGTGGTTGCATGCAACCAGAACATCAGGATCAACACCAACAGTTCCTTGGGATCGCCCTGCAGCAGCTGTCACACTTACTCTCTCTGGAGGCCACTGATTTTCTGAGATAAGTTACCTCTCGACCATGTAGCTGCTGCATAAAGCCAAATACCTCCTCACGGCACTCCTAGCAGAATTTTAGTTCTACGCTCCACTGAAACTGCCTGCATAGCACGATTTTGAGAAACCACACCCACCAACGCAACATCAGGGTGACAGACCTTCATTTCACCATTAATGAACCACTATCCAGAACACGCTGTAGCAATTCATCTGTTTCAGCATTTGATGGAGTGCGACAAGCATTCGTGGTTTTGGGCAAAAACAACAGGTAGACCCACGTGACAGCAGATGACAAGTCAACATTTTCATAAATGGGCAGGTAGGAGACAAACACATGGAAGATAAAAATCTGATCCTTTTTGAGGACTACACGGCCAGCAAGGAGGAAGGCATACGGTGGGTGGGTAGAAAACAGTTAGTTTCATTAATCCCCACCAACATATGCCAAACAAGGCACCAAATAAAATAAAAAGGGAATATGGCAGGATGCCATACACTCTACCATGCACCCCTCTTGCTAGAAAACAAGGAAATAAAGAGTTCGAGGGCAACAATGTAGCCCACGTCTCCTCATGTCTAGCCCGTCGCATCCATAATCCAACGTGGGAGGAAAGGAAATGGTCGCAACAATAAGTGCACCCCGGAATTAAGAATTACAATGAGGCATGCGTGTGGGATTAGACAGTCAAGGCAGGAGCGACAAACAAATCAAAAGGATAGTTTAACGATAACAGATGATGATATCGATAACAATCGACATAAAGGAGGTAATAATAAAATACAATCATAATGTCATTATTATTATTATTATCATTATTATCATTTTACAGTTTGTAAAATAATTATCAATTATAGTCATAATGGTCGGCAATCGAGGTCGACGAAGGCACAATGACACTCCATGCTTATCACTCGATTGCCACAGGACGAATAGGTCTAATGTAGAACAGGGCATTACATTTTCCTACTGGGATGCAGACCTCGGTTGTCAGGTGTCAGGGGTGAGTGGAATTTCACCCTGGAGGATGTATACCATATTCTTGGTCTTCTGATACTTGGGAGAAGATTGACCTTAAATACATCAGGATATAGGTTTGTGATGACTCAGTGGGCCACTTACATGGGGGTTGTCATTATATCTTTTAGTTCGAAGAAGGGGATAAAGGTCTGATTTGTTTCAATCATATTCCCATCATTTCAAATCTATCATGGGTATCTTGTCCTCACGATTGATCAGGGTTAAGGGGGTAACACACTTCTCTACTGCTGGTCTCCCATTATTACACAGATTAAGGGGCATGGCCATATCTATGCTTAGGGAGCAGACATTCTGGGGAACACCTACCATGACCTATACAGAGTCTTCAGGTTATAAGGATAATCATTGAGCCATCCCACACTAGTCATGAGATGGGAATATGAGTGTATTACCCCTTATGGGAGGGGAATACAAGTGAAGGACCTGGGGGCTGTATGAGTAGCTAGGTGGACTATGATGTCTATTTTTCAAATGCCACATTAGCCAGTGGCTTCTCTGACTAAAACGGACATGGTTGCCACACCCTACCAGGATATGTGAGGGTTACGAGGCAAGGAGGCGACCACAATGGTAGCTTGCTCCACTACTTGTCAGTTATTTGACAGGGTAGGGAGAGTGTAGATTCACCCATTTAACCGGGTTCCTCAGTAGTTTGGCCTCAATTATGTTGATATGCTTCCTCTAGTGGCACCTGTATATAGGACTATTCAGAGGCCCGAAAGGGACCTAGAGGAGATCCTCGATGGATAGTGGTTACTCCAAGAGTTCCCATTGCAGTTAGGTGAGTGGTCCATACCCAATGGGAAGATGGTGGCCCTCAAGCACCTTTACTTCTGATTGCGGCCGTTCCCGTTCACAATGGGAAGAAGGATGAGCCTATTGACTTAGACTCCGATTATGAGGAGTACACAAGAGATGAGAATGAGGAGGTGTTGGTTGGAGAGGAGATGGGGGATGAGGGGTTAGGTGGTGAGGCTGATAGGAAAAATCACATGGAGGAGGAGGAGAGTGGCCCTGAGTGGCATGACACTCAGGATATGCTGAGAGTGAAGCGGGAGGAGTTGAGCGTGGAGAGAGAGACCTTGGTCTCAGAGGGACCACTTCCTCGAGATGGAGAGAAAATGATGAGTCCTTGATAGGAAATTGTATCGCTTCTATCTTTAGGGAGGCCCCACAACCAACAAAAGCAACTAAACCTACCTAGATGCCAAGAGATCCGAGAATGTTGACACTCTTCTCTTGAATTTTTTAGTTTGAAATGTTAGTTGGTATTTCTTTTTGTTTTTTTTTTGTAATTTTCTAAATCACCGTTTCTTCTTATTTTCTTGTTTACAACAACTACACACAACTTGCAAGAGATTATTTGATGGATGTGCATGGACACCTTGTTGATCCCCTCGGGGAAGACTCGAGCCAAGCTAACCAAGGATTCAAACTAGCTTCTAGCAGCCAACAGACACACAAATTTGTTTGCACCCATATGGAGAGCAGTAGAAGTGATGACCTCTCTTCATACTCAGGTTCTTGGGTATGAAACAATCAAGAAATTGATGAGGCAGAGTCATTCTCGCAGCGATACCATGACCAGTGGTCGCCACCATGAGCATTCCCACCATTGAATTCGTTCTCATAATTGTAGCCGTAGTAGGAGTCTTGCATGTGGCCATGCACCATTCGAGGGATCCCATAGGGATTGAAAAGACATTGGGCCTTTTATTGCTTTGTTGTCATTTTATCCAGCATTTTATGAATTTTTTTTGTATTTCATGCTCATTGCAAGCATTTTGACCATGCCTAGCGCGTGATGACATTGTACAAAACTTGATTTATCATGATACACACAAACTCTTCTTTTTGGTTTGGTAATTCGTTGTATCTGAGTTGACTTCTTCTTGGCTCACTCCACATGTGTACTCTAGATGTTTAGAATTTCCATTTTTAAATACTTTGGAGAATGTATGTAGTGGATATGAATGCTAATAGAATTATTTCTTTTTGTGTTTTAAAAATGTTGATATATGATAGTGCACACACATTGTAATGTTGAACTTTAGTTTCTCTAAGCAATCTTTGATACTTAGAGTTATTTTGAAAAAACTTGGTGATAAAGTGATATGATAAGTGAATGAACTTACCTCACTCGTAACTCCACACAAATAGTAAGATGTGAGGGCTCAACACGAAGAGCCGGAGGAGTACAAGTTATGGAAATTTGTTGAATGGTAATGTTGAGAGAAAAACAAGGATATGGAGAAACCAAATTGAGACCCTACAACCTCACTCTACTCAATTTGATTCATATTTTATAATGTGAATTAGTTTCCAGTTTATCTAGACTTAGATCTGTAGATGGCCACTTGGTTGACAAAATATAGTTTTGAGGTTTTAAACTCTTTTTGAATTTTGGACATCTAACTCATTTTTTTGACTTATGATTTCACAATATTTGAATGAATTGTTTCTAACTTTCACTTTTGTCAAAGAGACCCCCTATACCTTGCCCCATGCTACTAGTAGGAAGTATGGTTTCATCACCATGGACAAGGCATAGGTTAGCTAAGGGCACTTCTCTCCTTTCCCAACCCTACATCACTAGTAAGCAGATGGAGGCTCAACACCAAAGGTTGGTAGGGAAAAGAAATGTTGTAAAATAAAAATTTTCTGTGGATTTTCATTTGAATTATTCATTTAGGCAAAATGTCTAGAATATAATTATTTCCAAAAAGATGTATATGGGATAGATGTGACACCATGAAGCCTTCTTATAATAGACTATAGGAAAACACACCTAATCTAGAAAAATACTATAAGTAGAACCAAGTATGTAGGCCTTGGTTATGGTTACCGTCAAAGCTTTGTCTTATCTTTGTTTGGATTGATGAAATGATTTGATTACAATTGATGACACTATGTAAATATTTTTTAGAGACATGATTTGAATGTTTTTTCCAATGTTTTCAGAAGTTTTTAAAGAATTGTTATAAAGAATAAGTTCCTTGATAAAAAAAATTTACAGAATGAACTGGTAGATGAAAATGCAATGCAAATGCAGGTAATGTACATTTGAAAATGCTAACGGATCATGCGTAGTACTTCTTTAGAGTGAAGAGAGTTTACGAATTCACTAAAATCCTCACCCTCTAGTGTAAAGAAGCTGAAATTCCCCATTTTTATAGTCTTCTAATTACTCGATCTGGACCCAAACCACCTGGGGCCTGAATTTCCTTCCTTCATCGATATTTTTGTCTATTTGGTTGTCTAGTTTTAGAACCAAATCTCCCTCATATATTTCACACTCATAGACCTCTTCTTATTGTATTGTCGAGACATTCGGAGGTCAGGCGTAAACACTATGTCGTTTATTTAGCATTGAGTCTAAGCCTCATCAAGATTTTCTAACTGAGAGAGTTGCGCCTCTCGATAGCCTTCTTCCCTCAGAATTCCTGTGCAGCAAGATACATAAACTAAGTATTTCAACTTCAAGTGGTAAAATTGATTCCACACCAAATACCAAAGAAAAGGGGGGTTGCGTTCATCGACATTCTTATCGATGTCTAATAGTCCCCACAAAGGTCGGGAAAAAGCTTTAAGTGCCAATCCTCTTTGTTTTCCTTGACAGTCTTAAGGAGAATGGATTTTTAATGTCTTGTTTGTAGCCTTAGCCTGTCCATTGGGCCTGAGGGGTAATAGAGAGAAGTCTAGTGGGTGACTTATTTTGAACCTTTCACATAGTTCATGTACTTCCTCATTTTTTGAAAGATATGCCATTATCCGAGATAATGAATTTTTGGGACCCCATACCTACAAATGATTTGGTTGAGAATGAACTTAGTGATTATAGATCGCAAGCACATTGGTAAGAGGCATGGAAGATTCTACCCAATTAGTAAAGTATTTTGTGGCCATGATTACAAAGTTATGATCATCTATTTATGAGGGAGAGAACTTCCCTATCAAATCTAGGCCCCACATGGAAAAGGGCCATGGTGTTGCAAATTGGTTGTAGATCATGTGCTGGTATGTGGATCTCATGGAATAACTCTTCACATTTATGACACTTGTTGGCACAAACTCTGCCAGGCGTCATGTTCTAGTGTGGGATAGAAGTGGCCCATCTGATGTATGTTTCCGAGCAGTGGGTGTGGCCACCGAAGTGACCTCCACATAATCCAATATGCAATTCATAAAGAATATTTTCAGATTCTTCTTCGTCGACACATCTTAACAAACATTCCATCAAAGGCTCTACGATAAAGCACCTGTTCCAAGATAACATACTTAGCAGTTATAACACGTTAACTGTCTTCTTTGTTGTGAAGTTTCCCCTTCTAGATATGTATGGTCCACTATGAAGTTAATGATTGTCAGTTGTACCATGGGGCACATAGAAATGGGAGGCTTTGTTTCATCAAAATACATGTACTCATCGGGGGAAGTCTAGATTTACTAGATCGCCTCCATCCAACATGTTGTCAGGCCAACCAGGTCCACAATGATTTTACCTTTAATGGATTTATGTTTAACAAATGGGTAACTTCAAACTCAGCCCATCAGAGTTATGAAGAATCCAAATTTCTAAGATAAGGAACGCTTTTGTGTGAGAAATGTCCGTAGGTAATCTGATTTAACAATAACCCTTGTTTTGCTTGGTTCAACATGTAATGTCTTAAGCACTTTTTAAAAAATACTGTAGCAAGGCATTCCTTATCTTATTTGCATATAATGTGTCTCATAATCAAGAAATGTTTGACTAATAAAATAGACTGCACGTTCCTTGTTTTTATCATCATCTTCTGAGAGCTAACATGCATACTAATTGAGATATTTGTAGCTCGTGAATACATGATCAAAAGGGAGATCCGTCAATAGGCGGAAAGAGAGTAGGAGGAGACAACGAGAACTATTTTAAAATGAATCAAATGCCTCATTGCATTATTCCGTCTAATCAATTAAACAATCCTTTATAAAAAAATTGTTGATTGGGGTGAATAACAAAGGTTAGATCGGGGATAAACCCTTTGGATTACATCGAGTTTTCCAAGAAAAGATTTTGATACCAGACTTATCTGACGGTGGATTCATTTCCAGTACAGCTCAGATTTTGGATGGGGTCTACATCAACCCCTCATGAAGATATGATGTATGCCAACAAATCACCTCTTGTTAAACCAAACACACATATTTATGGATTTAATGTAATGTCGCACTCGATTAAACGAGAGAGAATGATATGAAGCATCTCTGGGTGATCACATCATTTTTTGGCCTTAGCCAGAAGGTCATCCACATAGAATTCCACAATTTTGTGGATAAGATCATGGAATATATAATTCATCACCCGTTGGTATGTTGGCACCCAACGTCGTTAAGTAGACGAACGACATGAAAACATAATAGTAGGTTCCTCAAGGAGTTATTAATTTATTTTTGGGTTTGATCCTCCTTCAAAGATTCTGATTTGGTTATATCCAAAAAAACCATCCATGAGAGACAACAAATCAAAACCAATTTTTACGTCGACAATAACATCAATGGATGGTAAGGGGCAAATCATATTTGGGACAAAGCCTTGTTGATATCCCAAAAGTCTATGTAAATGCAGATTTTTCCATTCTTCTCAAAGAACGGGGGACGATATTAGACATCCATTATGAATATTCGACTGGCTTGATGAACCCCACCTATAGGAGTTTCATTACTTCTTCCTTCACCATGAGGGGCCACCTTTGGCTTTATGGGCCTCAAATTTTGTTTAATTGGGCTTAACATTTGGCTTAGTAATGAGGTTGTGAATTGCAATGCGTGGCACAATTCTCGTCATTTCCTTATAGCTAAATGAAAAATAATTTTTCATGATCCTTGAGGATTCAGGGTATGTATTTCTACTTCCTCTAGAGTTAGAGAGAATCCTAGCTTCAATTTTTTTGGGCTTCTCCTCCCTCTTGATATTTATATCAATCGTTCCATCAATTAAGAAGGCATTACCTTCCTCAAACTCAGGCAGGGGTTGGAGGTGACTCTAAATACCCCTCTTCTACTACCTAATAAATTTCAAGATCCTTTCCTAGGGGAATATTCTATCATAGTATTTCCAAAATACAAAGAAGGATGTGGGGAGTAGGGAAAAGATCAATTTCGTGATGAGAAAGATGTAATTATGCAAAAGTGTTTTATATATCCCAAAGTTGTTTTATCACTGTCAACATGATATGAGATGACCGACTCATTCTTGGCTTCTATGTATGTCAACATCAGGGTTGTTAGTAGCATTTATATTGGGAGAACTAATAAAATTAGGTTTCTTGGGATGATCAGCTAACACCGTCAGTTGTGACCCCCAAAATTATTTTTAAGGACCTTTTGTCCTTGATTATTATTTGTTTTTTTTGGAGGTAATGGGGGGTTACTTTGGTTAGGAGTGACTAACTTCCCTTTTGTTCCATAAGTATTACGACCACTGTCAATGATTGTTTGGTCAATTTGGGAGAACACCTTCTTGCACCTCTTCGTAGATCCTTAGTGGGAAATTTTGGTCTTCTTCCTTTGTCTCCCTATTAATGGAGTGGAGGAATGAATCAAAAATATCCTTCTTGATATATGTTTGGAGCACTTGTGTAGGAATAAAGAACCTATTGCCACCTCTTAATGAAGTGGGATGCAGACTTCATTGTGCTCTTGTTTGATATGGAGGACTTCTCTGATTCTTGTTCTTAACAGTTTATTCATATCGAAATCCTTAATAAAATTTGAAACAAGTTGTTTTAATGAGTGTATTGAAGCCTCTGGTATCCTATAGTACCAGTCGAGAGCGATGCCTTTCTAGCATCTTAGGGAAAATCTTCACAACAACCATGTCCCACGGGAGAAGTTCTCGAATGTCCATTTGCATAAGCTTTGATGTGAGTGTTATGGATCGCCCTCCCCTTTAAACTTTGGAAGATCGGGAAAGGGTATTGGGGAGCATAATAGTCCAGATGGAGAAGTCTATAGGTTCCTGAATATATTTAGAATAGGTCCCCATTGCATATGTTTCAACCATCGAAGATCCTTGTTTGGGGAGGAGGAGGGTTGCATCAGTTATTGAAATGGTACAACGTAAATATTTATTGTGGCATATGGCAGCATCCCCTTTTTTCTAAACTCATATGGTAATTGGGTAAGTGTACAGTAGTCACCTTGTGGTGATTTAGACAATAGTAGGTAAGTACGTAGGGGAGTTAACTGCTTTGGTATGGAGCTGAAGGCACAAATCTAGGGAAAATTTCATTTCTAGATGGTATAGGTGTTTGAGAATTGCACTTACGACTGGTGCTTATTGTAGATATCCATATGTGGCGTGAGGGGGGCATACCCAAGGTACCCATCCTAGTTAGAAGATATACAGGGCATGGAGCACCCATATAAAATGGAGGATTCTTCCCAGTAAGTGCTTGTCCATAATTTTTGGGGGGGTAGTGAGAAACCCTTGCTTTTCTCCTACATATGAATATTTGAGTATTTTGGGGCAAGCTCTAACTCTTTGAATTTGACTACTAACATTGAGATGATGTCACCCATTGATTGGTTAGTGTTTTTTATTGGTGTTTTTCATTGAACTTTTGGATGTTGTTAAGGAGTGTGGTATCTTGCTATGAATTGTTTGCTATGCTGCCACCCCTTATTGGCAATGTTTTCCATTGTTCGAGGGATAGTGTTGTTATTATGGAAGCGTTGTTCACTCCTGGAATACTATGATAAGTACTCCTCATCTAGATGTGGGAGTTGGTACAATTACATGCTAATGGGTTGTCGAAACAATACCCGAGGAGATGAACTTGCTTCCCTAGTGAAAGTCATGTTGTTAGAACTTGATTTTTCGTGAGGATATGTTTGTGTCATTTGGTCAAGATCCTTGATACGTATATAGGAACCAACATTGGTTCCTTGAAGAAGAGGATTTTGAGCGGTTGAGTGGTTATATTCCCATGTTGAGAGCAAAGGTGATTGTTGTGGTATACCTGTTTGATAATTATACATATCATAAGCCAGGATGGGTTGACCTTATTCATCGTATCCTGACATATTTAGGGGGTATAAGAATATCCGCTTAATAAAGGGAAAAGGAAAGACAAATGAAGAAAGTGGAAATGTTTAGAGACTAGCTCTTCACCTCGGGTTCACCAATTTGTACAAAATAAAATCAACACGTGACCTTCTTCATACCCAACTTCCTGAGGCCATGCTGAGATAACCGGTGTAGAATAGAAATGGATGTGTATGTGTGGTGATGATGGATAAGATAATGAGGCAACCTTATATCTTAGACACATAATATCATGATTTCGAGTCTAAGGAAAAGAATTCTCTCCTAACCGCAAGTGGTGTGATGGATCGATCTGATATAATAGCTGCTCAGAGACTCTATTTAATATTGAGCTCTGTTGATATTCTATCCAATGGTTATTGAACACGTGGAACAAATTGAATTGATTTGATAAACAAACTAATTACAAAATAAATTTAACCTATGTTTTTGGTGTTTTCAAAATATATCAGAACAAAAAAATGAAAGCAAACTAATCTAATAAAAGTAAATGTTTTATTTTTTAATCTTTTTTTGGTTTTCAAGCAATGCTTCTAGTCTAATAAAAAAACTAAAAACAAATAGTTAGCCAGTTGTATTTAATTACCTGTGTGAGTATGTGAATCTAGATCTAAAACAACTAATCTAATTTAATAAAAAATCCTTCAAACCCTACCTTAGAGGTGAAGAAAATATCACAACCCTAGAATAACTATTGTTCCCCATAACTTCCCTACTAATGTCAAAAGAGAAAACTATCTAATGACTTACTCTATTTTTAATTGTTTAATCAATTGAAACAAAGGATTTTATTACTCTAGTTGACATGTATTTGCAATGTTTAATTCAAAATTGATGATTTGACAAATGAAGCAAACAAAACAAAAAATTTCAACCTAGATAATCAAGAGCTTTGGCAAAATTTGGTTGCATTTGTATTTTTCCCCTCATTTTGTTCCTTTCTTTCTCTGTATGTTCATATGAGTCCAAGGGATTTGGAATGTAAGAACAACAAAAAGAGAAGATGCTTGAACAATGGTATTTTGAAAGTAGTCTGGTTGCAATGCAAGTTGAAGAGAGATAACACAATATATTTGAGCTTGGCTATGCGATTCCTAGCAAGATTGTGGCAGAAATACTATGCAAGATACACAAAAATTCTTAGGCCTTTTTCTTGAACACAAGAATGGAATATATAGGAATTGGGGATGGGATGTGCCTTCATGCACAAGGCAAGAATATGTAATTCAAACCAATTAAATCTATTTAAAAATAAAAGAGGGAAGGAAAACCATGCAATCAAAACTATTTTTTATAGAATTTGGCTCACGAATGCATCCTAAAATTTAAGTTAAGTGAAGTGTTGCAATTTAAAAACACACATGAAACATTGTGGAAAAAGTGGGTAGGACCGTGGCCCTACAAAGGGCAAGCGGTCAAGGGACCGCCCACCCTGACTAGGCGATAGTCAGAACCACCACCTAGGGAGGGTGACGGTCTCGGCACTAAAGGAAAAAAACATGCACAAAATTAAGCGGGAAGCTAGAAGAAAGCATGGAAAAGATAAGTACAATCATATAGGCAATAAATATACACTACAGATGGGTTTAAGAGCTCAAACATATTTTGAAAGGACATGAATCATCATTGGGGACTTTTATAACTGTTTTCTGGTAATGTAGCACATGCAATTTTGGGTGTGTAAACTTACATTCCCATAATGGGAAGTAAATCCCATATGACAAAATGGTGTATTGACATGTAAGGTAATCTCATGATGACCCTAAATGACACCTAAACGTATGACCTCACCTAATTGAGATGAAATGCCACATGGCTCTAAAAATGAATCACACCAACACCCCCTCAATATAACTTAGGAGGAGGAGGAGCCAAGTCAAAGAGAAGATAGATGGGTAACAAAACAAAATCTTGTAGAGGTAGCCATGGACAATAAAGGATCTCAAGCTATGGGGGAAATCCTAGTGGGAAATTTTTTTACCACAAGAGATGAAAACACATTCTCTAATCTAAGAAAGATTCCAAAGATGGGTCTCGACCACTGAGGAGCCTGGAAAGTTACCCATGTACAAAAGGGAAATATCTTGAAAAGAAGAAGTATAGAGAAGAAGAGGGAGATGAGAGGAATGCAAAATATGCCATGGACAGATCCGAACTCTATAGCTCTAGAAGGTCTTCCAAAAGAGTGTCCATGAAATGGTCCTCTTCCTCTAGAATGAAGAAGAGCCACCTACACCAAACTAAAGGAAATTGAAGGTACCAACATGAATAACTCAGAGTCTAGTCCATGGGGAGTGTGACATAGGTTTGGAAAGTGAGTGCACAAGAGCTAAAGGTAATACCACATTCGTAGAACTATCAGAGTGTAGAATAGGAACATCCGTAGAAAGGATTCCTGAATAACGTGAAGGAAACATAACATCCCCCCCACAATAGAAAGAGGATCCACAAGTAAGGATGGATCAATGAAGATATCCTAAAAGGTGGAAGTGATAAAAGTCCCAGAGGGGGAATTCCCAACAAAGAAGATGATGGAATCCTAGGAAACACTTGTAGAGGGATGAGGAACCTTTCCTACATCACAAGTAGGGACTGTGAAAAGATGACAAAGGTTAGTTAGATAATCATCCCAATGAGGGGGCTCGACAAAAATAACATCGATGTTAGATAGGTATGATTCATCTATGCATGAATGAAGAGGAGTGGAAAGGGCCTCACACACTTGAAGTAGAAAGGAGGATGAGAATGAGACTGCTCAATGTATGATGGGATGCGGGATGTGTCAACACTCTCTGAAAATAGAGAGAAATAGGAGATTCCTTGGTGGTACTCTTGGCATTATAATTGGGAGCACAATCCTCATCATCATAAGTGGAACCGAGCGAGTCCTTGTTAGTGGAAATTCCATCAGAGAAAGAAGAAGAGGAGACAACTGGATCAACAACCATAACAGTGGTAACAGTATGTGAAGGATATCTAAATAGGGACTAAAAGATGCTCCAAATGCAGTGGGAGGATCTGAGTCGACCACATGAATGTGGATAGGTTTGGTGATAGAAAACATGGTCGCAAGTGTTAGTAAATTCCTCAAGATGAATAGAATCACTAGGTGCAGTAACTGGCACAAAAAAGAACTGTGTAAGACCCTCGTAGGTGAAGTATAGTTCCATAGAAGCACTCCATAATGTATAGTTCTCTCTCCAAAGAAAAATTGGCATAGGCTGTAAGGTGATCCTGCGACGCTCAAGTTTGGAAAGAGCATCCTCCATGATGCAGAAGTGGAAGCAAGAAGTGCAAGATGCAAAATAATAAGATGGTGGAAGAATGCAAGACGTCAGAATCAACCAATAATGTGTCTATAAGAAATAAAACACCCGAGAAGAACAATGATAACCCCCATGTCTGTGGTAATTTATAAATAGTGCGTGATTACAATAGAGTGCGTTTATGTGACATCGGATAATTTTCCACTCACCTCACAATATGTTGGTTATTAAATTGACTAAGCACCAAGAGGAATGAAGGCTGACACGCAGGAACATGCACACACAAAGGATTTTGGATAACACGTAAGAGGAAACACATGAACATGAGACAAGATAGAGCACATGAGTGTGCATACACAAGTGAAAAGAATGAGGATTTAACCGATGTTCATAATACAGGCTAAAAATAAGAAAAGCTAAGATGGAGTGCCGACCAAGAAAAGGATCAAAAGAGGGTAACTTGGTAGATAAGAAAAATGCTAATTGTGTAAAAGCACATGTAGATCGAAGGTTCAAAACCTTCATGGAATTTACTATTAATAGGATTAAATGACAATATTCTTAGAAGATATATTATTAGCTATTCGTAAAAACATGCATGTATAATAAACAAGACTATTTTTGGGCATTCCTATTATTGGGAGACTGCATGGGCAGTGAAGGGAAAGTCCCCAACCCTATAAATACTCATAGGAATGACTGTTATTGAGTAGGATTTATACTTTTCGAGTTATTGGTTTAGTCCTTTTGATTATCTCTTTTGACACCTACAAAACATTAACCAATGATATCATTCCACACTCCTTGGGTTGTCTGACTCTTTGATAATATAATGAAAATCATAAAGTGTGAGCCAATGAAAAATCTCCATACACTTCATAATGTAAGTATTTCTTTTATCTCCTTGTACCCACTGCGAAATATTAGCCAATGAAGAAGCTCCACACTCCTCACGTTGTTAGAACATGTCAGACTTTCCTTAGCCCATCACATTTATCAGAATGTGTAAGGAGGGCCATTGAAATGGCTCCACATAGCTTCAGGCTTCATAGTTGTCAGGTTCTCGTGCTAGCTTCTTGTCACAAATTTTTTACTTTGGAGGACCTAAAAACTTTTGACTTTAAAAAGGTTATCACATATCGTCTTTGACCTCACTTACTTCCTGGACCCGACACTTTTATGAAACTCAGATTATTCTGCAGACTTGAGGTCTGCGGAATGCATCTTCCTAAGGAAATGATGGAATGACACCATGTGGACCACTTGGGCCATCAATCTTGCACCATATGGTGCCATTGTATTGGTTGGGGGATTACTTCATTTACTTTGTGTCGCGGGTTTCCATTTTATTGCACGACACTCCACAGCACTCATTTTGTATTGCCAAGGATTTTACTTGCTTCCCTCAAGTTTAATTTAAATTTTCCTAACTCCAACCAATGATCATTCATGGGTTAGGAGAACCGAAGGAACACTTATGATTTCCTACTCTCCTCGGTAAATTGAATCAGTCTCTGTGGGTTTTTAAAAACGAATGGCCGGTGATTTTTGAATGGGAAAATTGACATCCATTACCCTTGAAGGTCACCAAACTGGATCTAAATTAACCCATGGGGGAGGTAAATTTGGGATAAATTTTTGTGACCTTCATCAATAATTTACCTGTTAAATTTGAAAATTACTCTTTATATAATCCATTGGGCATGGAGTCGAGCCCAAAAATATAAAAACTTATCTGAACTTAAATACCCCTGAGCTGTATACAACATGAAATGAACTCAAATGATATGTGGAGCTTGAATGATCTGTACAATTTCTCCAACTATCTGATTTCGCCATTAAACCTGCTCTTCCTTGAGGTGAAGTGAAAATAACCTTGGTATTACTTTTAAAGATAATTTTTTGGGAGATTTTGATTTTTTTTACAAACTGTCCCAAAACAGTGCATTTTAAGCCAAGGAAAAGGCACATGGTCCTGAAATGCAACTGATCTCTTGGGGTTGAAGAATGCACTTTAAAAACTACCCTAAAATCTAATTTGGGCTTGAACACTGCCTAAACTAAAATGAACTGTACAAATACATGAAAATACCAAAAAACTATATCAAACCTAGAAAATCATACATGATCCAAGTAGAAACATGCAAAGTGTGCGCAATGCACTTCTTTTTCTTAAAAAAAATCTTGAAATAGGTAGGGTGAAATAGCTTCCCTTTCTTACAATTTTAGACCATGTATTTTATTTGGAAATGGACATGGCCTTTAACAAGAGTGAAAAACTTATTTGAAGTTGGTTTTCCACCATTTTCATCAAAGTATCAGTAAACAAAGCAAATACCTCTTTTAGTTGTTTTGCATTTAGATCTGGAGGCATTACTGCTGACCTTTGGTACATTGAAGTTCATCCTCATGATTAGTTGCAACTCTAATTTTGGCTCCAAAATATCTAGGTATCTAATAGGGAATGGGGCCTTAGGAACCAATGGGTTGATCCTTGTGATTTTCCCATCCTCTTGAAGCTCAACTCCATGAATGGAGTCATCATGTAAATTATCCTGATGATGGTTTTTTGCAGGTTTATTTGGACTTTGTTGTGCCTTTGCAAACAAATATACAAAATATTATGCCTCCTCCATGATGACTGATTTAGCAATGGTGTCATCATCTTCCTCCTTCTCAAGCATAAATTTTTATTTATTTTCTTCATGAGGACAAACTTCATCAAGATCTTCCTTTAAGTATTTATCCATGGTAGGTTCATTAATAAAATTAAATTCAACAAAAGAAATAAAGAAGATTTCAATGATCTCTTCTTCACCTAAGGCATTTGAATTTGATTTGATTTCCTCTATAGCTTATTTTTCAAGCTGGGATGAATTAGTAACCTCCATGAACATGGTGCCATCATACACACTAGATTGAGAACATAGAGACTGTTCATCATCTTCTTATTTTTCTTGCTCTTCTATAAAACTAGTCTCCACCTTTTTTTCTTTAGCCCCAATTGTTGTTAAAGGCTTAACCAAATGTGGAATTTGATTGGTTTCAAAATTTAAATCCCAATCCTTCAAAAAAAATTCAAGTTCTTCTCTACTGGGTTTTCCAACTTGCTACCATCCTTGAATGATTTTCTGATTTGGTTCTTCCCAAAATGGATTTTAGAATGCAAGAGGAGGGGTAGGATGGGATTTAATTAATTTTTTCAATGGTTGAAATAAAAGGGGAGGTATAGGATATTCTTATGTAGGGGATTGAGATTTGGAATAAAAGAGGGTAGAAAATTGAAAGTGGGATAGAAGGGTAGAAAATAGAGAATGGGAATCCTCATTAGGATCAGGCAGAAAGCTATGGATATGAAAATTAGGTTGATATGTTGCATGTTAGGAATGGAAAAAGATAGGGCTGATTGATGGTGGTGAAGGATTAACCCATTGAAAATGTTTTTCTAAAGTAGGTGCATTAGCCTTGTTTTTTTCAATTGACTGCGACAATACGTTCAAGGTTTTAACCATTACAGTTAGAGTTTTAATCAATACCTCTAGCTTATGCTTAGGTTTGTACGAATTTGGAAAAGGCATACCCCATGGACAAGGTTTGCTAAAATTAGGTAGTTTTTCCATCATGATGTTGTATGCCTCACCCTTGAAGCAATATTGCCTCTATATCTTGAATCTACATTTGAATATCAACATACCATTATCCTTGAAAATCACCATGGTTAATCATAAATATCAACACGGTTTGATTGATATTCATAGTCCTCATGATAAGGCTCATAATAATTATTTGGAGGATGATTTTGGGAATATGGGGATGGAGGGGACCAATTTTACTGCTACAAATGAGATTTCCATGAAGGAAATGAAATCATGATTTCATAACTTCATGAATGAAAGGAAAATGGGAAGAGTGGAAGGGAAATAATGAATGGAAATGAATGGAAGGAAAGGGAAAGGTATGGAACTGAGATAATGGGTTTTTTGGAATATTCGAGTCAATAAATGTGTTGATAACATGCCTTCAAATGTTGGATATCAATAATAACACATCAAACTTGACAATATGAAGATATAAGGCTCTTAATTTGTCCCACTGGATGTGCCAAAACTACTTGATAAGTGAAGTCACTGAGGTGGAAAGGATACCACAATGGAACACCTGCAAAATATAAATATTTGAATACTTAATTCACCGGGCATGCCAAAAATGTTGAATCTCAAAATTTCACCCTACCCCAGGTCATAGACAACCCGAGATTTTGAGGCAACATGGACCTATCTCTAAGTTGTGGGAATTTCACTAAGATAAAGATCTCCGGAGAAATCTAGTTCCTCTACCTCTTCCTAATGCTAAAGCTACTCTTAATACTGTTAAAAAATCCTAAGATAAAAATTCTAAGCGACCGGGGTTAGAAGGAAATGTAGAAAAAGGAAAATCCTAAGCTAAAAGGTGGTGATAACACCAAGAAAAGGGTGACATACATTAAACATAGTCAAAATGGAGCCTACAAATGAGAGGGATATTAAAAACCATAGCAAGAGTAAGAGAGAGGAAAGATGCATTTAAAACAAAAGTATAGGGTAGAAAAGAGCCACAACACTATATTTTATTACCTATAATCATGCATAGTCCATTATAGCTCAAAAAAATGAAAGAACTCATTTACGGGGTAAAAAATAAAGGCTCAAAGTTCATAGTTGCTTAGAAGATTGTTTTGACATGGTTCCTTTGCAGATCAAAATATCCATCCCCTTCAAAATGAAATATTGTTATAATATATAGAAAAATGAGAGAGGATGAAGAAAGAGAAGAGAGAAAAGAGAGAGGAACGACCTTTTCAACTTTCAACCACTAACAATCTACATTGAATTCACCTGTAAAGAACATTGGCACCCTATAAGGTCATTACTATGTCTATTCCATCTTGCAACAAGAAATGAAGCCATACTTCATCAATTCTGGTGGTTGAGTCATCTGATTTGATCGTTTGCATTCCCAAGAGTATTCTTTCCCCATTTGATGTCGTTTTTGCTCTTTTAATCGAACCAAATATAATCAAAACTCAAATATGATTGCATATAATTGAAGAACTTTAAGAGACATTTCCAACAATATAATTTTTGCAAGATTTGGAGCTCTGGATCAAAAGATATGCTCATTTGAGATTTTACCTATTAGGATGCACATTTATATGACACGTGGTAGCATTTGATGAGATCGGGGATCATCATCTACAAAAGTTTGCATTGCCTTGTATTTTCCATGTGTTGGCCTCCCATTGGGTAGCGAGGATAGGCTTTTCTTCCTTTTCCTTTTCTTTGACTTTATTAAGGCCTGTCGTATTAAGAAATATAGGCCAATAAGATCACACTACACTTCTTCGTAGCTGTCAAACTCTCCTTTTCTCTTATCTACTCCTTTAGAAATGTGAGCCAATGAGTAGGTTATAGGTTTCTTCACAATTCACCCTTTGATTAGCCCTCTGACTGACCACTGTGAAGTGTGAGCCAATAAGAAATCTCCATACACTTCATAATGTCAGTCCTTTTGATTAGCTCTTATGAAACCTATGAAGCATTAGCCAATGAGATCATTCCACCCTCAGGTTGTCATACTATTTAATAATATCATCTGAAAATTTCAAAGTATGGGCCAATGAGAAAGATCTATGTACTTCATAATGTCAATATTTCTTTTATCTTCTTATACCCGATGCAAAAGATTGGCCAATGAGGAATATCTGTGCTCCTCGTGTTGTCAAAACTTGTCAGACTTTCCTTAGCCCATCGCATTTTTCATACTCCAAAAGGAGGGCCAATGAAATGGATCCAAGTAGCTTCAGGATTCACAGTTGTCAGGTTATCCTATTGGCTTCATGTCTCAACTATTATACTTCGGTGGACTTAGAAACTTTTGGCTTTAAAAATGTTGCCACCTACCCTCTTTGACCTCATTGACTTCCCAGACCTGATGGTTTTATGAAACTCAATTTATTCTGTGGAATGGATATTCCTAAGAAAATGATGGAATGCCACCATGTGGACGCTTTGGGCCATTGATCTTGCACCATGTGGTGTCAGTTTATTTGTTGTGGGCTTACTCCATTTAATTTTTGTCATAACTTTCCTATTTTCTGTGCAACACTCCACATCACTTCCTTTGTATTGTAGATTTTACTTAGTTCCCGTGAATTTAATTAAACCTTGCCTAATTCCAACCGACGCTCCTTTGTTTTACAGGTTATGATAAACCACAAAACATGAAGTTTCTACTCTCTATGGTAAACTAAATCAGTCTCCTGCAGATTTTTAAAATCCAATAGACAATGCTTTTAGAAAGGGGAAATTGATAGTCCTTTAGATGTCCCAAACCTGCTAAAAATGGCCAAGTTCATTTTTAACAAGTTATCCAAATTAACTCGGGAGGGGGGTGAATTTGGGATAATAGGGTCCTAGACCAAGGATTTGGATGCAGGAAGATTATCAGACTCTTTTTTATGCAGATGAGGAGTGGACTAGGGTTGTATATAGCTGGTAGGCTAGTTTGTTTAACAATTATACATTAGAATACGTTATAAATCTAAGTATTCATGCCCAAAGGAAACTGATTTTAAGTTTTTGTGTAAGTCGAGAGAATCCTATCTACGTGATATTCCTTTAGCTAGCAAGATCTTGATGATAGAACTGGATTTGTAGAGATTACCTATGGCTAGCTTAATCCCCACCGTGCGTAGGGGAAGGACTAAGTTTGGAGGAGTATAGAGGCCCTGGCGGAAGATAGACATAAAGAAGAAAGATGACTCAAGCATAATGAAGTGCGAGAGAGGGAAATTGAGGCAACACTATAATTAATAAGAATGATGGATCACAGAGGTTTTGAAGCTCTCGTAGAAGACAAGGAGCCACAACATTATGTCCTCCCAACATTGAAAAATAAAAATAGAGAGTCCCCACTAGCTTCAGATGAGAGCATGTCAAAGGAGAGAATGAGAACTGTGGGCATGTATTTAACTTAGCCTAGCTACCTAGCCCTTGTGTTAGATGTTCTAGATCCAAAGGTAGTTGAAGGATAAAATAGTTAAGGTAATAAGTTAGATACGAGTAGATATCATTTTGTGTTGAATCAAGGAGTACATTAGACTAGTAGCATGCCCATGGAAGCACAACAGGCACCGGTGTTTGGGAGTACTCTTGCTTCATTTTTTCTAGGAGCATAAACATGGCAGCATATTGGTACGCAGACCATTAAAATCAATTATATAGGTGTTGTGACTATGCAAATAGCGGGTGTCTAGTTTAGAACTACAACTGGAACAAAAAGAATCTCATCAACTGGGCTGCAACCTATAGTAGGGGGCACATGAGGTTCAAGAGGATCTGGTCAGCCATCACACGAAGGAAATCCTGTTGGAGATTCTTATTTTAGATCTAGTGGATAGGGCCCACAACCTCCACCACATCAGCCTCAGTAGCCACCACCTCAACTACCAGCACAACAAACACCTCAGGTCTAATTTTTAAGTTATCTCTCCACTTACTAGAGTATAGAGGTATGGAGGATGCAACAAAACACATGCAAAAGTGTGAATTACTATGGCATGTGAAAGGAATTACATCTCCAGATAGAAAGGTGAGTGATTTTTCTACTATGCTTCAAGGGCGCACACATAGTTGGTACATAAAGTATGACCCCACCAGACGATAATGGATTATGATACTCTATGCAGAATGTTATTGGATGAGTTTCATAGTCCATATTTTTAGCAGCAGAACATCAATGCGCTCAAAGATATCAAGAAAGGGAGTATGACATGAGTTTTAAGAATTTATTATCCAAATTATCTTATGGTATCCTGTAATGTCCCCTTTTCCTGTGCCAAAGGCCTAAGGGCTAGGTCGAGTCCAAGCGTGGTCAGACCCAAGGGGCTATGGACGCTGGGAGCTATTGGGAAGGGGCCACGTGGTTCTAATATTCTAATTTTGTATTGAGGGTCATTTTTGGACCATGACGACTTAAAGGGGAAAAGTAACTTAAGTTACTTTTATTTTTATTGGCCCCTCCATGGAATGAAATGCATCTAGGGTCTGTTGGGGCTCTTTTGCCTTGGAGAAGTATATAAGGAGCTGGGGGAGAAAGGAAAGGGACTTTTTGGCATACATTTTATTGACCCTTCACGTGCAACTATTGTTTGCGCATCTACAGCTTGTGGAGTCAAATCCCACAGGGACCCTAGCTTTGGTAGTGAGAGACCCTTCTGTAGCTAGCAGGGCATTCTTCTGGTAGTGAGAGATCTACCCTAGTCTGTCATTTTTTGAGCCGCTTTTAGAGCTGTGTTACTGGGATATTATTAGAGGGTTCAGAGGAAGGGTTTTGAGAAATTTTTGGGGCATTTGGGGAGGATAATCATAGGGCTTCCAGATCAGACTTACGATAGCCATTTGGGTTGGGCTTAGCATCACTTTGAAGGTGCTTCCATCAGTTTCCAACCCATTTCCAAGCGAGGTGACTTGCAGCCTTATTTGGAGGGTTTTCCAGTTGGTCCCTGTACAATGGAAAAGTGACATGTGAGCATGGGAATCTACAAGTACCTCTTCCTCGCACCTGACCTCCTGAGGTCGTGTCGAGAAAGCCGATGAATGTTTGATATGAATGGATACAGACAAGCTAATCGGGTAATCTTATATCCTCAATACGCAATAATGGAATCTACAAATCTAAGGTGAAGAAGGCCCTCCTAACCTGAATTGGTGTGATGGTTTGTTCGGATATAATGGCTGTTCGGAGGCTCCAATCAATGTCGAGCTCTACCGAGATCCCGTTTCTTGGTTGTTGGATACGTGGGAAGTGACCTATGGGAGCTTCGTATATATCTCTAGACAAGGTCATGAAAATGGTGATGAACGATTTTGTAGTTAACTATGGGTGATTTTCTGGTCTAGCCCAGAAAATATTAGATTGATTGGCTTCTATATTTAATACGGAGAATTGCGTGATGATATCTGGCGGGAGTGGTGAGGATCTAAATACCAGCGTTCTCAAGCCGGTGTCAATACTTAATTGATTTGTAGGCCCGTTGGGTTGTGGGACTTGGGGATCACAACCGTGAGTTCGTGGTTGTTGTGGACCTGTTATGGTCATGTGAAGAATCAATCCCTTCTTCCAACTATCCAATAATCTTATGCCTTTTCAGCCTCTATGTTTAGAACTAGAAGTTGTATGATTTTCTCAGAATACCTTACAGGTGTTCTGGAAACTTGGATGCGTAAGCTAGTATCTATGTCAACGAGGAGGTCTCCTGCGTCAGGTTGTGGAACCAAAGGATCAAAACCAAATGTTTGCTCTCTTTCGAATCCTTGCACAGTCATTCAAATGTTTTATCAAGGTAGCCTATAGTTTGGATGGTTTGACCAAAATGTGTAAGCTTTGTCATCTTCGATGTTTAGCTGCTCACTAATTTCTTGTAAGTTTGTTGTTGCTCGAAAGACCTGTATCCTAAGGTCTTGATCTATATCAGCTAATGTGGTAGGTAGATTTGGCTGAGGCACTATGGGTTCAAATATATATTCTCGAGGCTCTCTAGGTCTTGTGATTGTCATACAAAATGATTTAACTTTTAACTAACACTAATAGACTGATCACGAAAGAGATATTTACACTATGTAAGCATTCTTCTATTTTTTGTATTTTCAATGACGTATTTCAATGAAATTAAAGAGCAGCTACTCTAGTATATTTATAACAATGAAAAACTAATCTAATAATAGAATAAAACAACCAAAGTAGCCTGGTATGGCTATTTTCCTGTGCAGTTGTGATTTTATCCTAAATATCTAAGTAGCTATATATTATAAGTTAGAAAGACTCTCGATCCTACCTCATAAGTGATGAATGAATCACAGTTTCTTAGAAACTATTAATCCCCATAGCTTCCCTGACAATATCGAAAGCTAGATTTAATTGAAATGAAATGATTTACTACTCTATTTGATATATTATAACTAGAACTTTGATAGCTCAAACCTGGTGTTTACAGAACAGTGGTAAATCTAGTTGTGTGTGATTTCGTCCCCTCAGTATGATCTCCTCGTTCCTTCATGTCCTTGTGAATCCAGAAAAGCATGTATATGATAGTATCAACAGAAGATGGTATTCGAACAATGACAGCTTTGGATATAGACCGAATACAATGCGAGTAGGAGAGGGATAGTGTAAGTGAACAGAGCTTGACTATGTAATTCCTAGCGGGATTTATTGCGGGAATACAACGCAAGTGTGCCAAGAGTTTCAAAATCTATCCTTGTGACAAAAAAAAAACCTGTAACTTTAATGAATTATAGTCTAGAAATGAAGCTATTCTATGTTAAACTAATTGTATGCAGCAACAATGGAACAACAATGAAATAAGAAGAAAATATGACCTCTAAAATACCAACAATGGAAGCAAAACATGAAACTAACAGAATTCTAAGCAAGAAAATGAAAGACTGAATAAGAGAATTGAGAAGATGAGGGGCCATTTGCTTGAAAACAAGCTGGCTATTTATAACCAATGCATTGATAAGAGGGTAACTCCCATTTGAACTCTTTTACTATAAACAATGGAAAAAAACTATTACTAGGGGACCAAAAACATTAATGCAAGCCAAAGTGGTTGAAGAAAGCATGTAAAATCTAAGATTTATGTTTTACATGATCGTCGGAAGGATCTAGAAAATGTGAACAGGACTACCACCCTGCACAGGGCGGCGGTTATGGGACCGCCGCCTTGTCCTAGGCGTCGGTCACGAGACCGCTGCCCAGGAAGGGCAGTGATCACGAGACCGCTACCCAGGCAGGGCAACAGTTTCATCATTAAAGACAAAAGGAAAAGAAAAAAGGGGGGAAAGGTTAAAACAAAGCATGTGGAGGCTAAGCAAGGCATGCAGGATACAAGCGTATACTTGGTGAGCCTTTCTTTATTTCAAACACCTTGCAAGGAGACCTGTTTCATCATTGGGGTATGTGTAACATCGTTCTCGGTGGTGCAGTACCCTAGAATTTTAGGTACAAACATATTGTCCCCTTAGAGAAGTGTCCTAGCGATGAAGAGCCGTAAAACGGTGGATCCGAGTATGGCGATCCTGAAATGGGGAGTTAGGAGTTATACCTGACATGCCTGTGTGTTGGAAAGTCACCATCCAAGATCCCGCTACCTGTAAAAATGAAAAAAGGGGACTCAAGTGCAGATAGATAAAATAAATTGAGAAATAAGGCTAAATTGATATGAAATGAGGACTTACCATCTACGCGAGGTTTAGAACTTACCTCCGTCGAGTGCTCTGACCCTACAAAAGACATTCAAAATCAAGTTAAGAGGGCTATATATATAAAATGAACTCATTTTACTATTCATTTGCACAGAATTAATTTGATAGTTTTTTGAGCTCTGGGACCCACGGCGATGGTTTTCGACGAGAGTATAGTCAAAATTTTCATGGTGAGATATTGATCATGCCTCCGAGAGCGGAACATCGACCCACAAAATCTCAGGTTAGTTCTTCTCGATTTATCATTTTTAGACCTAAAATGTGGAAGTGATGAAATATTTTACTCGGGGCGATCATTTTTGAAAATGTTATTTTTAAACGTGTCTATAGGGGGGACGCCCATAGGGTAGGTTTTTATTTTAGCAAAAAATGGTGTATTTGCTTGTTTTTAAGCATATTTAAGGGTATGTGACCTGTTTGAGTTTGCGGGACAGAAACCCTGCAGGGCGGTGGTTACGGGACCGCCGCCTTAGAAGGCGGAAAGGCTGCTCTGCACAGGGCAGTCCATGACAGAGGACCAAAATAATACAAAATTTAGCTTATTTTTGCATATATAGCATTTTTACATGTTTTTAATAGTTTTTCAATTAGATTTCAGTACTAACTTACTCCTTTTTTGTGTTTTTGGGTGTATGCAGAAGGAGGAGTATATTAGATGGAGCTGGGAAAGGGAGTGTGATTGGATCCCAGCAGTGTTAGAGGCACTCTCCCAAGGCAGAGTGGGATACTCTCTAGTGGGCTGGTATTTGGAGGATTACCCAGGTCCCTCACATTGCACCTGCCAGTCACATACTATGTGACTTATTTTCATACTGGGATGCGGATCGGAACACCTTCCGATTGCCAGGAGTTAGGGGTGAGTGGTCCATCACCGTGGAGGATGTTTACCGTATACTGGGGGTTCTGATCCTTAAGCGGTAGCTGTCTCTTAAGACAACAGTATCAAGATCACAGGTGGTTCAGTGGGCCACATATATGGGAGATGCAGTTGTATCGATGGGATCGAAGAAGGAAGTGAGGATCTATTCTATCATCGAGTCAGACATTCCTGTGCTCCGCAAGGCCATCATGGGCATCCTTACATCCAGATTGATCAGGGACAAGGGAGGGGACATCCTTTTATATTGTTGGGCCCCTATTATTACACAGATTGAGGGATATAGATGTGTCTACGCTTGGGGAGTAGATATCCTCGAGACTACCTACCATGCTTTATATAGGGTAGTTCGATTACAGGGACAGTCACTGAGCCACCTGAGTCTTGTCATGAGTTGGGTGGATGAGCATATCACCCCATATGGGAGAGGTGTAGAGGTGGAGGATCCCGAGGCTATCAGGGCAGTGAGGTGGATGGGGATGACAATTCTTAGAGCACCTCACCAGCTAGTGGCCTCTCTGACCACTGCAGACATGGAGGCCACTCCTTATCAGGCCATGGTAGGGGTATGGGGAGAGGAGACCGTTACACTAATTACCTGTTAGACTACCAGCCAATTGATAGACAGGGCGGGGAAGTTGGAGATCCGCCCCTTTGATAGAGTACCACAACAGTTCAGCCTCCCTCATAGTGACATGCTTCCTCCGGAGGGGCCCATGTATAGATCTATCCGTGAGGCTTGGGGAGGTCCTAGAGGCCGGGGTTAGACCATTGTTACTCCCAATGTTCCTATTGCAGCCAGGAGGGTGGTACGTGCTCAAGGGAGATCCATTGCTCCTCAGGAACCCTTACTTTGGATTACCACCGGTCTTGCCCATAGCAATGATGAGCCTATTGACGTGGACTCTGAGTCTAAGGAGTTCACAGGGGGATTTACTGAGGAAGAGATGAGGATATGGAGATCAGTGAGACAGGTGGGGGAGATGATAGTGATCCCGAGTGGCATGATACCCAGGAGATCTTACAAGTCGAGAGGGCAGATTAGAGCATAGAGAGGGTGACTATGGTTTTAGAGGAGTTACTCTATCGGGACCTAGGTGGAGATGGCGAGTCTGTTACAAGCCCTCACATTGCCCAGATGTGGGAGAGGGACACTAGTCAACGGCGACATCAGTGGCGGGTGCGGATCTTAGAGATCATTCCTGGAGACTTGGCGAGCTGAGTGAGTTGCCACTCTTCTCTTGACATTTGTTTTAGTTAGAATTGTCTTAGTTTGTTATTTTTCTTTGTTTTGTTTACTCTTGGTTTTATCTTTGATTTTTTTCTAACTTGTTTTCTCCTTCACATGCAGCGATTGCTGATGAGTGGCGAGACTTGATTCACCAAGTATGCACGGATACCTTGCTTCTCCCCTCAGATAAGACCTGTGCTCAGATTTCCGTGGACGTGGGGGAGCCTTTAGTAGCCGGTAGGCATATTGATGTTTTTACCTCTGTCTGGCATGTGACAAAGATCATGAATTCTCTCCGTGTGGAGGTAGCTAGATATAGGAAAGTCGAGTGCTTGATGAGGAGGAACCATTCTCGTAGTGAGACGACAGCTACTGGTCGTGACCGTGAGCCCTTAGTGCATTCAGAGTGCCGGCGTAGCTAGAGTCCTAGGCATGGTCGTGCACCCTCTGAGGGATCCCATAGGGATTGAGAGACCATTTTGTAGCATTTTGTCAGATATCTATATGAGTGCTTTTGTATATTTCGGGCTCATTGAGTGTTTTGACCATGCCTAGTGCATGATGGCATTGTATATGAAACTTGATTTATATATATATATATGTGTGTGTGTGTGTGTGTGTGTGTGTGTGTCTTTTTGGATCCAGACTCTTGGTGCCTAGACTTTTGTGACTTGTTTTCCACATGTGTACTTAGATGTTTTTAGAATATTTGTTTTTCATGTTTTCAGAATGTATGCAATGGATAACAAATGATAACAAATATTGAGTAGAATGTTTCTCTTTTTTAACACTTGTGTAAGGCTGATATGAGATGATACAAACACATGGTAGTACCTAACTTTTAAAGTCTTTGGGAAATATTCGAAATTTCTTCTTATGCTGGAAAAACGTGATGAATGAATAGTGATAAAGAGATGAACTTGCCCCAATCCTAATTCCATGCAACTAGTAAGAAGTAAGGGCTCAACACCAAGAGTTAGGAAGGGCACAAGTTGTATGAGTTTGATTGAATGGAATAATGAGAGACAGACAAACCAGTAACAGAAAAAAAATTTGGACCTACACACCTACCCTACTCAGAACTACTACCATGCTTAGAAGGCCACTTACTTTCCAGTTTATCTAGACTTAGATTCATAAATGGCAACTTGGTTGACAAAATCTGGTTTTGAGGATTTGATCTCTTTAGAATTTGGATATTTATTTTCTCTTAGTATAATTTGATTTGTGTTTTTAGCATACCAAGATTTGTTAATTTGTGTGACTGGACCCCCCACACCTTGCCTCATGCCACTAGTAAGAAGCACAGGTTTGTCACCAAAGGTAGGATATAGGCGAGTAAGGGTACTTCTTTCCTTTCCCAACCTCACACCACCAGTAAGAGATGTGGGCTTATCACCGAAGGTTGATGGGGTAAAGAAGTGTGTAAAATAAAATATTTTGTTTACTTGGTGCTTTTGATTCCATTTGATTTTGACATTTCTAATCTATGACTTTGGGATATCCTTTCATTCAAAGAAATTGAAGAGTGATAGATATGACACCAAGAAGCTTCTAGAATAGACCATAGGCAAGGACAATTTCACCTAGTAGAAAGAAAGAGCAAATCCAAGAATGCAGGCCTTGGTATGGTTTTCATCAATGCTTGTCTATCGAACTTGATGAAAAGATTTAAAAATAGTTGATGATGTTTGAAGAGATGTGTTTTGAATGCTTTTGCCAATACTTTCATAAATTTGTAACAGATTTCTTAAGAGCGAGTTCCTGGACTAATATTTTTATGAAACAAGTGAACAAAATGAAGCAGCTAAATGACTAATGCAATGTAAGTAGCTATAATGTACAAGTGGTAATTTTTATCTTTTATGCGTAAAACTGTTTACGATTCAAGGAATTGATAGTTTTTCAAAATTCCTCACCTTCTAGTAGTGTGCACAAGAGATACACACCATTCCCGTAGTCCTTCATGCCCTGGTATGGGCCCAACCACTTGGGCCAAAACTTTCTTCCTTCGCTAGGTTTCTTACCAATCCCGTTGTCTAGTCTTAAAACTAGATCTCCCTCATATATTTCTCACTCAAAGAATTTCTTGTTGTATTGCCGGGACATCTGATTGGCATAGGCTCTGTGCCTTTGTTTGGCATTTAGTCTGACCTCGTCGAGGCTTTCTAGTTGAGAGAGATGTGCCTCTCTATAAGCTTCTTCATCCAGAATCCCTTGTAATGAGATGCAGAGACTTGGTATTTCAACTTCAAGCGGGAGAACCGCTTCTACCCCGAACACCAGTGAAAAGGGGTTACTCCTGTTGGTGTCCTTATTGAGGTTTGATGGGCTGACAAGGCCGGATATAGTTTTAAATTCCAATCTCACTTATTCTCCTTGACTATTTTGAGAAGAATAGCCTTTAACATTTTGTTTGTCTCTTCGACTTGCCCATTGGCTTGAGGGTAGTAAAGAGAGGCCGTGTGATGGTTTATCTTGAACTTGCTACATAACTCACAGAATTCATCATTTTTAAAGAACGTGCCATTATCTGAGATAATGACTTGTGGGACACCATACCTATAGATAATTTGGTTCAGAATGAATTTGGCAATTACCGAACCTGGTACTGTGGTGAAAGGCATGGCCTCCACCCATTTGGTAAAATACTCCGTAGATGTAATTATAAAATTATGGCCATCAGTAGACGAGGGAGAGAAACTCCCTATCAAGTCCAGACCCCATGTGGAGAAGTGCCACAGAGTCTCTATTGGTTGCCGGGATTGTGTTGGCATGTGAATTTCATGAGATAATTCTTGACATTTGTCACTTATGTACAAATTTCACTACGTCATGCTTGAGAGTGGGCCAAAAATAGCACATTCGATGTATTTTGCAAGTGGTGGCGTGACCACTGAAGTTGCCTCCACATATCCCACTGTGGGATTCATGAAGAATCTTCTTAGATTCCTTCGTGTCGACGCATCTTAGAAGCATGTTGTCGAAGGCTTTATGATAGAGCACATGTTCTAAGACAACATATTTAGTGGTAATAATACGTAACCACCTTCTTTTTTGTGATGTGGCACCTTCCGGGCATGTATGGCCCATGATAAAATTGATGATATCAGTGTACCGGGGACACGTAGAGATGGGGGGCCTAGTTTCGACGAAGTATACAGACTCATCGAGGAAGTCTAGGTTTACCAGATTGCCTCCATCTAGTGGATTGTCAGCTAACCAATCCACAATGATTTGTCCTTTAATGGATTTTTGGTTTATGAATGTCAACTCGAATTTTCCCATTAAGGTTATGAAACGTCCAACCTTTTTAGACAAAGACCCTTGTGTGAGAAACGTTCGTAAATGATCTGTCTTTACAATGACCCTTGTTTCCTGATTTAACATGTAATGTCTTAAATGTTTTTTTGTGAAGACTATGGCAAGGAATTCTCTCTCTACCTGTGTGTAACGTGTTTCATAATCAAGTAACGTTCGACTAATGAAATAGACCACATGTTCCCATTTATCATTTTCTTCTTGAGCCAACATGCAGGCTAGCGAGACATGAGTGGCTCGTGAGTATAGGATCAGAGGGTAGTCTAGTTTGGGAGGCATTAGCGTGGGCGGAGACAACAAGAAGCGTTTAACTGATTTAAAGGCCTTGTTTCATTCTTCAGTCCAATCAATGTTATAATCTTTCTTTAATAGATTTTTGATTGGATGAATGGAAAAACTTAAATCTGGGATGAACCTTCGGATTACACCGAGTTTCCTAAGAAATGACCTGATTCCGAACTCGTCCGATGGTAGGGTCGTTGGAGAACAACCCATATTTTGGCTAGATCAACATCAATCCCTCGTGAAGATATAATGTAGCCCAGAATTTTTCCTCCTATCACACCAAACACGCACTTCTATGGGTTTAATGTGATGCCATATTCAATTAGTCATGAGAGGATGATACGGAGCACTTCAGGATGATCACAACGTTTCTTGGCCTTGGCCAACAAGTCATCCACATAGGATTCCATAATTTTATGGATAAGATGGATAAGATCATGGAATATATGTCATTTCCCGCTGATACGTAGTGCCGACATTCTTAAGACCAAATGGCATGACAGTGTAGCAATATGTTCCCCAGGGAGTTATGAATGTAGTTTTGGCTTGATCCTGTTCAGATATTTTAATTTGATTATACCCTAAGAACCCATCCATGAGGGATAACATCTCAAATCCAACTGTTTCATCAATGATAACATCAATGGATGGTAATAGGAAGTCATCCTTGGGACAAGCTTTGTTAATATCCCGAAAATCTATGCAAATGCGTATTTTCCCATTCTTTTTTAGGATAGGGAAAATATTAGATACCCATTGTGAATAGTCAACGAGCTTGATGAATCCCACTTGGAGGAGTTTTATTACTTCCTCTTTTACCATGAGAGCCACTTTTGGATTCATTGGTCTTGACTTCTGCTTAATTGGCTTTGCATCTGGTTCAGTGATGAGATTATGTACTGCGACATGTGGTGCGATGCCCATCATTTATTTATAGTTAAATGCAAAAGATTTTTTGATGTTATTTGAGGATTTGGGTATGTACTTCTATCTCCTTCGGAGTTAACGAGGATCCTAATTTCAAAATCTTTGGTTCTTCCTCCATTCCAATGTTTATGTCAATGGTTTCTTCTATTAAAGAAGCGTTACCTTCTTCAAATTCAGGTGGGGTTGGAGGTAGTTCTAAGCTTTCTCCATTTTATATCTCGTAGATATCGAGATCCTTCTTTGGAGGAGACTCTACCATGTGATTTTCAAAGTAGGAAGAGGAATGTGGTATTAAGGAGAGATCAACTATACGGTGAGCAAGGTGTAGCTCCGCATAGGTGTTTAGATATTCGAGAGTGACTCTATCATTGTCAAAGCGATCTATGATGGAAAAATCATCCTTAGCCTCTTCATGAGTTAGGAGTGAGTTTGTTGATATTTTACACACTAATGGTTTGGTACGAAGTGATACCATGAAATTTGTATCCTCCAAGTCATTGTTTGGGGTGAAACGGGAAGCTGAGGTTGCTATTGAGTCTGCAAGAATTTTCTGCTCTCGTGGGATTGCTTCAATTTATATGAAGTTAAATCCCTTGCTTAGATATAATAATACTATTTTATAGAGTTGTAAGTGCTCAGCTCTAGTTTCATATACCTCAAAGACTTGGTTTGCAACCAATTGTGAGTCTCCTAGCACTCTAACATTATCGATACCCATTCTTTTGGCTAGGGTGAGGCCTAGGAGGAGAGCTTCGTACTCAGCCCCATTGTTTGTACATTCAAAGTTTAATTTAAAGGTGAAAGGTAGGATCTTTCTGTCAGGTGAAATAAAGATTACTCCCGCTCCCGCTCCAAAGTGACATCTAGCTCCATCGAAGTGGAGATTTTAATACTCGCTTGGAAAAATGGATGTTGGGATATCTTTCATATCTATTTCTTTTGCTTCTGTTACTTCTACCATAAAAACTTCATTTGATGGAAGAGAAGCAATTCCTAGGGTGTGTTCTATACCCATGGAATCAAATTGTAGGAGAATAGGTAAGTCTTTCTCCAGCAACTCGACAATTTTTGCAGTAGTCCCTAGTGACACTATTTTTATAACATTGGTCTCACTTTTGAGTTTTAGAATGTTCTCGGCTGGATTTATAACTTCTAACTTTGTGGTGGGTATCAAATTTGCTTTTGGTTTCGAGTTAATTGGTTTGATGAGTTGATTTTTTAGGAGTTCAAACTTAGACTGAATGCCCGGTCTTTTCTTCAAGTCAGCTAGGTGTATATCGAAAGGTTTTGGGTCACCTTGTGCCACAAATATTTTCCCTAAGTGTAGAAATCTTATTTCTTGGAATATCGTGGAAGGGATTGCCTTCATGTGGTGTATCCATAGTCCGACCAAGGATCATATTATAATTGGTTTCCCGATCTATAATATAAAACTCGGTGAGGACCATATTGGGTCCTAAAGTGACTGGTAAAACTATGGTTCCAATCGAGGTGGCTTTGAGGCTATCATAACCTCTCAACATATTTCACATCGTGGAATAATTTGTCTCTCCATATCCTAACTTTTAAAGGAAAGTGAACGGGACTATATTAACTACTGCCCCATCTTCAACCATTGCATGTTTAACATAATTATTGTAGACCCAAACTTGTAAATGTAAATTTGGGTCGCCTCTTCGTGTAATTTCAGCGTCTGTTGGCATTTTGCTTATATCGCAGTATCCCTATCTGGCTTCCCTTGCAGATAAATGTCAAAGTCTACATGGTTTACCTGCTGTTTCCAGGGAGGAGGAGTGATGTTGATTAAATGACCAAGGCCTAATTCTTCTAAGAGGGCATCTCTATGGGTGGGAGAGTTTTTTAACAAATCCAAAAAGGAGATGTGAGAGAAGGTTTTAGTTAAATCGTTAATTAAATCATAGGCGCCTATGGTTTTTACCAACATTTGTTGATTGTTGTTTTATTCCAATGGATAACTTGGAGTAGGTTGAGAAGAATATTCCTGTGTTCTCGTTATGGTTTCTACGGGTAGCTAAGTGTTTAACTCTACTAAACCAACTATCTTGGTTTGGGGTCGAGTTCCTAGTTGGGGTGCGACTGGTGGATTTAATGAAGTTAAAGCTTCGTGATCATTGTTTCCTGTTATGACACCCTTATTTGTTCCATTAGGATCTAACATGTTAGTTTTAGAACAGTTTGGGAGTAGATCATTAAATATCTTGAGGGGTGCATTTTGAGGGGAAACTATCCCTGCATAAGCGTTTGGCGTGGGTACTACAGAATTTGCTAAAAACATATCTATAAAGAGTTGCTTTTGATCTTCTGGCAAACGTTGCATGAATTTATTGTATTCATGACAAGTCCTAGTATTGTGGCCTTGAATCTTGTGGAAGCCACAATACAAATTGGGATTATAATTTTGAGGTTGTTGATTTAAAACTTGTTGTGGCCCGAAATTCTGATAAGGTTGCTAGAAAAATTTGAGGCTGTTGCCTTTGGTTTTGACTCTGATATCCAACAGAGTTTCGATTTGGACTTTGTGTTTGGATTTTCTGTTGTTGTTGTTTTTGTTGCCATGGTGGATGATTAAAATCCACCGCATTGATTATTGGAGTAAAATTGTTATTTCATTGATTATTAATAGGTGGCAAACTGTTTACAATGTTTTCCCTTTTAATTTGGTCAGTTACTCCTTCTGTTGTAACTCCACAGTTTTTGTTAAGGATTTTCAGTCCTTGATTTACATTCCCTGTATTAGAATAGGCCGCGGTGTTTTGATTGGGAGTTGTTAATTTCCCGTTTGTCCTATATGTCTTACGACCACTATCTATTACTGCTTGGTCAATTCAGAGAGCACTCTTGAGTACCTCATCGTAGGTTCTTAGCGGGAACTTCTGGACTTCTTCCTTTATCTCTCTATTGAGAGAATTAAGGAATAAATTGCATAGTTCCATTTGATCCATGTTTAGAGCACTTGCTGATGAGTAGAGAACCGTATGCCATCTTTGAATAAAATGAGTAGTAGATTCATTATGTTCTTGTTTAATATGCAAGAACTCCCTGATTCCTGTTCTTAACAATTTGCTCATGTCAAAAGCTTTGATGAATTCTGACACGATTTGTTTAAATGAGTGTATCGAGGCTTTAGGTATTCTGTAATACCAATCAAGGGAAATACCTTCTAAGGTCTTAGGGAATATTTTAGCAACAACCCCATCCCAAGGAAGTAATTCCCATATAGTTGTGGCATAGGCCTTAATGTGTGCGTTTGGATCCCCCTTCCCTTTGTATTTGGGTAAATTGGGAAGAGGTCTTAGAAGCATAACACTTCGTATGGTGAAGTATAGGGGATCTTTTAAGTATTCTGAATAAGTCCCTACTGCGTAGGCCTCGACCATCAATGGTGCTTGCTGAGGGGGTTGACGTGGAAAGGGTTGTTTATATGGCAAAGCATATGTGTTTGTAGGGACATAAGGGAATCCTTGTGGTTGAATGAACATCCCGGGAGAAGAGAACATGTCCCCTTATGGTGACTTTGAATAAATGTTTAAGTAAGGAGGAACATTGCCATGGTACGGGTTGTTTGGTGGCAAGCCAGGAGGTGTCATGTTTTCAACTGGAGTGACGTTTGAAAATGTGGTCCTAGTTGGTGTTTGGTGTGGGTAAATATAAGGATTTTGAGGAGGCATGCCTAACGTGCCTGTTCCCATATAGAGATCAACCTGACTAAGATGATGTGGAGGGTTGGGGATTCCTGCTTGCCCAAAATATGAATTTTGGTTTGCTTGAGCAAGTTCCAGCCCTCTAACCTTTTCAGCTAAGGCTGAAATGACCTCCATTGGTGAAGAAACAATGCTTTGCCTTAAAGGCGTTTGTTGTATAGCTTGAGGTTGTAAAGGGGTATGATATGCTTCTATGAATTGATCATTTCCCTGCCAAGCTTCACCGAGGGTATTTCCCATGGGTGGAGGGATGGGGGTATTTTCCTGGAATAGGGTGTCAGGTTGTATTTGTAAACTCCCTATAGGTGGATACATATTTTGGAAGCATTGTTCACTTTTAGCAAAGCATGCTAAGTACTCCTCATCCAAAAAGGGGAGTGGATATGACTGTCTACTGATATGTGCTATGAAAAAGACCCAAGGAGATGAAGTGGATTCTCCAGTAAACGTCATATTGTTAGAGCCTGAGGGCTCTGGCTGTTGTGTTTGTGCAAATTGATCAAACTCCTCTATTTGGAATGAATAAATTGAGCTAGTTCTTTGAGGGGGAGTTTGTGAAGACAAGTAATTACTTGAATAGTTATCAGCCCATGTAGAAAGCGAGGGTGATGGTTGTCTATTTGTTTGACTATAGTTTTCTTCGAGACTTGAGAGAGGTCTGCCATATGCGTCGTATCCCGACATATTTGGGGGGATATGAATACCCAAAGAATAATGGGAAAGAGCGAAGGTGGATGAAAGAAATAAAAAAATAAAAGAGAAATAATTGTTTGTTCACGTCAGGTTCACCAATTTTGTATGATGGAAAAGTGACATGTGAGCATGTGAATATACAAGTACCTCTTCCTCACACCTGACCTCCCGAGGTTGTGTTGAGACAACCGGTGGATGTTTGATATGAATGGATATAGACAAGCTAATCAGGCAATCTTATATCCTTAATACGTAATAATGGAATTTGCAAATATAATGCGAAGAAGGCCCTCCTAACCATAATCTGTGTGATGGTTTGTTTAGATATAATGGCTGTTCGGAGGCTCCAATCAATGTTGAGCTCTACTGAGATCATGTTTCTTGGTTTTTGGATATGTGGGAAGTGACTTGTGGGAGCTTCGTATATATCTCCAGACAAGGTCATGAAAATGGTGATGAACAATTTTGTAGTTAACTATGGGTGATTTTCTGGTCTGGCCAAGAAAATATTAGATTGATTGGCTTCTATATTTAATACAGAGAATTGCGTGATGATATCTAGTGGGAGTGGTGAGGATCTAAATACCAGCATTCTCAAGCCAGTGTCAATACTTAACTGATTTGTAGGCCCATTGGGTTGTGGGACTTGGGGATCACAACCGTGAGTTCGTGGGTTGTTGCGGACCTGTTATGGTCATGTGAAGAATCAATCCCTTCTTCCAACTATCTAGTAATCGTATGCCTTTTCAGCCTCTATGTTTAGAACTAGAAGTTGTATGATTTTCTTGGAATACCTTACAGGTGTTTTGGAAACTTGGATGCGTAAGCTAGTATCTATGTCAACGAGGAGGTCTCTTGCATCAGGTTGTGGAACCAAAGGATCACAACCAAATTTTTTCTATCTTTTGAATTCTTGCACATTCATTCAGATGTTTTATCAAGGTAGCCTATAGTTTGGATGGTTTGACCAAAACGTGTAAGCTTTGTCGTCTTCGATGTTTAATCCTCTTAGCTGCTCACTAATTGCTTGTAAGTTTGTTGTTGCTCGAAAGACTTGTATCCTAAGGTCTTGATCTATATCAGCTAATGTGGTTGGTAGATTTGGCTGAGGCACTATGGGTTCAAATATATATTCTCGAGGCTCTCTAGGTCCTATGATTGTCATACAAAATGATTCAACTTTTAACTAACACTAATAGTCTGATCACGAAAGAGATATTTACACTATGTAAGCATTCTTCTATTTTTTGTATTTTTAATGACGTATTTCAATGAAATTGAAGAGAAGCTACTCTAGTATATTTATAACAATTGATAACTAATCTAATAACAAAATAAAACAACCAAAGTAGCCTAGTATGGCTATTTTCCTGTGCAGTTATGATTTTATCCTAAATATCTAAGTAGCTATATATTCTAAATTAGAAAGACTCTCGATCCTACCTCAGAAGTGAGGAATGAATCACAGTTTCTCAGAAACAATCAATCCCCAAAGCTTCCTTGGAAATATCGAAAGCTAGATTTAACAGAAATGAAATGGTTTACTACTCTATTTGATATATTGTAACTAGAACTTTGATAGCTCAAACCTGGCGTTTACAGAATAGTGGTAAATCCAGTTGTGTGTGATCTAGACTGAATATGGTATTCGAACAATGATAGCTTTGGATATAGACTGAATACAATGTGAGTAGGAGAGGGATAGCGCAAGTGAACATAGCTTGACTATGCAATTCCTAGCGGGATTTATCGTGGGAATACAACACAAGTGTGCCAAGATTTTTAGAATCTATTCTTGTGACAAAACAAAACCTACAACTTTAATGGATTCTAGTCTAGAAATGAAGCTATTCTATGTTAAACTAATTATATGCAGCAGTAATGGAAAAACACTGAAACAAGAAGATCATATGACCTCTAAAATACTAACAATGGAAGAAAAATATAAAACTAACAAGATTCTAAGCAAGAAAATGAAAGACTGAATAAGAGAATTGAGAAGACGAGGGGCCATTTTCTTGAAAACAAGCTGACTATTTATAACCAATGCATTGATCAGAGGGTAACTCCCATTTGAACTCTTCTACAATTAACAATGGACAAACACTATTACCAGGGGACCAAAAACATTAATGCAAGCCAAAGTGGTTGAAGAAAGTGTGTAAAATATAATATTTACATTTGATGTGATCATCGGAAGGATCTGGAAAATGCGAAAAGAACCATCACCCTGCATAGGACGGCGGTTACGGGACCGCCGTCCTATCCTGGGCGGTGGTCATGGGACCACCGCCCTGTCTTGGGTGACTGCCATGGGACCACCACCCAAGAAGGGCAGCATTTTTGTCACTAAAGACAAAAGGCAAAGAAAAGAGGGGGGAAAGGGTAAAAAAAATCATGCGTAGGCTAAGCGGGGCATGTGGGATATAAGCGTATACTTGACGAGCCTTTATGGATTCTAAACACCTTGCAAGGAGACTTATATCATCATTGGGGTATGTGTAACATCATTTCGGTGGTGTAGTACCCTATAATTTCAGGTACATATAGCCCCCTTAATATTATTTCCAAAGACCCTTAATTTTATCTCTTGTATTTGGAGAGTTATGAAGCTCAAAATTTTTCCAGCTGTCTAGGGCACGCTGTGCTTTTTCTGGCAGCATTTTAATTAGTGTAAAATTCTAAAAAAAGTTTTAATATGTCCTTCATAATATTATCAATCCCTCTTTAAATTTTTAAGTAATCCGAATGGATATTTTGGGAGATTTTAATTTTCTTTAGTCCGTTGTCCTTATTGTAAAAATATGCAAAAATCAATATTTTATTTGGCTGCAAATTTTCAATATTTTGTGCATTTTTAAGTAGTATCCCATAAGGGATATTTTAGTGGTATCAGAGATATTATTCCTCCATCTTGTGCGGGTTAAATATGGTAGTTTGGAAAGATCTCAATGTGGGTTTTATGAAGGAAATGTTCACCAACATGGTGAAACAACAAGAAACCACTAACCTTTATTTGAGTCAGCTCACTCAGAATTTGAGTTAAAGCAAATCTTGGGAAAATAAGGAAAAAGGTGAGAACAATAATAAAGGGCACCCAATAGATGTGATTGATGAGGATTCTTGTTGGAGGAAATACTAATCTTTGAGTAAGGGTTTCAGAGATAATATGTCATTTCTAGATTATTGCATGATGAAGATTGGTAGCAAGCCCAAGAAAGATCATCATATGTTGGTACCTGTATTACAAAAGAACTCATTTGAAGAAGAAGAAGCTTCTAGAGAAAAAGGTATGATTTCCATTGAGAAAAAAAATTGCATTAGTGAAACTTTGCTTGTTAGAGAAATTATTCCAGCTCAGGAGAAGAAATTTGTATATGCAAGCAAAGAGGATGTAATGGAAACTCTAAAATGGTGTGAGGAATGGAATAACAGAGCTAGAGATGCTAGATTGATTGCCGCCCAAGTAAGACAACACCTACAAGAGTTCAAGGAAAATATGTGGGAAAATTATGTAAGGAAGTCTACACCCATGAAAAAAGTATTTATAGAGTAACTTGCACATGAGGAGGAGCTCCACATGGACACTTGTGTAAAATTGTAGCCTGCTGTAATTTCCAAACCAACAACTTTTGATCATCTTTTAGATACTTTCAATGGGCACTTAGGCAAAAATGTTGGGGGCAACTCAACATATGTCTATATTGAACACACATAGGACATTGATGGCATTAAAAACGTATGAACAAACATGGCTAGTTGGTGGCAAAATTGAAAAATATATTTCAATCCAAAAGGTAGCTATCAATCCTCCAAAGAATAAGTCATTATCATATGGGGTGGATTTACAAAGCAGTAATGAGCATAAATTTTTGAAAGGTGTTGATTCTTGTTCCACTTATTCTCCATCTAAAATCATGAAGCACAATAGGGATGGGGTATTTTTGGAGGTTTCTAAATCAACAATAGAAGGTGAACCTTTTGATGATATTTTTATAAGGAGGTTAGTAGTAGCATGGATTTATTTCATCATCTTCACCCTATATCATTACAACAGTTTTATCATGATGGTATTCAACCTATTGTCGACAAGAATTCTAAGAATTTTGTGCATCAAAGTCAAGCCATCATGAAGAAAAAGAGTGATAATCTTCTTTATGAGGAGATACAAGAGAAGTAAATATGGTAGACCTTACATGATACAAGGGTTCATGGGCATTATAAGGTATGGGATCCTAGTAATATGTTGTAATTATCCAAAACTATCAATTTTGATTTTGAAAACTTTGTGATTGATTCCATAAGAAAAAGAAGGAATTCAAATGTGTCTTTTGGGATTTCAAGTGTTGGCAAGCATGATTTCTTCATTGGAGACTCATCTGCAAGAAGGGAGAGTAACTCTCAAGTGGTCATAAAGAGAGGAGAAAATGATTTATTAATAGAGCCCATGACTGATTTTTATACCACCTACATGGTAGAATCCTTGGAAGGGTTAGTGGGGGAATTTGGTCATCAAAGTGCTCAAAGAATCAAGGTGCAATTTACTGTTAAAAAAAAAGAGTTGAATTCAAGGTGCATTCATGACTTTAGCATCCTAAGGTATGAGAATGGTTACCATTTTCCTTGCTTGTTGAGTTATCCTATGTTGTTGCCATGTTTCTATTATTTGGGACACCATTTATATGCTTGGATGATTAAGTAAGACTATTTCCTAATCACGTATCAAGTTATGCTAGATGGGATAAACACATCCTCCATTCACATTGCTCTTGATTCAGCTAATAAGCATATGTTGGCAAAGAAAATAATGTAGGAGCCCATGATATCTAAAGGACATGAGGTATGTGGTTGAATTTTCTAGAGGTAAGACTATTTTTGGGGTGCAATGGTTGCATGATGGTAAGGAAAATGATGATTCATGTGTTGAAAAATCAAAGGAGAATGAAGATGTTGATCCTATATCAGAAATTATAAGTTGCCAAGGTATGATGAGTAGACCCAATTATGCTATTTCAAATGTGTTGTCTTCTCTCGTGATGAGAATCAATGGGTACAATAAAAGATATGAAGTTACTTATGATAAAGTTTATGTATGCATGAGTTCTAATTTTTATTTCCCTTTCTCTTACATTTATGATGAAATGAAAATATGGGGAAAGAGAATAAAGTATGATGAGGGAGCAACCATGCGTATTCCCAACATAGAAGGAATTGATGAGTTATGTTCATGGAAAGACATGTCTTGCACAAAGAAGGTAACTCATTTCTTTATTGTCATTAAGAGATGTGAAGTACTTGAATGTGTTTGTACATTTGGGTTATTTGATGTTCGAATCATTCATTGGACATATTGGCTTCCATATTTTGGGTTTAATTTTCATTCATCCCTCATGTGGATAAACTGAACTTTTTCAAGGAAAACAAAGAAATCATATTTCATGGTATACAAAGGCAAATTGCAAAATATGTGATTGGTGAAGAAAGAAGCATGTCATTGCAGTGGTTGAATTGTGAAGGAACTCATCGTCTTTTGGATCATGGTGACATCACAAGGTATAAGATAAGTGGGATATTTGATGACTCATATTCTAATGGATTGTTTGTTATAGATACAGAGCACACCATGATGACTTATGTGGAGAGTGAGTCAGATGATGTTGAATTGGGGATTGAGTTAGATATGATGGAGACTTTGACTCTAGATGGGGTGAGTGGAGTCATGGATGTGGGTGTAACCAATAGTGTTGCACATGATACAATTATAGAGATTGGGATTACAGGCTCAGAACATCCAAGTTTTATCATTATGTTGGTTATCTGAGGTTTCACTAGACTGGAGATCTCATTTGCTTGTTGAGTAATCCAAGAACCGACACACTTGTGAGATTCTAGATGGTCACATATAGGATGATAGCTACAGATTGAAGGATGAGATGATCTTCTATCAGGTTAGATTTTACCTTGTGTCAGATTCATGGTTAAGGATGGAGATATTGTGACATGTGCATTATTCTTCCATGACTAGGAAATTGAGCTTTGATGAGACCTACAAGTTCATGTCAAAGAGGTTCATATGGAATAGGTTGAGTGAGGATATCCTCAACTGTATACAGGTATGTACGGTTTGTCAATATGACAAGTCAGAGCTTATGGGTTCATCATTTTTTAAGTCGACATGGGATAACACACCTATGTATTTTACTACTTCTATGCCCGGCGAGCACTTCACCCACGTGCTAGTTAGTGGAGAGACAAAATTGACTCATGGTTATTCGGTAGGTTCACATTCAATGCAGGAGGTGGACTATGTGGAGCTGATGAATTTCCAGTTGACTATCTACTGGAGTCTTGGGACTTTTCCCCCATAGGAAACCTTGAGATACATTATGAGGAGCCTTCCTCTCACATGAGTGCAGGTCATGTGGGAGAGTTATCACCATTTGTGTGTATACAGGTTGTTTCACAGGTTGATCTAGGGGATTCTACATGATTCATAGTGGAATTTCATACCCAAGATTTGATTGAAGAGGTAGTAGTGATCACATTCAGCCTTACACTGGAAAGGAATTGGACAGACTGGCAATTTTGGTGTGGGTACTAGTGGAGATACCATATGTCATGATGATTACATGGGGTTTCTTGGTTACTTTGAATTACACTGATCCTTGGTTGACGACAGGGTGAGGTGGAGAAACTCACGATGTGGTATTCAAATTCTGTAGCATGATAGGATAATGCTTGGGGTCAAACATTTATCAAGAAGGGAGGACCTTAATGTCCCCTTTTCCTGTGCCAAAGGCCTAAGGGCCAGGTCAAGTCCAATCTGTGGTTAGACCCAAGGGGCTGTGGACACTAGGAGCTATTGGGAAGGGGCCACATGGTTCTAATATTCTAATTTTGTGTTGAGGGTCACTTTTGGACCATGGTGACTTAAAGGGGAAAAGTAACTTAAGTTACTTTTATTTTTATTGGCCCCTCCATGAAATGAAATGCGTCTAGGGTCTGTTGTGGCTCTTTTTCCTTGGAGAAGTATATAAGGAGCTGGGGGAGAAAGGAAAGGGACTTTTTGGCATACATTTTATTGACCCTTCACATGTGCAACTGTTGTTTACGCATCTACAACTTGTGGAGTCAAATCCCACAGGGACCCTAGCTTTGGTGGTGAGAGACCCATCTGTAGCTAGTAGGGCATTCTTCGGTAGTGAGAGATCTACCCTAGTCTGTCATTTTTGGAGCCGATTTCAGGGTTGTGTTACTGAGATATTATCAGAGGGTTCAGAGGAAGGGTTTGAGGATTTTTGGGGCATTTAGGGAGGATAATCAGAGGGCTTTCAGATCAAACTTACGGTAACCATTTGGGCTAGGTTTAGCATCACTTTGAAGGCACTCCATCAGTTTCCAACCCCTTTCCAAGCGATGCAACTTACAGCCATATTTAGAGGGTTTTCCTATTGGTCCCCCTTCAGATCTGAAGGTTGAAATGCCATTTCCTATACCTGTTAATGTGTATTCCAAAGACCCTTAATTTTTGCTCTTGTATTTGGAGAGTTACAAACCTCTGAAGTTTTCCAGCTATCTAAGGCATGCTATGCTTTTTCTGGCAGCATTTTAATTTGTGTAAAATTCCAAAAAATAGTTTTATTATGTCCTTCATAATATTAGTAAGCCCTCTTTAAATTTTAAAGTAATTCGAGTGGATATTTTGGGAGATTTTAATTTTCTTTAGTCCGCTGTCCTTATTGTAAAAATCTGCAAAAATCAGTATTTTATTTGGCTGCAAATTTTCAATATTTTGTGCATTTTTAAGTAGTATCCCATAAGGGATATTTCATATCCATCCTAGTAGGCATGCATGATGGTCTGTTGGAGGGTTGTTGAATCCATTTCAAAGATATTTATCTCAAAAGACATATGCAGAGCCCCATGCAAGGCCTTGGAAGAAGTTGTGTGTGTTGAGGTAGTTGGGAATGATGATATTTGAGTGAGCCCATTATTTGAGGTGTAGATAACAACTATGACCAAAAGCTTAGATAATATCTCTACCAACTCCATGTATGAGACTAAAAGTGGGTTCTGGTGCACAAATTGCGATGTGGAGGGACACAATAAAGATAGTTGTTCGTGTCAGAATGTATGCACATTATTACAATCTTTCAAGATCTATCATAAGAATCATGATGTGTGGAATTTCTCACTCTTACAACATACAATTTAGAAGAATCTATCTATGTGTTGTAAGATTTGTAATTACCATACCCAAGATACAATTGATTGTAGACTAATTGACCATATCCACAAAGCCGTTGAAAAACCTTGTGCCAAACTAGTGTGGGAAGCGGATCAAAGGAGTACAAAGGAAAAAATAATAAAGTGCTCAACATTGGGGATAATAGGAATAGAGGTTTCCAAGGGGGATATAGAGGTTGAGGTTGTGGTTGAAGTAGAGGAAGGTTTACGTAAGGAACTTATTACACTTGTAGGTCCCCTGATATTTACCAGAGTGAGTGTTTAGAGAATATAGTCTGCACATGGTGTGTGAAGTAGCATAAGTTAGAATATTGGTCGTAGCTCTATCAGCACATGTGTAAGGCCAATAAGATGGAAAAATGTGTAGGGATTATTAAGGTACAATTCCTAAATTTTGATAAGTGGACACCTAAGAAAATTGCTGATATAACTTTGCAGCACCTACTAGTCATTACACTCGCGTGCAAGCCTCTAAATGTTAATCCTCTCATTTAAAAAAATATATTATACATACTATGTATCCAGATGTTACACATCAGATGGAGGTGTGTGTGTGTGTGTGTATATATATATATATATATATATATATATATATATATAGAGAGAGAGAGAGAGAGAGAGAGAGAGATGAACTGCTAGGTGGGGGAGGATATGAAGAAAATGATTGAAAATAGGATAAGATGATGGATACACATGAATAATTAAGCTTCATGAGTGAAGCATGTGAAGACTCTTGTAAAGAGGAAACAAAGTATCAATATGAAGACATTATATAAGGTAATGATGAGTGGTCTGGTGAAGATGAAGAGGAGCCACAAAGATAAGTGAAGAATAATGGTTCAACATTTGAAGCATGAGGTTCGATATGAAATCTAGCTAGAGGATCTGAATTTATTGTAAATTTAGTTCCATGTCTTGTAGTAAAGAACAAAATTTACCAATATTAAGAAAGATAACCTCCTATTTTTGTTGTAAAATGTCATGATAAACATAAGACAAATTAGGGAGGTAAATCTACAATAATCACATCTTGTAAAATAGTAACATTGGGAAAAACATGTAAGGTTACCTCCAGATTTCTGATAATACCAACTGTGTTAGTTATTCCATCTAGCTATAACACACTTTTCTCAGTAGGCTCATACTGTAGGCCCAATTTTTCTGTAATGGATTTTGGCATAACTATGCTACTTGCACCACTGTCAACCATGCAATTATGAACTAAATGATCTCCAATAATCAGAGATAGATAAAATGGTGGTGGCTTCTTGATATCATGAGTTTTTAAGACCTTTTGAACCATCCATTTAACCTCTTTAATATGGTCTTGCTCCATTGTCCCAAGGACCATGTCATCTTTTTGGGCTTCCTTTTCTGCTAGTTTAGAGGAAATATGGAGCTTAGGAAGTTCATGAGAACTTAACTCCTGCTACCCTAGAATACTTAGAGCATCACATAGTTAAATATTAATATTATGCTTCTTCATTACATCGACAATGTTAAAAGAAGAAACCATTTTTGAAATAACTTATACCATTTTAGCATAAGCTTTAGCAAAAATTGACTCTACTTCAACAAATTTTGAAATCTGAGGTATAAAGAGTCTTCTTGGATCAGGATGTAACTATTTTTGTTGGTCCTTTTGAGATGAAATGTTTGTTATTTGTTTTAGGAATAATATAACTGTTAGCTATTTTTTGACCTGGACTTGTTTTATCAGTAATTGTGGGCAGAATAGGTCTGTTTTGTTGTTTTTCTTTCTTGATCCTTTTCCTAGAACCTAGTTTTGAATACAATAAAATATTCCTCTCCAAAGCTGAATAGATTCTATTCTAGTGGTTTCTGAGTATGAGCTTCTTGCTGCCCACCCTCCATTTGAGGCATGAATAATGCTTCAGGTTGAGGTTGTGCAACAAAGATTATATTTAGGAATGCATTTGGACAATTGGCAGCTGAATGAGGTTGATTACAAGGTTGACATCATTCTTTTGAAACCATGTTAAATGGAATAAGAGTGCTAGATGAACTAGGGGCTTTTGGGTCAAATTTCCTTGGCTGATATGGCTGTCTATAATTCTTATTTTGTTGATAAGGCTTCCTATTCTGTTGATTTTACTTATAAGGAGCTGGATAAGGCCTGCTAGGCTGAGCTAATTTATTTTCAATTGATGTCAATTTATTACCCATAGTCTGCAGAGCCTTGAAAACATCATCGGATGGATCTAAAATAGTAGGTTATATAATGGTAATATGTTGTGGAATAGGTAAAAAATATGTTATAAGAGGCATTGAAGACCTTGGTGCCAATTTCCCATCTTGAATAAGGTTATTTTCAGCCCTAACAAAAATTTCATAAGCTGCTAGTAAAGTCTCTCCTCCGACAGACTGAATCATAGTTAAAATATCCATGTTTAAGGCTCTGAGATGGTATAGAAATGCATGATTAGCTTGAGGTTTAACACTAGCTGGAACTCTTTCCCAAGTTCTAGTGAAATGGATATTGAAACTAGCCATAAATTCATGAGGGAATCTTTTAATTTTAGAAAACTACTCTATGATGGATAAATGATCAGAATGATCTCAAATTGCCTAAGTAATTTTTCTCCTAACTCATCCCAAGTTTTTATGCTCCCAATTTCTAAGGTTCTATACCATTGCAAGACTTGTCCTTTAAAGGATACAACTAAAAGTATTAAGGCTACATCTTCATGAGTTATGTTATGGAAAACATAAAGAGCTGTAACATATTTTATGTGCTCTGTAGGAGTAATATGATTTTCACCAGTGAATGAAGGTAAAATTTTTATGGCAGCATTGAGAATATCATGATAAAACTGAATTACTAAATGGCTGCCATTCGTAAATGTTACAAAATTCCTAGGTGGTTGGATAGACATTGGAATAACTGGGGTTTGAACAACTAGATTAATATGTGGTGAAGGAAGATTAGGAGGAGGGTTTCCAAAACTAAGCCTATTATAAGGTAAGGTATTGACAAATCTTCTTCTTCTTGGAGAATTCAAAGGTAAAGAAATAAAATCAGAAGGAATTCTTCTAACCAATGATCTTGTAGTCACTTTAGGCATGGAACATGCTACCAAACTGGTTTGTTTTCAGCTTACGAAGTCACCAAATAAATCTTCTTGATCTTTAGAATATTTTTCTGCAGCTTGTTGCTCCAAAAGTTACTTTCTTTCATTATATATCTGCTGTAAATTGTTGTAATCTACTGCAGATCTAATTCGTGGTCCCATCGGGCGTGCCAAAAAATATTATCTCTCGAAAGTGCACTCTGTTGAGAGATGACTACATGTGTTCTAGTATTTCTCTGGATCTCTCACTTTCATAGATATAATGGAAACACCTCGGGTCTGTGGGTATACCTATTATTGAGGTGAGTCTCCGGTATCAAGGCCGGTTCCTTTTTGATGTATCCTAAACTAGTTTTTAGGGGTTTTGAGGGTAAAACAATGACTGTAAATGAATTAAAAATTGGGTGATACACAAAACTTATTGAGGGATGACTAGGAACATGTACAATCAATTTGAGAATAAAATTTGGATGCACAAATCAATAGTTTTCAGCAGAATATTAAGGCAATACACTTTGTGGATTGAGGGAATGAATCACAACAATACATTAAGATAAACATGCACACTAATAATATGCAGAAATTACTAAATTTGCATCAAGGTAAGATGATTAATCAGGGAATTTGACATTTAGAAGAATTAAGGAGATATCACACTACTACAAATAATTGGAAAGGTGGAAATTAGTTCTCATTCAAGGGGTAAAACTGACAAAATTTTCTTCAAAAAATTGTGTCTGAAAAAGTCCTCCTTGTGCTTTGCAATTGCACACAATATATAACAAAATTATTCACCCATCCCATCCTAAAAATAGACTAAAATTTGTACTCGCCCATGTATGCTAATTTTACCCCTTTATCATGAATAAATAAAGTAATAAACATAGACATGATAATTACAATGAGGCATTAATAGCTCGAGTTACAAAAATACATTTCAGTCAAACTGTAGTTGACTTATTCTATTTTTAATAAAACTTAGGTGAATACTTTTGCTAAAATTAAATACTTGCTTGATATGCAGGTTTTCTCCAATGTGCATGCAATTTTTGTGTTATTTTGCTTGATGTGACACTTGTAACCTGATCCACTTGCAATGATAAATTTAGCATTCTTTAATTTTTCCCCCTTAGATGTATATGCAAAAATTAACCTCCCTGTGTGAACAAAAAAATTCTTTTATTTTCAAAACTTTGCAAAATTTCACCCAACATTTGGGGGACTACCTGCAGGCTCTAATGCTAACATTTGCTTGTCTTCTTTTCTATTTTGTTTTCTAGTGCATGACATGCCAAGCATACTCCCTTTCATGACTCATGTGATGACTATGATGTCAACATCCATGCAAGAGTTATTTTTTCATTTTCTACCATGTCCAAATGATAGCTATGATGTTTTGTATTCTTGTTGTAAAGGCCACTTGTGCATATACAAAGCACTATTCCATCCTTCTGAAAATTTTGACAATAATAATAAAGGATAATAATAAATATCCCTCTCTTATCATGGACATATAACAATTTGACTTGGTGATATTCGGGCTTTTGATTAATCATTGGCATAAGGCAAGGTTTACCCTTTTTAATAATCATTGTTGCATATACCTTTTGACTACCTTTCTGATTAGACATGAAATATACTAATAAGGTATAGTCATACCTTTATATTTTATGAGGTATACCTAATAGTTTGACCCCCTTTTGAATCATGACACATATGGTCTTTAATTGATGGCTCATTTCGAGTCATTCTCCACTTGAGTTTATGCGACTATGGAACTTTGGTAATAATATACTTTGTTCGATCATGGATTGTTAAATCATTATGTCTTTGTTATTTTGAACATTCTGGAAGATTCGACCCCCTCTTGACGATGGAGGACCCCTTAGCATGTCAGGTACTCATCTCTAACTCTGGTAAGGTTAGGGTTTCCCTGTTGATCTCCACGTGTACAATTTTTGAAATCTTGGTTGAGTTGAGGGTTTTTAACACTGTTGATGTTTTGAACCCGCTGATATCCACCATTGATGCTAACTAGATCAGACAAAGGGGTAGGTGAACTTTATATTTTTCATGAATCATCGATCTTGGTACTTTACAATTTAAGTCGTTGATTCTTTGAGTATATAGGCTACATTGATTGTGGCTTGATTGTTCATGTGACTGATTCTTGGCCATTTGATCTTGGTACCAAATTGATCTTGGTCATTGATCTTGAACTATGCTCTGATTGTGGTGGTTGGCTTGGGTTATCATTTACATCATTGATTTTGTACTCGTTAGATCTATGTCATCGATGCTAACTCACATGAGTTAGGTTTGATTAAAATCTCATTGAGCTTATTATTTCTTCATTCTTGCATGCTCATTTCGAGTGGTGAAGCCCTGACCATTATTTCCTTTAACACCATTGTTGATTATTTAGAAGCTTGATTTTATTCTTCAAATTGATTTTACAAGGCTCTGAACTTCGTCATTTTTGTTTGTATTGAGCTTCTAAGCATACTTCGACAAAGGTGGCCGCATTTATCATTGATTTGAACTCTCTGTTTCATTTTTGAGCATGATATTTTTACATCTGAAGCTCTGAGGAGGCAATGTTTTATGATTATCGAGCCTTTGCAAATTTATGTAGTTCTCTAGAGCTCGGCTCCTTTATTATCTTGTCTCTGATTTGAGATTTATGTGAGATATTGATCGCCATTTATTCTGAGCATTTTGAGCTTGGTTCCTATCTTTGTAAAATGAACTCTGTGAGTTATTGGTATGAATACTTGTATTCAAACTATTTGTACCTCGGTTGATGCTTCACTGTGGATTTCTTTTGAAGGAATGACTGTCGTTTTTGAGAATTTCTAGTTTTCCTATTTCGTCTATGATTCAAGTTGTTATTCCCATTTTTTGATGATATGGAGGCATGCTCTGATTTCTTGGGTAAGTGTTTATGAGCTTGATTCCTTGGAAATTTACTTTAAATATTTGATTTAGATGCATCGAGCCGTGGTTTTCTTTTGAATACTATATTTCAAAGGTTAAAACCTACACTATTGGTTATTCGTGCGTTTTAATGGCCATCATGAATGATGCCCGACCTATTTTTCTCAGATTGGTAATTAGTGGTTACGTGGCTGAGTATACTCTTCTGGTATTTTCTTTGATTCCCATATGGCTACTTCAAGATTGACATCTTGGAATCATTTTTCCTCAACTATGAATAAAGTAAGGTCTCGACGTCGATTTTATTTTAGATCTGTAAATTTCCTCATGTGGATTTTTTTTGAAAATGAGTTTCTCTACAAAATTTAAACTTTACCCAATTTGATCTGTGGCGTAGCTGTCATTGTAAAGAATGTGAAAACTGGGTAAATGTTTATGAGTTTTCCTTTTTCTTAATATTTGTTTTTGTATAAAATCTTACTCTTAGCTTCCTCTGTGCTTTTGGTTTTAATGTTGTGAGTTGCATTGTGTTTCTCCATTACTGTTGTTATGATCATAACCTTTAAAGGCATTTGATTTAGGCTCCATTATTGTTGTTTATCTCTTTCCATGGATAATAAAATGTAAATAATATGAAAACATACATTGTGAAGCATATATTTACTTTAAAAGGATGTTTCTTGCAACTATTATACTCCAATAAACCTAAAAATAATGTTTCGTGTGAATTCATTCTTCATGATGTGATTTTTCTCAACTGTAGCCTTTCTCAGAATAAAACTCCATTTATGGATGAATGCTTGGTTCTTTTATGAATTTTGCAAACTAAAACATGAATAATGGTGACTATATGTTGTCTCTCTCCTTGAACTGGAACATGATGTCTTACTTTTATGGTGTTCTAGTAAAAGATGTGCTTAAAAGTAGGACTGCCCTCATTTTATAAGCAAAGAGACTTGCCTATTACAATTTGTATTAGGCCTGTGACTAGCATTGCATCTTGAATGGAGATCTGTAGCCTTTTATTCATGTATTGTAAGTGATTGATTTAGATAGCAAAATAATACGGGTTGTTCATCTTATGAGATATTGGATCTCCTACATTGTTGTGAGCATTTGTAATCTAGTGAATTCTGCTTAGTTATATCACCATCTCACATTCTTTAAACAATGAATCCTTTCTTGATTCAACTATACTTGATCATCTGTTTGATTTGTGGAGTATGTGTCTGCAACTTAGAATTCTATATATTGAGGAGTAACTTACTTTTTGAAGAAATATAGGCTCTAATTGCATTTTGATCAATATGGCTTGTCTTGGTCCTTCTCCATAAATCTTTGTTATTCCTTTTTTATTTTTGATTCTACAAACTGAGAGTTCTTATGATGCTCAAACACTTTAGATTTTGTAACTTTTCTCATTGTATATGTCATTAAGGAGTCCAAAAACTAGATGAGGAAATGTGCAAAAGTATTTCATTTTCATGACTCTAATGATCTCCATTGATAAGCCTGTACCACTTCTCTTCTCTTCTCTTCTTTGATTTATATATTTGTTTCAATACAAGTTGATTCCGCCCTCAGCTAGATTCCTATGTTAATCACATTTGAGAAAAAATTGTAATTTAATACTTTTATTCTCTTTATAATCCACAACCTTGATACATTTGTTACCTTTAGAAGCACTTTTCTGATCTTTTGATATTCTCTAATGATGTAGCATCTTGAAATGAAATGAATGCCTTCCTGGTTGATTTTAAAACCTAATACTATATTTTTAAAGGAGTAAATATCTTATTTTGTAAGCTTGAGTATTTTCTATCCCATTAAGTCACGATACTCAAATACTCTTTAAGGTAATTTGTAACTTCTGTGAAAACACTTTGTTTCTCTGATACTCCATTCACTTGTGTATTGAAACTAGAATCACTTTCCTGAGTTAAATTCTTGAAGGCATGTACCCTGAAATGATCACTTGGATACTGAATCATTTTTTTAACTGCAAGTCATGAATCTTTTTTATATGAGAACACTTGACATCTTTTGATGAGTGCATACTTGATCATTTACTTTTGCTAAATTTACACTTGTAAATTTTGAAGAATGTACTTTCCTTATTTTATGAATTCTGAAACAAGCCTTTAAAGGCCTCTTTATAGTTGTACTTTGATCTTTTAGCTTTGATTCTAAGTTGGAAATGCCATTTTGTCCCTTCATAATAGCTACTGTTCTCATGAAATTATACTTGTTTGATAAATCATATTACTTGCTGCACATACCTGATCTCTTTTTAATTGTTCTTTAAAACTTGTAATTTTCATCCAAAACCTTAGAGTTTTCTCATTTTTGGTATCTCCTGTAACTATCCTCTTCATGGGTTCTGGTAGAGGTTTGTTAATGAAATATGTATGATACCCCTGCTTATTTTCTATGTTTTGATGAAAAATTTGTTTCAAAAGAACTATTACTTGTATCCTACTTCCTCACTTCTGGTTTAGTGTCCCAATGCATTTTTTAATACATATTTTGTTTGCATTTTCTCTTTCTTAAAACGGTTCATAACTTGTATCATCTAGATTTCTTTAGAAATTATTTATTTTTTGTACAATAATCATTTATGTAAAATATATTTGATTTGCATCTTCTTCCTGTACCTTCACACTTAAGAAAATTGTTAGAGAATATTTCAGATCTTTTGCCTCTCTTATGTTCCATAGTTTTATTTTCTCTTCCTTTTCTGAAATGATTTTGGGAATCATGTGTGCGGATGTAGAATATTTCTCTTATCAATTATGTATTTATTTATGATGTACCTTATACTTCTATTTTTATAAATCCATATGCATGTAGTTAGATAGTACAAGGGTACAGATCAAACCATGAGCTCAATATTGATGCCTTCTTTTTCACTTTTTAGGTATATTGTGACTGCTAGGAGAGCTAAATAAAAGATGAAGATGGAGCTGAAGTGAAGAAGACCAGAAGAGAACCCAAGACAATGATGAGTTTCTTTTATACTCTTTTAGTTTTAACTTCATGCATATGTACTTCTTTCTTCAATAGTTATGAGTTACATCCCATGGCTTGTGTGGGAAATATTTTACTTCTTCATGAATAAATAACATTTAATTTTTGTACTTGAGTTGTTTTCTTATTTTTGCTTTCAACTTTATGACATGTATATTGATTGTATAATGAAATAAACAACTCAAACACATAATTAAATGTATTTACATGTAGAAATAATGAGTTTTGAAATTCCTATAACTTTAATGATGAACTCTCTTTCTCGTAAAATGCAACTCTATTTGTTGTTCCCAAATTTAGCATTTCACCTAAACTATGATTCCCTCCTTCATCAAGGCAATACATTAGTCCTTTGGGGATTTTGTGTTTCCTTGCTGAATACAAACATGGAATGAATATCTATGTAAGGTGTTACCTTTTGTAACAACTCACATAGTTATAGATTACATGTAGTTAATTAATTGTTGTAACTGAAAACATAATAGAACTATAATGTATTCCCCTATTTAGGTCCACTTCATAAACACCATCCATCATAACGAAGTTTCGAGTTGCCCATTGTGGCACAAGTGCATAAATTGTTAACATCTTATTAACGTGAAATAACAACACCCCCAAATGAGTTCTAAAAATATACTTTTCTAAGGCGTAGTCATTTGGTGTGATTACGTAACATTGAACTTTACCCAAGGTGTGGGACTTTGCAAAATGGGAAAGATCTCTAGATTGAATGTTGGTTCCTTATTCCTCTGTTAAGGTGCATATGTAGAAACTTACAGAGGATTTGTTCTTAATCCTAATCTAAACTTTACCAAGGAGAGAAGGATAGAAGGAATATAAAAATTAAAACAAAGCTAAACTACGAGGTGATTCACCAAAGGAATGATGAACACTTATTTTTATAATAAACATAAACCAACAAAATGTATACAATAAACAAGCACAGATAGCTAGATACATAACGAGAGACTAGATGAAAGAAAAAAAGACAAGAAAGGATCTAAAATTGATCATAGACGTGTTTTATTGCTTCGTAGATTGATATAGTCCATTACAAAGTAGCCAAGAGGCAAAAACGTAATGTAATTTTTGATGGAAGGCCTAAGCCCCACAAATACCTTTACTAAGAGGAGAAGGGAGCCTGCAAAACAAATAATATCAAACCCTTTACAATGAATCCTGCCCTCGTGTTTATAGATTCAACCTGAAAGAAAAAGAGAGAGAGAAGAAGGAAAAACAGGTTGAAGCTCAACCACCACTGTTAATGCCACTAATGAAATATCTCCCAAAATTCATCTTTATTGTATCAGTCCTTAGTTTGGAGCCTTGAAGGAAGAGGAAACGGTGAAACAAATCAAATTTGATCTAGTTGTTGAGGCAAAAAGATCCTGCATTGAAAGCCCGAAGACGTTTCCTTCATTTTTCTTCACCTAAATTTCTCAAAATTAAATATTTAAACCTCCATGGCATGGGTGAGGCCGAGATATTTCCAACGACATCATATTTGCAATATTTTGAGCCTTGAGTCAAAAGATATGCCCCTTAGAAGTTTGTAACGGGTCTGTACAAGAGGGCGGGAAAACAAATTGAAAAATGGCTCCCCTTTTGATATGGGACACGTGGCAGCCATATTGGAACAAAAATCAAGCCTATGGGTACGCAATTTATCTTTTTCCCTCTCCTCCAATTCACTGCTTGGCTTTGACTCGGGCCCAAATGTTGACTTTTTCCTTGGGCGGAGTTACGGGCCATTTTGCAATGTTTACCCCTTTTGAGATAACAAGGGGAAAAAAACCAAATTTTTTCCCCACGGTTCGCTTTCCCTTGGGACACACGGCAGTATGGGGCTTTTTTAGAAGCCTTTTCCCTATTCACCCTTTGAATCAACACCATATTGACACTTGGCATTCTCCACTTACACCGTTATACTTAGCCAATTTTGAAGACCTTTTTGGTCCACCTTTTGACTCTGTTTCCTCCTAAGCAGGAACATGGTTGATCCAATATTTGGCATGGGGTGAAATATGGATAACAATTTGGTGACTCATAGGGGTATCTTCCTGCTAGATGAAAATACCAATTGCCTTGTCATATCCGTTGGGCATGGAGTGTGCCTGATGAAAATGAAACTGATCTAAAATTTGAAACTCCAACCTCTAAGGCATTTGGAAACCCACTGAAACTTGGAGCTGATATTCGCCAAAAAACCATTACAATGCACTATGCAAGAGCAGAACAACAACACCAAAACTATGTAAAAATTAAAAATCATGCATACCCCAAGTGGGATATGCAGAGTATGCAAAAGCACTTCTTTTACTGAAAACAAACCTACCTACTCTACTCTAACAAAGAGAAAAGGGAACTAAAACAAAATCTGCAACTGGCAGGGAGAAATAGCTTCCCTTTATAAAAAACGGTAGCCATGCAACTGATTTGGCACTGAACATGGCTGGTTGGATGAGTGAAAAACTAATTACAAGCTGGTCTTCCACCCAAATGACCAAAGTATCAACTGAAGAGAAATCCAATATCTCTTTTAGTTTCTCTGCATTTGGATTGAAGAGGTATGGTAGTTGATCTTTGGCACTTTGCATATCATCCTCATGCTTAGAGGCAAACATGATTGGTTGTGGCTTCTTGTTTGGCTCCAATGTAGCCAAATACTTGATTGGGCAAGGTATGATCCATTTGATGTGCCCATAGCTCTGAGTTTTAACTCTGAAAATGGATTCCTCCTACATATCCTCTTGAATGAATGGTGAGGAAGAAGTGGTGAAACTCTTATGCTCTTTCCCTTCCTCTTATTTTGGATTTGGAGTAGCTTCTCCTTCCTCTGCTATTTGAAGACTATCTTGCCCTTGGATAACTTCTTCCTCTAGCATGAATCTTGTCAAAGAAAACTCTTCAAACTACTACTCTAGAGGACTGTTTAGGACAACCATGTCTTCTTTATAATTTTCCTCCATGATGGATTTATCAACCAAAATAGACCCTTCGAATGAAAGCAATAAATTATCAATGATGCCTTCTTCTTCTATTGTTACAAAATCTAATTTGGTCTCATCCATTTGTTCCTTCCCAATGGGACTTTGATCTTATTGTTCTTCTTCTTCTTCCACTAACTCTTCTATTTGTTGTCCTTGACTGATTTTTAGAATTTCATCTTCCTCACGTGGAATTGGAAAGGAAAGAGAAGGATTGGGTTTGGATTCAACCATTTGTGCAATTGTTTGTGGTGGTGGGAAGGATGTAACTTCTTGTTTCTTTGGAGGGGAAGGTGTTTCTTTTGGCTCTTATGGAGGGGATTTGGATTTGGAAGAGAAGAGGGAAGAAAATATGAGATGGGATGGAAGACTAGGGGGATGGAAGGAATGGTTTTCATAACTGGAGTAGCATTGGCTGGGACTAGATGATGGTGTAAAAATTACCCATTGACAAGGCTACTTAGCACCAAGTTCATAGGCCTCTATCTCTTCTATCCATTGTGCAAGTTCGGGCAACATTCCAATCATGAATTCCATCTTCTCTTGAGGGCTATAAGGTCTTGGAAAAGGGCCTTCCCATGGATAAGGTGCCCTGTAACCAATTCTGAAAGCCATCATTCAAGCTATTTCCCTTGATTGAACCATGCCAGTCTCCATTTTTTGAATTTTTTTCCAGCAGACCAGCATCTTACATTTGTTTGTCTTCATTGCATGCATATCCCTGTTCTTGGAAAGCCCCATAGCCAAACTGATTTTTCCATTGCTGCGCATAGGGATAGACATGCTAATTCTGACCCTGCTCATAATGATGATTTGAAGGAGTTGTAATGCATATTGGAGGTGGAATGATCTGTTGTTGTTGTAAATGTGAGTTTCCATGAAGGGAATGAAGTCATGATTGCACAACCTCATGGAATGGGAGAAAGTTAAAGAGATGGAAGAAGAAAATGGATGAAAATGAGTGGAAATGGATGGAAAAGGTCTGCAGCTCATAGAATGGGTTTTTTTACCAGATGGATTCGCAAGATGTGCTTGTATGTGCCTCAAAAGGCTGACCCTTAACAAGAAGACATCAACCTGCTAAGATGAAGTGGTAAGGTGCTTCATACCTATCCCACCGGGTGTGCCAAAACTGTTGACGTGAAATCACAACACCCCCAAATGAGTTCTAAAAATCTACTTTTATAAGGCATAGTCATTTGGTGTGACTGCATTAATATTGAACTTTCCCCAAGGTGTGGGACTTTACAAAATGGGAGAGCTCTCCAGATTGAAGGTTGGTTTCCTTATTCCTTTGTTTAGGTGCATACGTAGAAACTTACAGAGGATCTGTTCTTAATCCTAATCTAAAATTTACCAAGGAGATAGGAATAAAAGGAATACATAAATTAAAACAAAACTAAACTACGAGGTGATGAACCAAAGGAATGATGAACACTTATTTTGCTAATAGACATAAACCAACAAAATGCATACAATAAACAAGCACAGATAGCTAGATATATAATGGTGAAACCAGATGAAAGAAAAAGAGACAAGAAAGGATCTAAAGTCGATCATGGACGTCTTCTTAGATTGATACATTCCATTACAAAGTAGCCAAGAGGTAGAAACGTAATGAAATTTTTGATGGAAGGCCTAAACCCCACAAATCCCTTTGCTAAGAGGAGAAGGGAGCCTGCAAAAAAAAGAATGTCTAACCCTTTACAATGAATTTTGCCCTCGTATTTATAGATTCAACCCAAAAGAATAAGAGTGAGAGAAGTGGGAAAATTAAGTTGAAGCTCAACCACCATTGTTAATTCCTTTGATGAAATATCTTCCCAAATATATCTTTACTACATTAAACCTTGGTTCAGAGCCTTGAAGGAAGAGGAAATGATGAAACAAATCAAATCTGATCTGGTTGTTGAGGTAAAGAGATTCTGCACTGAAATCCCGAAGATGTTTCCTCCATTTTTCTTCACCTAACTTCCTCAAAATTAAATTTTGAGATCTCCATGGTATGGGTGAGGTAGAGATCTTTCCAATGGTATCTGATTTGCAATATTTCGATCCCTGAGTCGAAAGAAATGCCCCTTCGAAGTTTATATCGGGTCTGTACTGGAGGGTAGGGAAAACAACTTGAAAAATGGGTCCCCTTTTAATATGGGACACGTGGTAGCTAGATTGGAACAAAAAATCAGGCCTACGAGTCTGCAATTTATCTTTTTCCCTTTCCTCCGATTCCCCGCTTAGCTTTGACTCGGGCCCAAATGTTGACTTTTTTCTTGGGTAGAGTTGTGGGCCATTTTGCGACTTTTACCCTTTTGAGATAAAAAGGGGCAAAAAAACCAACTTTTTCCCCGACATACCACTTTCCCCCTGGGACATGCGGTAGTTTGGGGCTCGTTTAGAAGCCTTTTCCCTATTCATCCCTTGAATCAACACCATACTAACACTTGGCATTATCCACTTACACCTTTATACTTAGCCAATTTTGAAGCCCTTTTCTGTCCACCCTTTTGACTTTGTTTCCTCCTATGCGAGATCATGGTTGATCCAATATGTGGCATGGGTTGAAATATGGATAACACAAACTAGGGAAGATAAATTTAGGGTCTATCACTGTTGACAATTTTCGCACTTATGCAAAAATGGGGCAACTCGAATGGATAACATTGGTGAAGTATACATAAGCTAGGGAATTTTCTTTAAGACAATATTGTTATTATTGAATTAATTAATGATTGCATGAAATATGCAGCTCTTGTGTGTTGTTACAAAACATAACAAATCACATAGCCTACAATTTCATGCTATCTTCAGCAAAAGAACATAAGGCCCCGAAGGATAGTTGTGTTGTTTTGATGAAGACACTGAATTACAAAATAGATGAAGTGTTAGGTTTTGAAACATCAATCAATACTGCAGACTACAGAAAATCAGAGTTTATTACTAGATGTTACATGCATTTTTTAATGTTATTTCATTCATGATTAAGATATTTAATTATAATATTGGGTTGTTTAGTTCATCATACAATCCATATCAGAAAACAGAAATGTAGAAATAAATACACAACTCAATTTCATAATTCAATGTTTTATTCATAAGGAATTTCAAATGTCCCCACACAAGTCGTGGGATGTAACTGGAAAGTAAAGTACAACTACTGAAATAAGAGGTACACATGCATGCAAGAGAAAATAAAGGAGTATGAGTGAACCCATCATTGCCTTGAGGTTTGTCCTTCAATTGATGCATCCTCATCTTCAGCTTTGTTCCCTCTTCATCTTCATTGTTGCGAGCACTGCACCTGAAAACAGAAAAGAGGAAACTATCAACTTATGAGCTCAGGGTACAATCCATATTCCCATACTTTCATAATTCATGCACATGGATCTCTAATAACAAAATATATAGATTAATTGAAGATCAAACAATATAAAAGATTTACTCACTCAGAAAGAAGGAGGGAGAAGAAAATAAAAAAACCATGGACATAAGAGAGGCCAAAAAGCCTGAATATTTTCTAATTTATTTCTTAAGTGTGTAGGTACAGGTTGTAGATCAGAGGAAATAAATAAAGTCTTTCAACAAATATTTCATAGTTCAATGACTTCTATCATATGGCATAAATCAGTTAAGCCATTAAGTACATGTTAGAATGAAGGAAGAATGTAACTCAAGTTTCAGTAACTGTCATAAAAATAGAAGAAGTTACAGTACAAAAGAGAGACTGACAAATAGAAGTACGTGTTTCAGATTGCAACTAAAGAAGAAGGATAAGATTTCAAGAAGGTGAAGTTAACTGGAAAGAAAGGATTACAGCTGAAACAAAATGAGAAAGAGGATTCTAGGAAATTTTTTTATAGGGCTTCACCATGTAAAATGGACATTTACATCTTTCCATCATGTTCTTTTTAACTAATACATGCTTTAAAAGATTTATGTAAATTAAAGTAAGTGATACAGAAAAGTAGAAAAGCATGCCAAGATCAAGATACCACTTATTATGTTTCAGTTTCCAACAACAAATCAGCTTCAACAGAAAAGTGTTACATTTTGTATTCTGAATCAGAAAATACAACTACTACAGTTGAAAAAGGAAGAAAGAGAGAATTTTTTCAAAAAATTTTCTAGGGATTCCCCATGAAAAATAAACATTTCAAAATTTCCAGCATGCTAGAAATACTACTATCAAAGAAATAAAGCACCTAAATAAAAGAAACAAGATTACAATATTTCAACAAAGCATATGAATCAAGGCTTATGCCTAAGAATGGTATTACATGGATGAATAACTGCTTATAATTTCTAGAAAAACCACATGTAAGGTACAAAGGACCTCTTAAGATCAAGAACATATTACAAAATCAAATGAAGTAAAGTAATTTCCAGTACCCATGCCAAGGGAAATATACCCAAATATGGGTTTTTACTATCTCGAACTTTATATTCAAAAGTACAGATTAGGGTAAGGAAAATAAATTTTCACTGGTAAAATTGAAGAAGAGAAAACCCTAAAGTAATCATCAAATTTAGAGCCAAAGGAAGAATGACATCTTAAGTACAAAATATCAGAGAATATGTTCCTATTACAGTCGAGAAAATTAAAGTTTCGACTTGCAAAGATACAACCAGTGAGGTACAGAAAAATGTGCTCACAAATTATTTTCAACTATCAAGTTTAAGAAATACAGATTTCCAGAATTACAGTTAGGAAATATTGTCATCACGTAAATTAAGAAATATTAGTGCAGACCTAGTATCTCCACAAGATCTAGGAATATGAATATCAAGGTTCTTAGTTACTCAAAATAGTAAAAGCGACAAAAAACTCAGACCCAAATCCTAAATGGAGAAACGGAAATTATGTACGATTTGGGAAAATGGTTCCAATCGATGGGAATTCAAAGTAAAGATAAAACACAAATGAATCTCAAATCAAGGTCAAAGTAGAAAACCCATGACAAAATAATATACATGAGGATAATGCCTCCATCATAAGAACAATGAACAACTTCAGAAGTGACAAATCTCGAAGCAAGAAAACTCACCCGTGTACAGGATGGTATTGCTGAGAACCTCATTTTTGAGTAAAAATACATGAGAAAAACACAATAACCACAGAGGATCTTCAAGCTCATCTAATCAATGGCTAAGCACAAAACGATACAAGGAAACCAGGAAATGCAAGTATTAGTGTTCGAAAAGAAAAACTGATACTTTAACTTTTATAAATGTTTTCCAAATAGAGTTGAATAAATTGTCCAAGATTACAACTGTAAAGTAAAAAACTTACTCAAATAATGTGATTACGACCATGGATCTTAAAATAATAAAGCTTGAGATTTGAAGCTATAGTGGACATAACCAAAATGGTCTTTCTTAGAAGCTCTAAACAGAGAAAAAAAGAACCAAATGTAGATATTTCATAGCCCACAAGGTGGATTTGCAAAAAGAAAAACTGAATCTCGAACATACAACCATGGATCGCACAGTACAAATATCACAAAGAACTTAAAACAATCATCAATGGCCAAATCCAATCATGTGCATGCATGAGAAACTAATGATGACTGATTCTTAGAAATTCTTCACAAATAATTGAGCTCAAAAGCTTCAAAAATGACAGTCGTACAAATTTTTTTGAGGGATCCACCCTGGACAGAACTTAAAAATCTAGAATGGAGTGATCATTGATGTCGAATGACCTTTCCCGACTACCGAGCTCGAGAGTTGGGTTAAGTTCAAACTAAATTGTAGTCAAAGATCAATGGCCATGAATCGAAAAGGAAAAAAGATCAACGCTCATGGATTGATCTCTAATATCAAAGTAAATCATCATGGTCAGTTGCCACCGACCACCTTAATTGCTAGATTATAAACCCTAACCATAGGTCAAGAATCAACGGTACCTAATCAAACAGTATAGAGATCAATGACCTGAGATCGATACCATTTTCCAAAGCAAACTTGACCCAGCTTAGTGCCACCAAAAATTCAAATGGAAGGGGTGGAGTCACCGTGGAGAGGGGGCCAGCCCCATAATTAAAGAAAAATTATCATTACATCGAATTTAAAAATTCTAAACCATAGACTATGTCCTCATGGTCAAAGAGATCCAATCACTGTAAATGACAACAATAATCACCGAAAAGGTAAAGTTAAACCTTATCCTCTTCAAAATGCAAAATCTGACAAAAATTACATAGGCATGTTTTATTCAAAGGTGGACGAATTTAGTATGGTGCTCCTTCTTTTAAATGCCCTTGTATTATTTAAAAATCATGGTAATATGCTAAGTTCCCAAGAGTTTCCAAACCAATGAGGACTAATGGTGAAGTGCAAGGGTGGCGCCACAAAATGTAGAGGAAAAGTTGAGCATGTGCACATGGAGGTGGTCCCCATCAAATGGATGAATGGATGGATTATTTTGCAAATTTTGCAAGTGTTGTAATTATTTTTCTCACAAACAAGGAGTTAATTTTTGCATGCTTTCACTAGGGGACAGAACAGACAAGAAGACAAATTCACATGCACAAGGAAAGAGACTTGCCCAGTAAGTAAACTTATTATTAGCAAATTATTCACCATTCTTTTCTTAAAAATAGAACAATCAACTTCAGTTTGACTGATGATGTAATCAAAAGTTATTAATGCCTATTTGTAATTGGATGTTCTATTTTTATTCCTTTATTTATTAATAGATGAAGGATAAAAATAGGATGCATGGGTGAGTACAAAGCCTTAGTCTATTTTTAGGAAGGGGGGAAAATCAAATTTGCTATATATTGTGTGCTTTGGAAAAGCACAAAAAGGGGGGAGCTTTTTAGATATAGGAGTCCTGAAGCAATTATTTGGCTAGTTTTGCCCTCTCAATGTGAAGTATTTTCTACCTTTCCAAATTATTTGCAGTCTTGTGTATGTTTTCATTAATCTTTTGAATGCAAATTCCCTGGTTAATCATCTTACCCCCATTTACAAATTCAATAATTTCCGCATGATATTAATGTCCATGTTTAGCTTTGTAGTGTTGTTGTGATACTTTCCCTCAATACCTAAAAGTGTTTTGCCCTTAACATTCTACAGAAAACTATTTTTTTGTGCATCAAGAAATCCTTTCATATATTAGTTGTGATATACTCTGTCAAAATCCCTTATATAAATTTGGTGTATCACCTCAGTTTTAATTAGTTTACAATCATCTTTTACCCTTAACCTTAGAAAAATCAGTCGAGGATATGTCAATAAGGAACTTGACCTTAATACCAGAGACTCACCTATAAATAGGTACACCCACAAACCTGAGGTGTCTCCATTGTATATATGAAAGAACACCCTGATAACAATTTGGGTGTAAGCTCGAGGAGATAGAACACCTATAACCATCAAGTTTCTACAGTAGATCGGTGATACTTTTTGAGAGGGCCTGATTTCATATTGCACACATTTTTGGCTACAAGATCCGGTGGGACATGAATCAGATTTACATAGCAAGTTTCAGATATTTACAGTAGATCTACAGAAGATCTTACATCAACCCATAAATCCCAGTTACTGACATTCGGATAGGAAGTTACATTCACTGGTACATGTAGTGAAAAGTAGCTCCCCTTTCTCCACAACCAAGGCCATGAATTCAGCTCTAGAAACTAGCAAAGTGACATAGCTAGGAATGAGACATGTACCTTTATTTCACTCATCAGATCAGTCCATGAACTGGGAAGCACATCTATCTGACTTGTAATCTGTTTTGGCATGATTTGAGGCTTTATATTGAGAACAAATGACTCACTTTCATGCTCCAAGGCAAACACAAAATCTGGAAATACCGTAGCTGGGTGAGAATTAGCCAAATACCAAATAGGACAAGGCCGCTTCGCAATAAAATTGTTGACAGTTTTGATTTGATCTGAATCATAAATATTATTTTCAATAATGAGATCTTCCTAAAGCTATCCTAGGAGGCCATTTTGTGTCTTCCAATTGTTGTAACTCATCTTGAAACTATTTTGAGATATGCTTATGTTTTGTAAGTTGTTGTTCAATGACTATTGTAAGTGACCTTTCAAATCTTCTGTCAAATGATTCTACATTGTTTATATCATCCATGCAATCTAAAAACTCAAGTTCCTCCTCTTCTTCTTCACATGCACTATCGAGACACATGGTATAGTAAAAAAACTGAAAGATCATCTTCTTCATTTTCATAGGTACTTATATGAAGTTGTTCTAAATTGTCCTGTTGGACATTTCTAAACATACTTCAACTCCTTCAAACTGTTGTACCACAACTGAATATTTCATCTTAATCATTCTAGTTTGACACATAATCTATAAGATCAAAATTGTCTAGTTTTTCTACACAAGATCTGATTTGAGAAGCATGTTGTTCTGAGACATTCTTCTCCCAAAATGGTTCTTCCAGGACGGGAAAATAAAGATTTGTATTTAATAGCATCTCTTCCTCCTTTTCAAGTACAAGAGGGAACTTATCAACTAGAGGTTCATTGAATGTTGAAATTGCAAAATCAGTTACTTCTATAGGTTGTTCTTCACCTATGCACATTTTCCAAGTCTGACAAGAAATCAACCTCCTCAGGTTGTAAATTTGAAACACAGTTTCCTTGAATTTCACCCTCCTTTTCATTCAAAAGTGGTCTATTCTCTTTTGATATGGCTGTAAGCTGTGTGAATATGGATCCTTCATGCACACTACACTCAGAATATGCAGATTTTTTATCATCTTCCAACTGTTCTTGATCTGTTGGAAAAATAGATTGTACCTTTTACGTGGTTCTTTTTTCCAATTCTGGAATAAAATCAAATTGAAAATTTGATGTCCATCCATGTGAGTTTTGCAAAAATTCCAGCCTATCATTGTCTTCTGATATCTTCCGCTCCTACTTAATCTTTTGTTTCTCTATTTCCTGAACTGGAAGTATGGGTAAATAAGGAGTGGGCTTAGTTTCAGATTCAACTAGAAATTTTTGGACAAGAGGTTGGGGTGAATAAGATCTACATTTGGAACAAAATTTGAAAACCAACTTGGACACTTAATTTTGACTTTAGTATGTGATTGTGGGGTAGAAAAAGTAGGAATTGTAGCAACTTGATATTTAGGAAACTGAGGAATAGGCTAAGATTGGCTGACAAGGAGAATTTATAGGCACTAAATTTTGATAGGGAAGGTAAGAAGGAACATCCCATTGAAAATGTTCCCTTTCTTAACACTTATCATTCTTCATTGCTTTTGATTTCTGAATGTGTTCCTTGATAGCTAAATATTGATGTTTCAAACTATTAAACTCAATTCTAAGATTTCTTTGCCTTTCATACTCAGCATAACCCTATGTATAACTTTGACCTTGAACAACAAAACCCTCATATTGATAATCATTTTGATAGAAGGGGTTTGGGTTATAAGGGTATTCATTCTGATAAGGGTTATAAAATTGATCTGAAGGAGAAGGTGGATAAAAAGACTATTGATTTGGCTGATAATATTGTTGAAAGTGAGGATTCATGGTTGCATGACTTCATAAAATAATGAACTATGAAAACAGGTCTGCTATTCACAAAATAACTAATAACAACAAAATAACATGATCTAATTTTCTTGAAAAATACCTAAAAAATTGTAGTTGAAAAATTTAATACTTGTTGAAAAGTTTTGTACTGATCTGCAATCAAATTTACGGAGTCGCCAGATGAGTTCTTGTTTCAGATTTTGAATCTTCAGAATGCATCAATAGTAGTTCTTTCTAAGACTGCTATGCATGGTGTCTGATCTGCTTGAATGATGAAACATATCTGAAAGTGAAAATTTTAGTTGTGTGAGTGTCCCATCGGCCATGCCAAAAACTATTATCTCTCGAAAGTGCACCCTGTAGAGAGATTATTATAGGTTTTCTAAGCTTTCACAATTGATCTCTCTCTTTCGTAGATACAATGGAAACACCTCAGATTTGTGGGTATACCTATTTTGAGGTGAGTCTCTGGGATTAAAAGGTCGGTTCCTTATTGGTGTATCCTAAACTGATTTCTGGGAGTTTGAGAGTAAAAGATGATTAGAAAATAATTAAAAATGAGGTGATACACCAAATTAATATGAGGTATTTGATTGAGTATATACACAACTGATTTGGGAAGGATTTTGATGCATGAACCAATAATTTTTCTACAAAATATCTAAGAGAAAAACACTTGATTATATTGAGGGAGAATCACAACAGTACTAATAAGTTAACATGCACATTAAAATTAAGTATAAAGGACTAAATTTGCAGCAGGGTAAGGTAATTTTTCAAGAAATTGCTTCACAAGACTAATGAAAGGTACACAAGACTGTAAAATAACTTGGAAAGGTAGAAAATACTTCACACTCAGAGGGAAAAACTAGCAAAATTTGCTTCAGTACTCTTATATCCAAAAATCCTCTAGAAGTTCCCCTTTTGTGGGCCTGCATGAAAATTTTATGTTTTAACTCCTTTTGTGGATTTTCGGGCTCTCGGACGAGTTTAACATTTTAACTCTTTTGCCAAAAATCTTTAAAGACAAAAGTCTCTCTAATCCTCTACTTAGAGGAATTACAGGATTACGGGGTAACTTGTAACTTTTAACCTTTGCAATTTTTAAGTTTGCAAACTAAAGCGACTCCCGACTTCCATTGTTCTGCCATTGCACTATTATGCCACGTGTACTTTTGAGGAGCTGCAAGCCTATGGACGAAAGCTTGGAAATTTTAAATTTTTCAAAAAAGGTATCAAAACTTAAAGAGGGCATGACCCCCGCCTTTCCATTTTCTGTTCTGGTGATGACACATATCCTCTTTAGGCCTGCGGGTCTGCGGGTGAAAGTTTTACAACTTGAAAAATTTTGAATTTTGACTAAGTTCGACCGCCATTCCAACCTGATGAGTTTTGAATCGATTTTGGACGACTCGTTTGTGATCATCAATCTCTATACTTATTAATTTTCAGCCATTGATCTCCAAGGGATAATTTTATGGTTTCTACCATGTCATAAAATGCATTTTAAAAAACGGTTTACATTAATCACGGAGCTTGATCTTTGGCCTTTGATCTGTGTACTTGTCATTTTTCGATCGTTGATAATTTTTAACTATGGTTGAATTCTGCTAATTCATCTCTCGAGTTTGCATTATAAGATCAATTCAACCCTAAACATCATTTCATTTGGAATTTACATTTTTGTGGGTGAAGCCATGGAAAAAAAATTGTTCAACGCCATTGTTTTGAGCTTCTGAAACTTGATTCGAACCATTTTAATGTCCCTTGATCATCTGTATCTTCTCTTAGAGATTTTCTGAGTAATATTTCTCATAGGTTCTTGTGAAATACCTTGCTGCCATTGGAGCTTTTAGAGCTCGGCTCCTTCTTTAAAAATGGTCTCTATGTGATGAGAATCACTATGATTTTCTATTTTGTTTACTTTTGAAACCTAACCCCTCTACATAATTGATTCTCTGAGATCGGTTGGGACTACCATGGAAAGTTTAATATGGAGCTCTTTGTATCTATGTTCCTTTTTTCATGATTTGAACTTGGGAGACTCTCGGCTTAACCTGACTTCTATGACTGGTAATTTTTATTTCCCCTCATGGGTATTTGGGTTTTCTATCGAAGGGATTATGGCTGTCATTTTTTCTAAAATTGATGTTCTTGTAGCATATTTTGAATACTGCCTCTTGGGTTTCCTTAAGAAATGGATCATTATTCCTCTATATTGAAACCTTCAAGCTCATTTTGGGGCTTCAAACTGTAGTCATGACTTATAAATCTGTGTATCTTGTGTTTTGAGTATCTGTATTCGAGCTTGATACTTATCCTTTCATGTTGGTGAGTTTTTCATTGACCTATGAGCTATAAGTTTGTAACGCATGCCTGTAGAGTTAAATTAATTTCAAAATCTGATAATTTGCTTGATGAATTATAATTTTTGACTGGTCTAATTTTCCTTCATTATATATCATACTTTCCTAATTACCCAAAATTTTGAAAAATATACTCTTCCCTGGATCATTTCCTGATTACAACAACTTGTTTGCTTTATTGTGAATAGGGGTCTTTCACTATAGCAGTTTGTATAATACGTTCTTGCTGAGATAATCAGAAAATCCTTCTTTTTGAAATTTATATTAAATTCCTCTCTGCAGGACTATTCTTGTTGAGATGTTGTAATTTCACTTCCTTTTCTGATTGAATATTGCCTTTAAGCTTCATTATAGCTTTACATGCATGCTGGAAAAGTCATAAATGTCTATTTTTCATTACGAAGCCCAATCAAAATCTTCCCAGAATTCCTTTCCTTTGACTGATATCTGGAAAGTTTACCTTGTTTGTAAGTATATTCTCTATTATGTAGTACGATAATCCTCTTCCATTTGTATAAAATATTTGAGTTTCAGTTACATTGGTCTTCCTTTTCAGCATGTATATGCTTCTTTCTTCTTGGCTGCAACCTGTATCTGCACACTTTAAGAAAATAGTTAGAAATAACTAGGCTTTTTGGCCTCTCTTATGTCCATGTTTCTTATTCTCTTTTCTATTTATGCTTCCTAAGTGGGCTATGTAGTTTGATCTTCAGGAACTCCATATTTTCTGTTGGTTAGAGATCCATATACATGAATTAGGAACAATGTAGGAATATGGATCGACCCTGAGCTCTTTATTGACGGTTCTTATCTTTTTCTTTTCAGGTACCATGCTTTGAATTTTGAAGAAAAAATATGGAACAAGCTAGAAGGGGGACAATCTGCACAACGAAGAATATACAAAGGCAATGATGGGTTCACTCATACTCCTTTGCTTTCTATTTCATGCATGTGTACCTATTTCTTAAGTAGATGTACTTTACTTTTTAGTCACATCCCATGGCTTGTGTGGGAAACAATTTGACCTTCATTGTGAATAAAATATTGAATTTTGAAATTGAGTTGTGTATTTCCTTCTGCATTTCAAGCTTTTGAATGGAGTGTATGATTAACTAAACAACTCAGTCATATAATTGAATGTCTTAAACATGAAGGAAAGAACATTAACAAGAACATGTAACATTCAGTAATGAACTCTGATTTCTATAATCTACACTTATGTTTGCTGTCCCAAAACTCAACACTTCACCTACTCTGTAATTCGGTGTCTTCATCAAGACAACACAACTGTCCTTCAAGGCCCTTTGTGTTCTTTTGCTGAAGGTATCATGAAATTACAAACTACGTGATCTGTTACGTTTTGTAACAACACACATAGCTGCAGATTTCACTTAATCATTAATTAATTCAGTAGTAACTAATAACATCAAAACTTCCTTAGCTTAGGTATATTTCACCCATGACTTTCATCGTAACGACGAAGTTTTGAGTTTCCCATTTTTGCACAAGTGCAAAACTTGTCAACATAGGCAGCCTTACCAATAAAATCAAAATTATAGGTAGCCTTATCAACAAAGGCAATTTGACCCAAAGGCTCCTAGTTCATCTAACACTTTAGTCCCAGTTAATATGGCTAAAGAAGAGTGGTGTCAACCTTGTAATAAACCTCATTCAACTGCAAGTTGCCCAAATGCTTTTCTGAACATAATTTTTGTCACACAACCTCAATCTGAGACATTGTTCATGCCTCAAATGGAGGGTGAGAAGCAAGATACTCAGGTTCAGAAGACACCTAAACAAAATTTAGTCAGTTTCAATGAGATATGATTTCATTTCAGTTACTACTAGGGCTCAGGAAAAGGCTACAGAGAGTGAAAAAACAATAGAATAGGCATGTTCTACCTACTATCACTGATAAAACAATAAACATAAGCCCAAAAACTAGCCAACAGTGCCTCTGTTCCTAAAAATATATAGCGCGTGTTATAGCCGGTAAAGAACAACAAAAACATAGCTACAGCCTAATCCAAGAAGGTTATTTATACCTCAGATATCAAAAGCAGCTGAAGTAGAATCAGTTTTCGCCAAAGCTTATGCTAAAATAGTAGAATCTGTCTCTAAAAATGTTACTTCTTTTAACATTGTTGATGTAATGAAAAGGCATAATGTTAACATCTCAATGTGGGATTCTCTAAGTATTCTAGGACATCAAGATTTACTTTCTCATGAACTAGCTAAGCTATAAATTTCTTCTAAAATAGCAGAAAAGGAAGTCTAGAAGGCAAAAATAGTCCTTGGAAGAATGGAACAAAACCACATCAAAGGAAGATAAAACGGATGGTTCAGAAAGTCTTAAATGATCGTGAAATCAAGATGCCACCACCGTTTTATCTATCACTGATTATTGGAGAACATCTTATTCATAATTGTATGGTGGACAGCGGTGCAAGAAGCACAGTTATGCCAAAAACAATTACAGAAAAATTAGGTCTGCAGTATGAACCTACAGAAAAGAGTGTCTTACAGCTTGATGGAACTGCGACTAATACAGTTGGTGTAATAAAAAATTTAGAGGTAACATTTCATGATTGCCCAAATGTTTTTATTCTGCAATATTTCACTATTGTAGATTTACCTCCTTACTTTGCATTATGCTTATCTAGAGATTTCATAGCAAAGATAGGAGGTTATCTCTCTTCAGATTGGTCTTTATTATTTTTTCACTACTCGTTATGGAACCAAGTTTACTATCAATTCATAACCATTGGCTAGATTTCAAATTGAGCCTCATGCTTCTAATGCAGTAGCTGATTATTCAGATTTAGACCAGTCTTATTTTGATAATGTAGCTCATGTTTCAGTATTAGATGGTGTTTCTAACCTATTTATGGATGCAAAGACACATGAAGAATATGCTTATGATCCTTTTTAAATAGGTGTAAGAACATCTGTTTGGTGTGTATTGTTTGCATGAACAAAAACACACCACTTCCCTTGTTGTCCAAAGTAAAAAATTGAGCAGAAGGGATTTGGAAGCTTCATTTTGATGGAGCTAAGAACAAGAAAATGATAGGGAGTAGGTTTGATGCTTACTTTACCCATCAAATATAAGGTATTTCTAAGCTTTGAGTCTCTAATTTTCATGCACTTGTAACGTAGCTGAATACGAAGCATTAATTCATGGTTTACTTTGGGCAAGAAAGAGAGGTATCAGCATGTTACAGATTTTTGGTGATTCTGAGCTGGTTATCAATCAAGTAAGAAATTTTTGATGTTTGTAAGAATCCATTAATGAATTCTTATAGACATAGAGTTTCAGACTTAATGGAATATTTTGTGGCTATTAATATTCAGTTTGTTCCTAGAACAAAAAATAAACATGCAGATAGACTTGCAGCAGTTGGTGTTATATTTGAAGTGCTAGAATAGATAGAGAATCATAAAATTCAACCTTATATTAAGGTAATTTTCAGGCCTTCAATACCTAATAATGATTTGAACTGGAAAGTTTTTTAAAATGATGATCAAATTTACATATTTTTGCAGTAAGAAGTTGAATTTTCTACAATAAATCAAGATAAATTACAACACCTATATGGTGACTAGATTGTTCAAATAAAAGACAAATAAGCTGCCTCAAGGTCTTGTCACATTAGAAGACATCTTCAGCACTGATGAGTAGTTAAGAAAATAGAAAACTAAGATATCGACACATGCTGATAACTATGATGAGATCGCAGTTGATGAAGGGCCAAAAATTTATTTCTTGGAAAGGTATGTTCCCCAGCTGAAAAGCATTCATTTATTGATCTTTGTAAAGAATTTAAAGATGTTTTCACTTGGAGATACCAATACTTGAAAGGATTTGATCCCAGTTTTAGCACAACATACTATCGAATTACAACTAAATTCTCAACTAGTTAGGAAAAAACAAAGGCTTGTGAATTGTAAAATAGAGCCCTCTAATGAGGAAAGAATTATCGAAGTTGATTGAATCAGGTATTATCTTTCCAGTTAAGCATTCAAGTTGGGTAGCAAATCTTGTTCTTGTTAGGAAGAAGAATGGTAAAAATCAGATTATGTGCAGACTTCAGAGATCTTAATAAAGCTTCATTAAAATATCATTACCCACTCCCAAATACGGATCAGATTTTAAGAACAGTTTCTGGTTCAGATAGACTATCTCTTTTAGACGGTTACAATGGATACAATCAAATTCAAGTTTGAGAAGAAGATAGGTACAAAATAGATTTTACCACCAAGTGGGGTAGTTATGCTTACAAAAGAATGTCTTTTGGCCTTTCAAATGTTAGTGCAACGTTTCAACGTGCAATGGACATGGCTTTTCGCAGCTTGTTAAATGAATACACTCCTTGTTTATTTAGATGAGGTTATTATATTTTCAAAATATTCTGATGAACATCTAATGCATCTAACGCAGAATTTTCAATTATGCAGGTAGTTTGAAATATCTTTGAATCCCAAAAAGTCTATCTTTTTAGTAAATCAAGGTAAACTACTTGGTCATATTGTTTCTAAACAAGGATTAGCAATTGATCATTTAAGAATCAAAGCCATATCCCAGCTATCATTGCCTCATCATAAGAAAGCGTTGCATAGTTTTTTTTGGAAAAAAATCAACTTTGTTACAAGATTTGTTCCATATTTTGTAGTATTGATTAAACCATTAACAAATATTTTAAAGAAAGGGAAAACTTTCTCTTAGACCAGCGAAGGGAGAGAAGGATTTGAAGCAATCAAAACAGCCATCTCTCAAGCTCCTACTCTTGCAAATCCAAATTTCGATAAATATTTTACAATGTATGCACTTGTAGGAGTTGTAACAATCTCATCCATATTAACTCAGGTTAATGATGAAAATTTTTTGAACAACCAATTACTTTCTTTGGACAAAACTTACATGATTACGAAACTAGGTACGCATTTCTTGAAAAACAAGTACTTTCAATAGTCAGAGGACTACAAAAATTTAAAGTACATGCTTTGAAACAATAAAATCCATATTCTTGTTTCTCATCCAAGTGTGAAAGATTTCTTGTTAAATAAAGAATTGAATGAGAAAAGAGCAGGTTGGATAACCAAAGTTATGGAATATGATGTGGATATCCGGGTTACTAAGACAGTTTGAGGAAAAGGTTTATGTGAGCACCTAATTGTTGATATGGAAAAACAACAAACTATAGAACCTGAAGATTTCATAACTGTTGGACCACCGATTGCCGTTAGACCAAAACCCATAGGTGTTAGTCTCCACTACAATCGCCAGAGTTAGGATCTACAAGAGGTGATTAGTCCATGTCACGAAACTCACAGGGAACGTTGGACACACATGCCAACAATCTCCCCCTCAACGTTACCTGAGTGAGTTTCAAACTTGAGACCTATCACTTTAATAACATTTGTTGGACCACAATTTTCGTTAAACTAAAACCCATAGGTGTTAGTCTCTGCTACAATCACCAGAGTTAGGATCTACGAGAAGTGGTTAGTCCATGTCATGAAAATCACGAGGAGCGCTGGACATACATGCCAACAAGAACATCATGCTAAAATTATGTATCAACAATCAGACATTATAGTTCAGCCAGAAAATTAGTAACCTGAACTTGCTCAAGAAGTCCAGGAATCAAGATAGATGTCTTATTTAGTTAACTATCTACAACATGGAATCTATTCGGAAGGTATGGACAATAATAAATGAAGGTATTTCATATTATAAGCTATACCCTATGTTTTCAATGATGGTGTACTATTCAAAACAGATATAAATGGAATCTTGCTGCGATGTGTTGACTATGATAAAATTCAGCAATTATTATCATAATTCCACAAAGGACCTACAGGAGGTCATTTCTCAGCATGTACCACAGCCTTAAAAATTATGAAAACTGGTTGCTATTGGACTAACATATTCAAGGACTGTTTTGAATGGATCAAAAAGTGTAAGAAATGTGCCTTCTTTGTTGGAAAAGAATGTTTAGCTTCACTGCGTTTACAACCTATTTCAGTTGATCAACCTTTTATGCAGTGGGACCTTGATTTTATTGGCATGATAAACTTGCGTTCATCACAAGGACACAAGTGGATTTTGACTACTACATATTACTTTACACACTAGACTGAAGCAATAGCCTTGAAATATGCTAATGAAACTTTGATACTATCCTTTTATGAAGGTATAGTTTGCAGATTTGGTGTTCCAGCAACTATCATATCAAATAATGCTTTAGCATTTCTCAGTGTAAAGGTAACAGATTGGGCTATTAATCATGGAATTTATCTAATTTATTCATCTAACTATTACACACAAGGTAATGGGTTAGTTGAAAGTACTAATAAAAATCTTTTAAGGATCATCAGAAGAACACTCAAAGATAACCAGAGAGCTTGGCATCTAATGTTGAATTCAACACTTTGAGCTGATAGAGTGACTCCTAAAAGACCAGTTGGCAATTCACCATACAAGCTTATTTATTGAAGAGAAGCAAGAATTCCTATTTCAGTTGAGTTACCCACATTAGATTTGTCGCATCAAATGGAGCTGCTTGAGAATGGACCATTGCAGGTTCGTTATGCAGAATTAATGGAGTTACAAGAGATAAGAGATCAATATCATTTAAACACGGAGAAGAATCATAAACAGATGATGAATACTTTTGATAAGAAATCTAAATTCAGAATCTTCAATGAAGGAGATATTATGTTAAAGTGGGATGTTGATCGTGCAAAGCTAGGAAGACACACGAAGTTTGATACAATCTGGGTGGTCGTTATATGATTTCATCTTGCAAAGAACACAATGCTTTTCAGATCTTGAGGCCAAATGGAGAGGAACTTCCCATTCCTTTGAATGGTATGTTTCTCAAACACTGTTATTGAAAATCCTACAGTGTCTGTTTAGAGTAGGATTTCCCTTCAATAAGTGTAGTTCCTGTACATTGCAATGTTTTTCAATTCAATAAGTGCATTTGTGCACATGATCTGGTTTACCAGATCCTTTCCTAGTTTTAGTTCATTTTGGAAGGGTTGGTCCTTCAGGAAGGTGGATTTTGGTTACATGCTTTACACTCCATGCCCAATGGACAAGATCAAGGCATTGGTTTACAAGCTAGTAAGAAAATTTCCCCACAAGATTGCCAAAAATGTTGACAATTTTTGCACTTGTACAAAAATGGGAAACTCAAAACTTTGTTATGATGGATAGCATTGGTGAAGTTTTTTTTAGACAATATTGTTACTGTTGAATTAATTAATGATTACATGAAATATGCAACTATGTGTGCTACTACAAAACATAACAGATCACGTAGCCTAAAATTTCATTCTATCTTCAACAAAAGAGCACAAGGTCCCAAAGGACAGCTGTGTTGTTTTTATGAAGACACTGTTGGTGCTCAAAATAGTCTCGCCCCATTTTTCCATTGAAAAATTTATCAATTTACGGCCCCTGCCATAAATTACCTCCCCTTGTTGTGCGTGAGAGGTCCTTGCCTTCCTTTTTTTTCCGTAATCAGTCCTTTCCTGGACCAAGGATCATGTATAAAACCAAAATTGTTTCCTCGTTCCCCTGTTCATCTGAAAAGGTCTGTATTTGGGTGTAAAAACTCGAGCTCTCACATTCTTTCCATCTTGCACAGTCAGGATTTGCTGTCCTTTTCATTTTTACCCTAAATACTTGAGGAAAAATGAATGGATGTAGCTCAGAGAAATTTATTTGATCTTTGTAATGCTTCTGAAATTCTCTATCCTTGGAGAAAATTTCATCTCTAAGCTCATGTGGTCATTTTCTATATTTTATGGTTTGACAAACGTTTCTCCCAGTCAAATTTGCATCTTTGCATCAACAGGAAACATGGCCTCTTCTAGTTGGATGCAGCTTGGTGGGGTACTTCATAATTTTATAAATCACCTCAACTTGAAAACTTGTCTACATGGAAGAACGATGCTTATTTGAAATTTCACTTTTTGGTTTGGCTTTGAAGTTGTGCCAAGAGGACACATGGAGGTTTCTGCTGCTTTTCCCAGACTTAGACAAAATTTTTATGTAGCTGGTACAGTTTGGCAGAACAGGGACACGTGGTGAGCCTACGCTCATTCAGGGTCTCCTCTTTAGGACCATTCTGAAATTTCGCCATGAAGACACATGGCGAGCCCACACTCATTCAAGTTCTCCACTTTGGGCACCATTTTGAAATTACACCATGAAGACACGTGGAGGCTTCTGCCGAGTCTTCCCATACTTAGTCCTTTTTCAAAAAGGTTTTAAGGGGCCTGGGACACGTGGAGAAACTGCGCATGTTTGAGGACAGGCCCTTGAAGTTTACTTTAAAGAAGCGCCATGAGGACACTTGGAGGCCTCTGCTCACTTTGTATTTTACTTGGAATTTTTAATGGCCAAAGGAGATTGCCTTGAAGCCTGACACATGGTGCCTTCCACTGAGGTTTAAACCTTCAAACAAATCTTGCCAAGCTAGGACACGTGTTGAGCCCACACTCTATCAAGGTCTCAATTTTTTGGGACCATCTCAAGATGCACCATTGTGACATGTGGAAGTTTGAAAAGTCAGAGGGGCGGGGAAGTAGACCATCAAAGGCAACTTGGATTTTTTCCTCTTGTTACCAAAAGGATTAAAACATCAAAATGGCCTGCAGACTCGGCAAAAAATAGTCAAAATTTTTCCACGGTCAACGGTGGAGGTGTAGACTTCCGAGGGAAATTTGGAAAAATTTCCTTTTGTGGAGAAGGGAGTTAAAAGTAAAAAAGGAAGCATGATTCTACTGGGACCCACATCAAAGACTAGAAGCATAGAGGGGCAGAGCTGCGGGGAAAATTTAGAAAATTTTCCCTTTTCCAAAAAAGAGGTGAAATAGCAGAATTTGGCTACGGTTCTTTTGGGACCCACTTTAGGACACATGTCAGGCTCATTTCTTAAGGGTGGAGGTGTGAAGAAAAATGTGAATAATTTACATTTTTCCAAAAGTTGTAAAAGGAAAAGGGGAACCCGCAGGCTCGCTCTAAATGTATCTCCCACGTGGATGGTCCAAATTCAAAATAGAAATCAATGACAGCTATGCCTCTGTATCTATTTTTTTCACCATTTTCACTCTAGAGCTCCTGGGGATGTGTGTTCTTATATTTTTTATATCATTTCTTGGAGTCTCCTGCACGTCAAATGAAGAGGAGCATCAATCTAGAGGCCTGGTTTGGTGGGGAAGCTCTGAAAACGTCTGTCACCATTAATATACAATTTGAATGTCAGATTCAGCCCAATTTTTCTTTCCTTGGCATGTGAAAGACCTATTGATATCTAGGTTTTATGAGAAAAATCTAGGGACGTCTTTTACCATTAAGACGAGATCTGATTTCTGGGCTGAATCTGATTTTCTGTTTTCTTTTCCTGAGCACGCAAGGAACCAGATTTGACAGATTAGGGGTGGAAGTGGTTGGAAAGTAAAAGGAAGAGTGATCTACCAGGAGATTGAGTTGAATGTGGGAGAGGCTCGAAGAGATCTTCCCCCCGAGCACTTGACAACTTTTTACAGATCTGATTCTGGTAATCACGATCGAGATCATGACGAGCACTGGTATACTCAATGTTTTTGGTTTTGGGGGGGAAAGGCTCTATTATACAATGTTATAAATAGGCATGTCTTTACCGTGAAAAGGGTTGCAGATGTGAGGTTGGAATGTTAAAGTGTTAGGAGTTAGAAACTGATTTCCTAAGATAAAATCTTGATAGAGCCCGTCTTTTTGAGGGTCTGTTTGAGAAACATGTATATCTCTTTTTTGTTAAAATCGATTGTGTCAAGGTGGTTGTGAGTGTATAGCCATTGACAAACTCTAAGACTATTCTAGAAACTTTCCCCTACTGATAAGTTTAATCAAATTTGAGTTATTCTGTGTTGACTCTGAGTAATTAGTGTGTGCTTTGTTTTATAATGTCTACAAATAGTTTTATTCGTTCCTATTGCAATATTATACTGAAATTTTTGTGAAATCACACAGGATCTCATCCCTATGACAGTTTAATGGTATATGCAATTTCATTTCAAGAAAATCCTTCATCTTGGATGAGATAAACAGATTTAAAATCAATTCACTGTCATTTATTGATAAAGATTGTCTATAAGTCTTTGGGTGTACCTTAGGCATGGTTACTCAGAAACTATAGTGTTTAATTGGGTCCTCTAATTCGAGCCTTCATGTTAGAGTCTTAAATATTATGTTAAAACATACTGATTTGGGCCTCCATTGAAGCACACCTTCTAGTTGAAGGAACTTCTTGACTGTTTTGAAGCTTTCTGTTGTAAAGTTGCTCATTATTGTAAAGTCCCTCCAAACGTCTGGTATAATCAAATTTATCCTACTTCATCTCCCACCAAATTCATTCAAACAAAACTTAATCACACCCATACTACCCCTTTTTGTCATGTGGGTATACAAAATGTAAAAATTTTACTACCAAAACATGTAGAAACAATCAGGTTTTCATTATCTTTAGTGGCCTGAACCTTGCTTAGAACATATCTCAATTATCTAGAGTGACAACACATGAGAGTTAGGTTTTTTTGCATTGATCATATTTTCTTCAAGGTCTTCTTAATAATTTCATAAGGAAGGACATCTCCATCTCCTCCACAAACAACAGGCTACAAAAGGGTTCTCTCACCTTGGTGTAAAGGCACAACCATAAAGTAGTGAGGATAGATCAAATCCTCTTGAGGGTGCTATCCATTTCTCCACATTTGTTTAAAAAAGGGCTAGTTAGATCCCATCCCCATCTAAAGAATGACTTATTATGATCTCTCTGTCTCTAAGCCTCCTGCTAAACCTATGATGTTGCTCAGACTTTGAAGGAGAATCAATTTGGGTAACAACAGTTTACTGTTGCCATTGCCAGGGACTTGTTAGTCTGAAGTCTCATTGAGTTATTGATTTTATATCCATTCACATCCATTTGGCTCGTTAACAACACCTTACTGGTGCCATTACTGGGGACTTGTTAGTCTGGAGTCTCGTTGATTTGTTGATTTTCTATCCATTCACATCCATTTGTCCCATCAACAACACCTTATTGGTGTCATTGTTGGGGACATAGTGATTACAGTTCATAGTTAGACCCTGGTAAACACTTGATGTGTTCTCAAAGTGCTAATACATCTTTTCAAACATCGTTTTGTGTTCGGGCCTATAAGATGTTTTCAAAGTTACAAGTGATATGTGTAACATCTCCAGGTTCTACAGTAAGTGCACTAGCTTTCATTGATAAATATGGGTCAAGAAGAGTCAGGTCTTTCCATTTCCAATAACTAGTATTGAAAGACATTTGATACATCATATTTTAGTGCATTTGCAAAACTAAGGTGGAAATCCTTAGTGGTGACTCCCTGTTGATCTAATTCTTGATGAGTACCAGTGTCTTAACCTCTGTCAAGTGAGATTTTTTACCAATCTTTGTAAAGTTAGAAGGAAGAAGATTTTTCTTTGCTAGGGATCCTACTAGGACATTATTTCCAGAGCTAGGAAAAGCAAAGTCAAAAGGAAGAAAATCCTGGAGAGTTGTTGGGGATCAACAGACAAGAAAAGGGATCTCCATTGATGAAAGTGATCGGTCTATCACCGAAGACTGCCATTCGAGTGCTTTTGAATTAGGTAGCCTCTTTTTGGAATTGAATTCTCCAGCTAGAGAGCCTTCATTTGATTTTGAAAAGTTTGCTTCTCATTCTACCCCTGCCTTTTCAGAAGTTGATAGGGATTTCCAAGAAACTAATCCTTTAGGGGATACCCATTTTGAAAGTTATACTCCTTTGTTTCAAAGACCCTCTGCCCCTTATCAATTTGTCTCCCCTCCAAGGTCACCTCCTCAAAACAACATGGCCCTGCCCCCACCTAGACCTCCATTTGTTGTAAATACCTTTGGACCTATAAATTTTGTAGGGATGGTTAGTTATCTAAATGCAGTTCCTCAAGATGTAAGGAACAAACTACCAAAATTCTAAGGAAACAACGTTATAATTGGTGATTAACATTTAAATTTTTTTATCAACATGATGGAAAATTTTGAGATTAAACATGAAGATGTATATATCAAACTGTTTATCCATACTTTGGAAGAGGATGCAAGGGACTGGTATAAAGCTTTGCCAGATAATTTCATTGATTCTTGGACGGAGATGAACAATGTATTTAGATTAGAGTATGGTGATAGAACTGACCCTAGGTTTCTTTTGATAGAATTTGAAAACATCAAGAAGAATCCTAATGAGTCAGTACATAATTTCAACATAAGGTTTAATAAGACCTTGAGGATATTTCCTGTTAGGATAAGGCCATGTGATGAATAATGTTTGATCAAATATTCAGATGCATTTGATAAAAAGGATGCTTACTAATTGAGAGAAAAAAACCCTACAAATTTGAGACAGGCCTTCACCATAGCTCTACAAATAGAGAACAACATCAAGGAAATTGGAAAGCATAAAAAAAGGGAGGGCGTAAAACTAATTAACCCAGAAAAACCTCAGATAAGAAAGGCTACTGATTTGGAGGAAGTTGTGAAATCTTTGGTAGGGGCTGTCAAAGAAATATCATACAAACTAGCACAGGCAGAAAAGGGGACTAGGGAAAGCTCATAAGGTCAACACAGGAATCAAGGCCAAGAAAGGTTCACAAATCACCAAAGATCTGATGATAGAGGCAAGGGACGTATTGGATTTAGAAATAGACAGTCCTAAGCCAGGTATAATAGAATGGTACCTAATCCTTTGGCTGTCAGAGTTTCCATTGTGGAGGAGACAAATGTCATTGATTGGTGTGACAAATGTTTCATGCCCCATGCTCCATTTGAGGAAGATCAACAAGAAGAGGAAGAAGCTGGTATGATAATGATGATGATGTTTTCATGATGGGTTACTCCACGAGCTCACAACAAGGGGCAACTTCAACTGAGGTAATAAGTGTCAAAACTACTGCTGATTTTTGGGATTGCATCCAACAGGTACCTATTTTTCCTCCCTTTCATACTTTAGAAGTAGATAATGTACAAGATTTTGAATTGCCCAATAATGACTTTGAATATTTGAGGGCTTTAATGTTAAAAAATTATGATGGAGGCATCCCCTCTAAGGAGGATAGGTAGTTATTGATGAATGCTATTGTGACTCAAGAAAAGGAACACAACACAAGAAGTAGGGTTGTCAAAGGGACAGGGCCTCAGGCCAAGCCAAAAAATCCATTGCTTTCAAATGTTCCTAAAGAGTCTCCTAAGAAAGATGCATTTTCCAAGGGCCTTGCTGTCCCAAACAAAAATCATACCCCTCCTCATGCCCAAGTTGTCAAAAATTGTGTGCCATCTAATGAGTGTGTCAACCTTCCTTTCAATGCTGCCTTGCCAAAGTCTGTCCCTTATGATATTGCCCAAGTCTTGAGTCAGATCAAGATCTCAATTCCAATTGTTGGATTACTTAGGATTCCTGAGCACAAGAAGAGGTCTCTTGAGTATTTGGGGTTGAAATAGGAGAATACTACCCTAGGTAGAAACATAAACATTGTGGAGACTCCACCAGTCATTGAAGAACTAAAAACACCACCAGCATTAGAAGAGCTGATGAACCACTTGAGCTTTATTTGAGAACATCCTTGGTAGACTCTCAGCTGAAGGTGGACCCATTCTTCACTACCCTGATCATTAAGGACAAACTGTTGCACAACTGTTTGATTCAGGGGCATCATGCAATGTTATGCCTCTGGAAGTTATCAATGAACTGAATATCAAAGTAACAATCATATGGGAAGTGCACTACCATGGATTCTAGAGAGGTGCCAGTGATGGGATGTGTGAAGGGTCTAGTGGTACAACTTGTAAGCCTATCCAGGTAGGAATTTGAAGCTTGATGTAGTTATTGTTGACTTCCTAGCCAAGTGGGGTATGCTGTTATCTAGAAAGTGGGTTGCAAGTGTTGGTGGCAGTGTTCAAATTGATATGTCCTATGCCACCATCCCAATTAAGGGCAACCTTGTCAAGTTGTATGGGGAAAAGAATATGTTGCACCTTATTGAGGATCACAACAATGCATCCTATGAGGTATTATACACAAGTGTTGATGCTGATAACTTTGTAGGATTTCCTGATGGAAAAGAACAGCAAAATTGAAGAATGCAAGTGTCTCGAGTAGGAAGGCTCTCCTTGGACTTTATTGTTTGATGGAGCTTGCTCCAAGTTCAGAAATGGTGCTCGGTGTTGTTCTGATCTCTCCAGGCCAAGAAAATATTGTCTTTTCCTTCAAGCTCAATATTGAGTGCACTAATAAAATTGCTAAGTATGAGGCACAATTGTTAGGTCTGAGGATTGCGTGGAAATATGGTGTAAGAGACATCATTATTAAGGGAGATTCTGAATTAATTGTAAAGCAAGTCAGAAAACTATATGCCACAAAAAATAAGTCAAACGAAACAATACAAGCATGCAATTTGGAATTCCATTGAGATTTTTGATTCATTCAACATTGTGCATCATGATAGAAAGTTCAATGATTTGGCAGACATGCTTGCTGCATTGGGATCTTGGTTTGATAATTACGCAATGTCCCCATATTGTGAATATGATGTTGAGGTGTTGATAAGGCCATCTGTCCCTGACAACATTTAACATTGGTGGGTTTTTGATGATGATGCTCATGTCAAAAGATTTCTACATAATAAAGGAGAATTTGTCTGACCAAAACATTGATTAGGAATCAATGGTGTGTGTAGTAGATGGTAAAGAAACCTTGTTTGCTAAAGGCATCATCCAACTAAAAACCAATACCATTCCTAGAGGGCTAGCTTCTTTTGAGTCCAATTTTGATAATGTTGATCACATTATTAGCAGATGTATAGCAGCCTCAAGGAATATTGAGGAGCATGACCTTGACACAAAGGAAACACCAAGGAAGATTTGGTTAGGCAACAATCTCAGCAAGGAGTAGAAGCAATCCTACATCCAATTACTGAATAAGTATCAAGATTACATGGTTTGGACTTATTATGAGCTGAAAGCATACATAGAGGATCTCTTTCAACATGAGATTCCCTTGGAATATAATGCAAAACCATTCAGGTAGAAACAGAGGCCAATCAATCCACTTTTGTCTCGAAAAATACAAGAGGAACTAAAGAAACTTAGGGATGGAGGGATTATTCAGCCCACAAGGTATTTTTCCTAGGTTGTAAATCTAGTACTAGTTAGAAAGAAGAATGGTGACATCAGGATGTGTGTGGATTTCAGAAATTTGAACAGAGCATCAATGAAGGACAATTATCCTTTACTAAACATGGAAAACATGTTGTAGCTAGTGACTGGTTATGAGTTACTTTCTACCCTGGATGGTTTCTTTGGTTATAACCAAGTTGTGGTGAAAGAGTCAGAAAGAATTAAGACAACCTTTACCACTCCTTGGGGGACTTATGTGTATGTCAGGATGCCCTTTGGTCTAATGAATTCTGGAGCAACCTTTCAAAGAGCAATGGATGTTGCTTTTTCCATTTACATCAATGATTTTATTGTTGTTTACCATGATGATGTGATTGTGTTCTATAGAAAGTGAGGTGATCACTTGTATGGCATTTAACTCAATCCAAAGAAGTGCCATTTTGGAGTGCAGAAGGAAAGATTGCTTGGTCACATTGTGTCACAAGAAGGGGTGATGAATGATCTAGAAAGGATAGAGGCCATCAGCAGGGTACCAATTCCAAGAACCAAGAAATGAATCCAGTCCTTCTTTGGGCAGATAAACTTAATCAGGAGATTTATATCAAACTTTACTGAGTTGACCATTCCAATCACCTCCATGTTAAAGAAGGACCAAGTCATCAAGTGGGAGGAGGATATCCATTCAAGCTTTCAATGGGATTAAAGAGGCATTAAATAATGCACTTGTTCTAGCAGCTCCATATTATAAGAAGCCCTTTCAACTGCTGTTTTTTTCTTCAGAGAACACCATTGCATCTGTCCTGTTGTAGAAAGATGATGAAGAGGCTGAGAGGCCAATTGTCTTTTTCAGTAAGGCATTGTAGGGGGTTGAGCTGAAATACAATATTATGGAGAAACAAGCAGTATTTTCCTTGGTAAAAGCAACAAAGGTTTTCAGGCCTTACATTTTGAGCTCTAAAATTGTTGTTTATGTTCCCCACACTATGGTGAAAGACATCTTATCAGAGATGGAAGCATCAAGCAAAAGATGCAGATGGGTGAACAATTTGCAAGAATATGACATGGATATCCAAACCACAAAGTTGGTGAGAGGTTTGGGCTTGGCTAAGCTTATGGCTAAGAGCAACTTGCAAACTATTGAAATGAATGAGGTAGGAGAAGGAAGAGTAGATGTATTTGAGAAACTAATGAGTTATGAGTGGTACAAGGATGTGATTTTATATCTCAGACATTTATACTGCCCTGAGTATTTGAGTAAGAACTAGAAAAGGGCCCTTAAGTTGGCTTCCCAAAAATATGTCATTACTGATTATGGGTTAGCTTGGAAGAAACCTGAGGGAGTCCTCTTAAGGTGCATTATTGAAGATGAAGACCCCAAGATAATTTCTGATCTCCATGGAGGAGTTTGTCGGGGAAATTTTTCTGGAAGGGTCACATCACACAAGATCATGAGGGATGGTTATTGGTGGCCAACTCTTTTCAGGTATGCAACACTTTTGGTTAGAATATGTGAGAGTTGTTAGTGCTTCTCTAGAAGAATGAAAGCTTCAGGCTCCCTTCCTTTGCAGCCTGCATCAATTGAAGCTCCATTCAAGTAATGATGGGTATAGTATTTTATTGGTGAGATTTCAGACCCTTCAAGTGCTAGCCATCTGTGGATTCTTGTAGCTACAAGACTACTTCACCAAGTGGGTAGAGGCAAACCCTCACCAAAAGGGCAACACACCAAATTTTCATGGACTTCATGTTGAACCATATCATTTAGTAGGTTTGGGGTGCTAGTTAAGTTGTTGTTGATAATGCCATGAGCTTTAGAGCTAAACCCTTGGTAGAAATGTGTAGAGAATATGGGATAAATTTGACATATGCTTCTAATTGGAATCCTCAAGGAAATGGATAAGATGAGTCCAGTAATAAAAATTTGCTAAAGATTATCAAAAGAACCTTGGAGCTTAACAAGAGAAAATGGGGTGAGCAATTGAAATTTTCTATCTGGGTTGACCGAATTACTGTTAAAAGGGCCATTGGAAAGAGTCCATTTGAGTTGGTGTATGGAACTCATGCCCTGCTGCCCCTACATATGTGATTATCCTCATATCAGTTCATGCAAAAATTGGAAGATCAAGAAGTAAGTCCATATGATGCCCACATTAACTAGATTGTTGAACTTGATGAAGAAAGGAGGGCATCCCACCAAAGGCATATAAAGTTAAGAGAGAAGTTGAAGAAGTTTTTTGATAAGAAGGTCACTCCTAGAGCTTTCAATGTTGGGGATCTTGTGATAATATGGGATAGCATGCGTGAGGATAAGGGAAAACATGAAAAATTTAACACTATATGGATGGGCCCTTACTCCATTGATATTAGAATGGTGAACATACCTTCTTCCTGAAGAACTTGGATGGGGAATTTCTTGAATTTCCTATTAATGGAAAGCGTTTGAAACACTTCTTGGATTGATTCCCCAAAATTAAGGTGAACATATTTTGTACAGTGTATAGTTTGTTGTTTGTTTCCTGTCTTTTGTGTTTTCACTCACTTTGGTCCTTGGTGACCTATTTTTGTTGGTTTCTCTATTTTTTTTGGGAGATGGCTCTGTTTCTCTACTTTGCAAGCTGACTCCTTTTCCCAATGGATATTTTGGCACTTGTTCTACCTTTTTTCTTATGGAACTCATAGGGAGTGCCCATCCCCGAGTCGGAGCCGATGTTGGTGCTCAAAATAGTGTTGCCCCATTTTTTCGTTGAAACATTTATCAATTTATGGCCCCTGCCATAAATTATATTCCTGTGTTGTGCCTGAGAGATCCTTGCCTTCCTTTTGTTTCCGTAATTAGTCCTTTCCTGGACCAAGGATCATGTATAAAACCAAAAAAAATTCCTCGTTCCTCTGTTCATCTGAAAAGGTCTGTATTTGGGTGTAAAAACTCGGGCTCTCCCATTCTTTCCATCTTCCACAGTCAGGATTTGCTGTCCTTGTTGTTTTTTCCCTAAATAATCTGAGGAAAAAATAAATGGATGTAGCTCAAATAAATATATTTGAGATTTTGAATGCTTCTAAATTCTCTGTCCTTAGAGAAAATTTCATCTCCAGGCTCATGTGGTCATTTTTCTACATTTTACAGTTTGACGGGTGTTTCTCCGGGTCAAATTTGCATCCTTGCATCAACAGGAAATGTGGTTTCTTTTGGTTGGACATGGCTCGGTGGGGTACTTCATAATTTTATAAATCACCTCAACTTGAAAACCTGTCTACGTGGAAGAATGACACTCATTTGAAAGTTCACTTTTTGGTTTGGCCTTGAAGTTACGTTGTGTGGACACGTGGAGGTTTCTGCTACTTTGCCTGCACTTAGACAAATTTTTATACAGCTGGTACAGTTTGGTGAAATAAGGACACATGGTGAGCTCGTGCACTCATTCAGGGTCTTTACTTTGGGCACCATTTTGAAATTGCGCCATGAAGACACGTGGCGAGCCCGCGCTCATTCAGGCTCTCCACTTTGGGCACCATTTTAAAATTGCACCATGAAGACATGTGGAGGATTTTGCTGGGTCTTCCCATACTTAGTCCTTTTTCAAAAAAGTTTGTAAGGGGCCTGGGACACGTGGAGAAACCACACATGTTTGAGGACCGGCCCTTGAAGTTTACTTTAAAGAAGCGCCAGGAGGACACTTGGAGGCCTCTGCTCACATTGTATTTTGCTTGGAATTTTCAATGGCCAAAAGAGATTGCCTCGGAGCCTGACACATGGTGCCTTCTACTGAGATTTAAACCTTCAAACAAATCTTACCAGGCCAGGACATGTGGTGAGCCCGCACTCTTGCAAGGTCTCAATTTTTGGGGACCATCTCAAGATGCGCCATTGTGATGTGTGGTAGTTTGAAAAGTCAGAGGGGTGGGTAAGTCAGACTATCGGAGGCAACTTGGATTTTTTCCTCTTGTTACTAACCTACGCACTCAAACACTAACCTACGCACTCAAGAATTTAAGATTTTCAAGAAATTGACAAAACTAGCATTTAGAATGTTGAAAAATGAAATTCTAAACATGAAAACATAGAGAAATCTTGAAATTTTCCCATCAAGATCCAATTTTGACAGCACTTCACCTCCTTTATACCTACAAGGAAGACTCAACACATAAAAACTCAACAAAACAAGTTAAGAAAAATAAGTTAGATCAACATGTGCAAAAGAGGGTTAATAACCAAAATTGAAACTTAACTACAAAAACTTGAAATTAAGTGCAAAGAACAATGGAGTAAGTCCCACCGGGCATGCCATATGTGCTCATGTATAATTAACTAAGCTATAAATTGAAACTAATATGTACATATCTTCAAAATCAAAATGCTAATTAAACAATGAACCATCAAGATAAGAGCTTAAAAGAAATGTTTCTTCAATGCATAAATGAAATTACATGATAAGATATTTCCTACTCTCTATGATTGCTAACTTAAATTATGAACCTATGAATAACATAAGCAATCAAAGTGGATTGTTACTTGCTCTCAAAGATTGAGAATGTAATCTCACCAAGAATGGCTACAAGGCCATTTTGGATCTTCTCATATTACTCAATTTTGATTGAAAGGATGCAAGATAGAGAAGTTATTTCCAAGAATGGAGAATGGCTCAAGATCAAAATGCTTATAGTTTTCACTATTCAAATAATGGTGCAAGAAGAAATTTAAGGAGGGTTCCTTATATAGCTTTCCAGAAGAGGCAAGGCTAGCAAATTGATGAATTTGGGATAAAGGTAAAACAAGATTAGGAATGGATAAGGTTGCTTTATAAAAGGTAATATTGATTTAGAAGAGTTTATTTTGTCATTTGTAAGCCATGGGAGTTGGTGGATGTTTTAATTAATCACAGTAGATTAATTAATAGGTAGAGGTAAGCTTATAAAAGCTAATAAGAGGAAAATTAGTATGATTTGCGGGATGTAAGAGAGGAATTTGATCCGATAAATGGTAATTTATTCATTTAGAGTTGCGAGTGTAATTAACTAATAATCATTAATTAACCCAAGTAGAAGTGGATATTAATTAACGAAAGGTCGTTAATTGACATCCTTAATGATAGGAAGGCTAATTAATTAACGAAAGGTTGTTAATTAATGAATATGAATAGGAATGTTAGCTAATTAGCGGAAAAGTACTAATTATTACAGAAATGATGAGAAAGAGGATAATTAGTGTAATCTTAGCATTAAAGCCTGCGTAAGAAGATTTTACGTGTCTACAATATGCATCCATGGAAAGGATTGCAATTAATGACGAGAATACAAGTCATAAAGCTAAGGTAAATATTATCATATATAACCAGAGAACAACAAAATTCAATTTACCTTCACAGATTATAAGTGCCAAAGGAGTCTCCTCATTCAGCAATAAACTCAGGAGCATAAGAACAGAGCAATTTTGTTTATGGCTAACCTCCTTGAAGTATTGATACACTACAATGATCTAAAAGGGAGATTTGAGCACCAAGAAAGATTCAAAAAAAATAGAGAGCTTATAATTGGTAAATTCCCAACTCACATAGGAATAAATGAGCCAATGAGTAAATCAGAATAGAATGAAATAAAAGTAGAATCTTCAGTATGTGAGATGCACATGTCTTCTGAGTGAGATCAACTTAATACATAATGAGAAAATCATTTTACATATACACCTACAGGTTTTATCTCTATTTACTTGGGTTGAATCATGCAACAAATAAGTTCTGACAACTTCAACATTTCCAAGGAGAGAAAAATATGTGGATTCTTGTTTCTACAAAGGCAGAGCTCAACCACCAAAACACCCAAATGGAGACCCATGGGAAAGCATTCACGGCCAAAGTTGATCAAAGTATTTAGGAAGAGTTGTATAAAACAATAAAACTAAGCTCATATGAGATAACAATAAATACACAGGATCTATTCACATACAAAACTCAGTTAAGCCATTCAAATACAGGCTATAAAAACCTCCAGATTCAAAAATCGAGTAGCTAGCCTCCCAAGATGTGAACCACATAAGGAAAAGTGCATTTTTGAGACAGGAAGGAGCTTGAAACCCCAAATAAGGAAAAATCGTTAAAGCCCAAAAAAGCATGATGGCCATGTTAGAGAAACTGTGTAGATCTAGAATAATTTTCAAGGCATGATATTTGTTTTATGCAAAGGAAAAATCTCTAATCCAAGGAAACAATGAATACCCATTTTCAAAACTAGATTTTTCTTACACAAATGACACAAATAGAGGTTAAATAAAACTTACCAGGTTTCACAGATGAGTATAGGCATGATAGATCTCTAGTTAGAACATAATGTGATGGTACCAAGCAAGCTCAAACCACCTTAACCCATGTCGCGAGACAACATGAAATAATAGGTAAACGTAAAAAATAACAATCAAAACCAAATATTTTTCCTTCAATAATGGCCCAAATGGAAAACAAATAGAAAGCTTACCAATCAGGAACAACTTAGAAGTTCCAAATACCTAGAAATGGCGTATAATGAAACCCATATCTGTGTAAAAAGAGAAGCTCCAGGAGCTAACAACAAACATGGCTGTAAGACAGGTAAAGTATTGCACATAGAGCTTCAAGGTTTGACAATGACCACTAAGAAAAAATTTCCATGGTTTCCCCATGCAATACGTCTCCACACGCTAGAGAAAATAAAATTAAACTATGAATAGGTTTGTTCACTTTTGGTTTCCCTAACTCAAATCATGAGTTAAAAGTACTTAGCTAGAAGTGATTCACAAATCCCTAACCCAATTTGGGTTGAGTTAATCACCTTTTCCCTTGCAAGTCAAAAGACCAAATTATTAATCAATTAAACATCGTATTTGGAAGGGGGACCCCATGGTAAAGATAATCATATTATATGTTTTGGATAGTTCATATTATTATCCTAATCATGGCCCAAGGGTGAGATCTGGTTAAGAACATGGTGGTTGTATGAGTGGAAATTATAATGTTTTATTTCACATGTGAATATTGAAAAGGGAAGTCATCACCCATGCAATAAAAGGTAAACCTAGAGTTAGCCAATGGTGTATGTGCAAGAAGAGGTAAAAATAGTTGAGTCATCACTCATGCATGTAAATCCAAGATGGGGAATAATGAAAAAATTAGCTTTTGAGGTAAAGTTAAAAAATGGCCTTTTACTATTAGTTGAGGATGCCTTTAATTATGCAAGGGGTGGTCTGTACAATTCCAAGATGAGTTGGAGTAGTTAAGAGGCAGTTTAATTGAAGGAGAAGAAAGCTAGAACGTTATTATTAGCCTTGGTTTATTGTATTTTGATTATTCTAATCATCCATGAGGGAGAGTTCAAAAATAACATGTGTTATTTTTGAAGGGTTTGGGTGAATACTCTTGCTATATATTGTGTGTTCTTGCAAAGCACAAGGGGGGTGAATTTTTGCACTGTTATCTTGCAAAAACTTTATACGTTTTCCACCTTATGATTTAATAAGAAGATTGTTTCCTCCATTTGTAGAATTTTTGATAGTATGTTTTCAAAAAATTAAAGGCATGTTTCAATGAGTTTAATATTCCTATAGACACCAAAATTAGGTCACACTCCCCTTGGTCCCCTCATCAAATAATCACCTTGAACACACTCACCTAACCATGGCCCCTTTTACCCCACTCTAATATTAATTTAATTAAATTAATTCATGATCTCACAATATCTAATATTTAAATATCCTAATTGGATAATGCCCACACCACCACCTCACCTATACACCTCATCTAGCCACCTCACCCTAAGACCTATTCTTAATATGTTGCCATAACTAACTAAGACCTACCTAAACCCTAAAAATCAAAGCCTACATTCCCTCTAACCACATTCCTACCCATTAGAAAGGAAGCTTCCATTCTAATCCGCAAAAAGAAACGAACAAGATCCAAGAAATCAAGTGGATCTGCCCACTTTGGTAAACCTAGAAAATCCCACCCTAACCAACGTCGGTCACCCTAAACCGCCTGCCGGTCAGCCCGGAACCGTCGTCAGTTACCATTTAATCCCCAAAACAACCTAATTTCGAGGTTGGCACATCTTCTGAGAGTAAAAGGATGAAACCAGAGCTGAATGCAAGCAGAACCAACATTCGTACACGCATCAAAGCATCCATAGCCAACACCAGAAGCAATCACAGAGCCATTTTCCTTCACGGGAGCATCCGAGGAAGTGCTAGCACCACACCAAGTTCCTTCCATTTGATCACCTGCCATTGCCAACCAGACATCAAGCTCATATACGATAAGTGTTTTTTGTTAACCTACACTTGTCCATTGTCATTTTAGTAGACTCTTTTACTTTTGTTATTAGTTTCTACTCCCATTCCCATTCCCCCACCATTTACCTCCATGCAAACTTGACCATTCCTTCACCCACACCATTGAACTGCCCATACCCACTTTTTAGAGATCCTTGAGTATACCTAAGACCTACACAGACCTTGTCATTGCCCTTTTCATTTCCATTTAGCCTTAGATCTGCCCTCACATCATGTTTTCATTAAGTTTTCCTGTTCCCCAACCATACCGACGCTGGTTACCCACAACCATCATTGGTTAACCTAAAATAACATCGGTCATACCAGACCAATGTCGGTCTATGTGTTTTTACCCTCAGACCAAGAACAAAGCTTAAAACCCCCACCAAATACCCAAAACAGCCCAAAACCAAACCCTGACTAGTACCAGTACTCTGACAGAGACCTTGACCTTCAGATTCAATCATAGCTTACCTATTGTGAACAGAATTTGCTTATTGTAGTAGAATGAGATACCTAAATCATTTTAACTATAGTAGGATTTCCTTTATTGTTAACATTGAGTTGTTTTAAATAGTGGATTGATAGCCGTCTAGGGACTATCACACTTCCTGGATCAAGCATACATTAGGCAGTCCACTGCATATACTATTTAAACTTTTATTTGGTGGTATTGTTTTCTATTTCAGGTAGTTCCTCCAAGCCAAAAGGAAGTTCTCACGATCAGATGTGGATCAAGAAGTCATACGCGTGTAAAAAAATACAACTAAAATTTCAACAGGTATTCCTCCTAGCCCTTTACCCTTATTTGTTTCGTCAATATTCAAAGAAACGCTCTAGAATCAAGTGAAACATTTTGGCACGCCCCGGTGGGACCCATTCAGGGTTCTTTGCATTTCTTCATTTCTAGGTGAAAAGTTACATGTTTGTTTCCTTTCTAAAAGGTTCTCACATTAAAATTTCTCCCCTGGAATCTTCTCTTCTTCTACTGTCTAAAAGCAATCGTATTTTGGGTGCTTTAAAACAAACATTTCTTCCCTTTCATTAGTATCACATTAGTGAAATAGCATCCCTTCTCCTATTCATCTTCTTGTGTCATCGAATTCAATATTTCAATTTGGGTTTAAAAATCATTTCATTTCATTCTACTTTTATGCATTAGCTCACATTAACTGAGGGCAACGTATACACTGGAAGTCATTCTCAGCTGATGGTTGACAAATGAATCGTAGAAAGCACATCTCCTCTCTAGTCTCTAAGTCTTACCAAACTGTAAAAATTCAAAAATATACACATTCTTAAATGATATCTTTCCTAGGAATGCCTGTCAACAATCGTACTGATAAGAGGATTGGTAGGTACTCCCCAACTTGCTACTTCTGTCGAGTCATACTTCAGAGGAAAGCCCACCCCTCGCCATAACATACCTGAAACCTCTCCCTGTAGATATCCTTCTTTGTAGGAAGCCATCCTCACCAAAAATTCTATTCTAAAGTTCATGAGTTTGTCCTTAATAGCATAAGTTGAACAAACATAATAGAAAAAGCACTCTTAAGATCATATTTTTCTTAGTGTTTCTGTTTGGCTTGCATTTTGAGGTGAGAGGACACGTTCTTCATTTTCTTATTTCCCCTTGCACGCTCCTCATCATAGTTGGTGTATTCCATCTTCATCTGAGTGTGCCTGGACCCTATTTTCATCATTCTCAGAATTATGGGTTTGATTCCATATCTAATTTTAACTCACAACCACCTTTTCTTCATCGTTGTTTCAATTTCACAGTAACTGGTGTCAGTCCAGCGACTGTTGTTGGTTACCCTCTGACCGTCATCAGTTTTACCCAGTCGGCATTGGTTTACTATTATTTTGGTTAACCTAACCAAAAGGACACCTGCTTCACCTTCTTTGCTATTCAGAGTCTCTATCACTCTCATCATATTCATTGTCCAGGTAAATTCCATCAACAGCCTCTTGCCAACTTGGCAAATTATTATCCTTTTACCTTGTTTTGAAAAACTGTCCACTTTCCACAGTGACCAACCACGGTTACCTATGACTAGCGTCGGTTTACCTTAACTGACATTGGTTAGCCTGTTTAAATTTCCAGCTAACATTTTGTACCTAATCCACCTACCACCTCATGTTTCTCCTCTCTGTTGTATTTCTATGTCATTTACAGAAAGTAGTCCTACCACGTTAGTACTTGTTCACATGGTGCTGACACGTAGCCAAGCAAATGCCCTCATATTCCACATCAGTTGTCAACCACTCCCACCTAGTCCTTCACCTCCTTCTATTTTATCACCCATGGATCCTATCCAACCTAACTCTATCACCACAGGAGACGAGGAGTTCACATGACTCCTTGACCAGAACCCTACCACCTTACAGTTTTATCTGTCCCACTCATCCACCTGAGATTCCTCAGTCAGTTGATATACGGCATGCCCATATCTATCCCCCTGAACTCTCATTCCTACTTCTGCGTCAGCCCCTTCTAGCTCCACACTACCCTCACCTACCTTTGCCTCCTATCATTTCACAACTAAGCCCTATACATGTTATGACCGCCGCATCTACCACATCCGTTGCACCCACCACATCCACTATACCTTCGCCAACCACCTAGAACATAACCTCATCCACGCCTATTGTCTCACATATACCCGTAGCTACACAACCACCCCCAGGTGTCGGTGACCCCTACCCCTTTTCAAAACATTTTCCTTTTTATTCCACAGTCCTTAGCCCCCATTGCTACTAGGGTCACCATGACCCTTCCACCTCCATATACGTACTATCAGTTGCCTCCCGTTTCATCTATCATTCATTTTGGGTACGTACCCCCTATCTCACTCCCTCCTTCTTAATCTACTTATATGGCAGCACCATACACTGGAATGCCACCCCCATCATATGCTCAACACCAACCTCCTTACACAATAAGAGGTACCCAGCCATCACAACCTACCAATGACCTAATCAAGTTAACGATGGACAAGATGCAGACATTGGAGGCATCAGTTTCTGGCTCCCGCAACACTCTCACCTATGATGAAATTTGCAATGATCCCATACACCCATCCATTCCTATCTATCCATATCCCATGCATTAGGAAATGCCTAAATTTAACCACTTGAACAATAAAGAGGACCCGCGACAGCATTTGCAGTCTTTCAAACATGGGTGTTATCTGATTGCCCATGATGACGCTTTGCTTCTAAGAACCTTTCCCATGTCTCTGACCGGGCCCACATTAGATTGGTATAGTGGGTTACCTAGACATTATATTTTCTCATCCAATCAAGTAGCTCAAGCCTTTTTGGATCACTTCTCCATCAATGTTGTTAATAAGGTTACCATGACTGACCTCTACTCTACGCGTCAATATGACGATGAATCTATCACATATTTTGTCACTCGTTGGCATCGCCTGATAAATAAACTCACATTCCAACTACCACAAAATGAACTCATAGAGCTCTTCACATGGGCTTGTGCTAGACATATCTCATCAACCCTTCAAGTGCTAACTTTCCGAACCTTTGATGAAGCATTCACCATGTCACGAAAGCTAGAGATTCGGCCCATCAAAGAAAAGAAAATTCAACTACGCAATAAGAATTCGACATTTAAGTCAAATGATACCTCTTCTTCTTCGAAACCATAGAAACAATTATTCAAAATCCAAGGGAACCACTAACGTAGTGGTACTCAAGGCCGGCCTAGCTCATCCTTCAAATCAGGCTAACCCCTCATCTAATCTCTCACCCATTCAAACCTTTCAATTTAGACGAGAATAATAGAAATACACCCTAATTGGGGAGCCTTATTATTTTGTCTTAGAAAAGCTCATTGAATATGGAGCCATCACCCATCCTCCTGTAAAACCACACAATAGTTTTGATCCTACTCACCACACACCCGCGTGGTACAAAGAGCACGACTTCTAAAACTATCATCGAGTAAAGGGTCATAGTGACGGAAATTGCATCAATTTCAAAAACATTGTCCAAGAAATGCTCGAGAAATGTGAGTTAAGCTTGGATAATCCTAATGCACCTACTAATCAAAACCTAAACATCTTCAAGAAACTATTTCCTAATCATGCCCCTTCTTCTTATCAAACCGGAGATACCTCAACTCATGATAGCCATACCCGCAAGGTCCATGCCATTTTCAGTGACACACCCGTTGCTTCCCAATTACCTCATATTCCATCCATAGAGGAAATATTAGCCCAAAGTCCTTCACCTACACTTGAACCCACTTCACCTATTCCTCCACCCACAGAGGAACACCCTTCATCTCCTCCCTCACCTGTAAAGGAGCCTTCTGTTAACATCGAGACCATTTCACCTTTGGCTTCTCCGCCTAAAGAGCCGTCACCCACGGTAACTCTCCGACCCGCGGAAGATGCTTGTTTATCTCCTCCACCCATATCAATCATCTCCTCCACCTATCCAAGAATAGAAATGCCTTTGCCTCTAGGTGACCATTCTCCATCAGTTACCCAAGATCCTGCAGGACTTACTTTTGGCTCTCTTACCCACAGAAGCTGAAGCTAGCAAATTCCCTATTTCTAAGACACATTTTACGGGAATCACCATTGGATCCTCATCAACATCACCCACTGCAGTGCCATTCTCATTCTTGGCCAACCACCTAGATTATGTGGATAGAGCCTTACTTTACGGGCATCTTCTACTTCTTGTCTCAACACAAATGCAGATGTCACTCACTAACACTTCCACTATGTATCCAAAAATATTTCAGCCAATCAAACCAAACACAACCACAACTATCAAAAATTATTCCACGGTATGACTCATGGCTCAACTCATACCCCTACCCATAACCCAACATGCATCTAAATCCAAACCCACACCTACATCATCTTCCTTAGCTAAACCTATTACTACCTTAGGGGTCATCGCAACCACCAACCTTACTCATCCACCCATCAAATTAGATTTAGCTACATCCTCCAAAGCCAACACCAAACTTAATTTGGCACCCAAATAGACGAACCAATCCCATATATCTCATACTCTAACCCCATTGATCACACCTTCATCACCTTGACCCCTTCCTTCCATCTTAGGATTGTCATCACCAATCTGGCACTATGATAATTCTCCATCGGGAACTCCTCGTGCTATGATTATTTACTAATGCACAACTTTTAGTTTGGTGGAAGTAATCTAGAAACACAATAACAGACATAACACAAGAATACCATAGACTATGATACAAAGGAATGATGAAAAATCTGAAATATAAGTGTAAATTATATTATCAACATGAAATTGTTGCAATCTCACCCATGAGGTACTTCAAGAGTTACCAACTCCACTTGCCTTCCAACAATAAGTACGAGATAAACTTCACAATTACACCTCTTAATGGCTTCTGTAACACACTTTCTTATACAATATTTCTCACTACTTCCTTCTATACTAAATGAGGGGGGTGGCCTCTTTATTTATAGAACTTTCAGGCTTATATACCTTATCTCTAAGATAGGATAAGAAATCTACTCTGATGAATCATATTCCATACCTTAACTCTTATCTTTACATGTAAGCTTAAGATAAGATAAACCTTATCATTTCACATGGGTTCCACCTTTTTAGACTTTTTACAAATAAAATACACAAAATATTTATGACATCACTCCTTGTCCTTATTACTAATATAATATTTCTAATTCCTAATCATGTAGACCCTACTTCTCTACTTACCCTAACTTTGGCATTTTAACATTACCAAACCACTTACAACAAATATTTACTTTTTACCACAACATTCCTATTGTACTTTGACTATTACCGTACTATACATTATTGGCAACATCGTACCGGTAGCACCGTTATCTTCTATCGAACGCCACTACTAATTATACTTAACAACATCCTATTTCTAATACATACATTAATTACGGAGGAAAATATTAGTGTTGACAGGACCTCACCCTTCTAGCATGGTTGAGAAACCTCCACCCGCCGGTAAACTAAAAACATAGCAGCCCATTTCTCCCTCGCAGACCTCTAACATACCCAAGCACCTGGCATGACTTCCACCCACACCTATAACATCTTTACCACCCATACCTCCAATACCATCGATAAATTCTTGACTACCCACAACACTTCAATCTCTTTCCCTCACACCTCCTACATGACTTGTGTCATCTACCTTCACAGCACCTCAGTTATCCTCATGGGTAACTCGCCCTCTTCCACCATCCACTTTTCCTTCTAGATCACATGCTCCCATATCACCTTTACCCAAGAAGGTGCAACCTAAAGACAAAAATCTGCTACCCTCCAATAAGGTAGTCAAACCAACCACACACTCTCTTGCCAGTTCATCTACCATACCCCTACCTAAGTAGACACGACCAATACCTAAGACCACACCAACACTTAAAACCGTAGCTCCACCCGCTCCCCTTCATGCAAATACCCTTCCTTTATAGTCAGTTGTACCTACACCTAAACCTACTTTTGCTTCCCATTGTGATCCACTAGTGGGATCCTATGCCAAAATCTTAACCAACCTCCTTGAAAATTTTGTCATCACATTACCACCTCTCAGACCTTACAACCCTCTCAAACCCAAACCAAAGGGGTTTGACAACACAAAAAGTTGTGCCTATAATCGTGTGCCATGACATGATGTAGATAACTGCAACGCTTTGAAGACCATTCTTATCCAATTGTGTCCTCCTGAAGAAAACTTTGATGATGATGACCTTCTCGATGAGGACCCCATTTCACTAGCGCCCATTCCCACAATTATTCCCTCATTTCCTACTCAATGACCAAGACCTCCACCTCCAAAACTCTTAGAGCCACCCCCAAGATTCAAAATTAACATGGTTTGCATCAGATAACTCACCAAACCTCCACTCAAATGTCAGTGCGCCTAGCTCATTTCACAAGGTTCCTTCCCACCTCTTGGATTTTTCCCTTCTTGTCGCTTTACCTTTCATATCTCACCTAGTTCACCAACCTCTCCTCCTCAAATCAACATGATCCACATTACTACCCATGCTCAGAAGGATAAAGGAAAGGAAAAGGCAACCGACCCACCAACTAGTCCTATACCCAACATACCATCTCCACCCACACATAAAATCACTATCCATGGCCCCACATATCTTATTTCTAATGGGGTTACACATCACGCGATGCTCAAACAAGTACACCAATCCCCCCTCAAGTTGTCCCTATATGACCTCATCCCAACCTCATAATCCCATCGTCAAGCTCTCATGGAGGTTCTTCAGTCTATTGAGGTCTTACCCAATGATCCTACACCCATGGCCTCCATTATTACACCCCATCATGTAGCCTATCTCACCAAATTACCACCTTCTTCTACACCTCCACCTACTCACCAAGTAGTCACACTCATCTTCTCAGATGAAGAGATCACACCGTACCAAAATGATGACCCAGATCCAGCTCTCTTCATCTCTATCCACGTTGATGATATATGTATATGACAAGTTATGATCAATGAGGGCACTAACATTGATATCATCTCCTCCCATGCATTTGCCAAAATGCACATACCTGACAATTACATGCATAAACATCCCATCATGTTACATTCATTTAATGACATTATCACCTCTACACTTGGCACCATCATCCTCCATGTTCGCGTGGGCCCCCGCACTATTCCAGAGCTATTTTACGTCTTGGAGGGGAATTTCAATATAACTTGTTTCTTGGTAGACCCTGGATTTGTGTCATGGGTTGTGTTCCTTCCAGTTTGCATCATTGTGTAAATTTTGAGCATGAAGGACACACCTATACCATTCCGGCTGACCCATCACCCTTCAAAACCTGTAACATGCTTTACCAACTCAATGACGTGCTTATACCCATTAAAGTGTCTACCTCCATGACCACTACCTCTTCATCTACACCTCCACTCACCAGTTCCGCCGCTACCTCAACCGCACCTACATCCTCCAATTCCTACCACTGTTGTAACCTCCACGGCCAAACCGTTAGCCTCCCAATAAGATGGCTCCACCTCCAAGTCAACCTCTAACATGTCATCTATCCCAAATACCCACATATCAACCATCAATCCCTTAGAAGGTTTTTCAACACCTCACTCTTGGGGAGTATCACATATATAGTGTCAACACATTCCTTACTCCACAAGAGTATGGAAGTCTTCACCAACACCCTCACTATGATCACCATATAGGAGAGCTCCTCCTTTATGGTCCTCCCCACCTTCATACTAATCTCACCTATGGGGGACTTGATACTACCACTTATACACCTAAACCACCATCACAAACCCGCCCATTTTCTACCGACCTCCAGTCACTCACCAATCATCCGTTTCACCCACACCTTCTTGCACTAATGTGTGTGGAAGGGTTTTTGTTTTGGCTTTTATGAGAAAGGCTTCCATACTATTATTCCATGTACTACCTGGAAACATAACGACCGTAGTGGTATCAGCTTTGTTGAACCACCTACCAAGAAGGCCCATATTGAACTCATTGAGGACATCAACACTTCTCCACCTTCTTCACCTACTCCACCTTCATCGCCACCTTCACTGACAGAGTCGATGGATCCAGAATCCATTCCTCCTAACTTTTTTTTTTCATAAACACCATTTCTTTGGGGCCTCTGACTTATCAACATGAGGGCAAGGCTCCCTCTTCTCTTGCCTTCCTGTATCCTGAAATGCTCGATGATGATACACCTTTGATTAACGTCATTCAATGTCAGGATGATGAATCTATACTCACCTACCTTGGTGTTGAAGACTCATATGTTCATCGGTCGTTACCATCTGAGAAGAAAACCATGTTGAATGAATTGACTATCGAAATCAATATTCATACTCAGGACAACCCGTACATTCTAAAGATCGGTCAATCTTTAGATACTACTGAACAGGAAGCCATCACTTCTTTTCTCAATAACCATAACCACGCTTTCACTTGGTCTTACGTAGACATGCTCAGTATTGACCCCACCATAGTGGTCCACAATATTGTAACCATACCCGATGCCAAACCCGTAAAGCGAAAGCTGAGGAAAATGCACCCTCGCATTGCTCTTCTGGTTAAAGAGGAACTTCAGTGCCTCCTTTCGGTTTCCTTCATCTTACCCATTGATTATCCTCATTGGATTTTCAATATTGTCCCTGTCACTAAGGTGATAGAGGGACTTCACATTTACACATATTTTCATGACCTCAACCTAGCTTTCCCAAAAGATGACTTTCCTCTGCCCAGTATTGACCAACTGGTTGACCTTACCGCTGGTCACGAGATGCTATCACTCATGGATGGCTTCTCAGGTTATAACCAAATCTTGCATGCCCCAGAGCATCAACACAAAACCGCATTCATCACCCCTTGGGGGACTTTCTACTATCGAGTCATGTGTTTTGGCCTTAAAAATGTTGGTGCCACATATGAGCAGGCTATGACTTACATCTTCCATGATATCATGCATCGCATATTGGAAGATTACATGGATGATCTCCTTGCCAAATCTAAACACCACTCTGAGCACCTTGCCATCCTAAAAACCATCTTTGACCACCTCATTAAGTATTGCGTTCACCTTCAGCCCAAGAAGTGTGTCTTCATAGTTCTCTCAAGAAAGCTCCTGGGATTTATCATTTCCTTACATGGTATAGAGGTCAACCCTACTAAATTCAATGCCATTCTCAAAATGCCTCCGCCCACTAATCTTAGACAACTCCGTAGCCTGTAAGGTAAGTTGCAGTCTATTTTCCATTTCATTTTGCAATTGTCTGATCGGTGTCAACCATTTCATCATCTTCTCAAGAAGGATGTCTCCTTTAAATGGGATGATGACTTCCACAAATATTTTGAGGCCTTAAAACAATACCTTCTCCAACCACCCGTACTCATTCCACCTAAATACAATCAACCCTTCTAACTATACATCTCTACTACCGATCACTCCTCGGGGGCCATGCTCGCTCATCATGATGAACAACACAGGGAGTAGGTGGTTTATTACATAAGCATACTCTTTTGGACTAAGAAACCCAATACACCCATGCTGAAAAACTTTCTTAGCCTTAGTTTTTGTTGCCACAAAACTCCACCATTACCTGCTCAACCACAAAACCTATGTCGTGACCAACACCGACCCCTTACACTTCATGTATGCCAAACCTTACCAAAATCAATGTACCGCATGCTGGCTTATGCTTTTGGCTGACCTCGACCTCAAATTCACCCATCAAAATTCCATCAAGGGCCAGGCTATCGCCGACCAATTGGAAAACACACCTATTTCCGGGGATCAACCCTCTAATTTTGACTTTCCAGATGAGTCAATTGCTACCCTTTCCCTGGACAAACCCGCTTACCAAATGACACTCTTCTTTGATGGTTCCAAGTGTCAGCGTGGAGGTGGGGCTGGTGTTATCCTCATTCCACTTGATGGTGAACCCATGCCTTTGTCTTTCAAACTTGATTTTGATTGTACAAACAATATTACTGAATACAAAGCACTCGTATTGGGTCTCCAGGCTGCCTGTGCCTTGGATGTCAAGTCCATCAATATCTTTGGTGATTCTCAATTGGTCGTAAACCAAGTCAATGGTATATACCAATGTTGTAATGAGACACTTCAAAAGTATAAACATCATGTGGACATACTTTTGACCACCTTCGACCACTATGACCTTCAAACCGTCCCACGTTTCTACCAAAAAATTTGTAGATACCATGGCCTGCTTGGCTTCTCAAATACCTGCTTCACCCACCGACTCTAAAATATTTGTCACTATACAAAGACTCCAATCACCCTCTTATTTACCTCATGAATTTTACTCTATCGGAACCGCTGCCCTGACCCGAGTGACCTTTGGTATAAACAATATTCATACTATCTTTCCCTCTCCATCTTACCTCCCGACCTCACTCATAATGGACAACGTGCCTTTCTTAAAAAAGTATCTCGTTACGTCATCATGGGTGACCTCCTCTATAAGTGCAGCTTCGATGGTATTCTCTTACGGTGCCTTACAAATTCTGAAATTCGTTATACCATTAAGGAAGTTCATGATGGCATATGTGGAGGTCACTTCAGTGGTCTTGTTGTTGCTAAGCATATTCTTTGCCTAGGCTATTACTGGCCGACCCTGAACCATGATTGTTTCAAATACATCAAGCACTGTGTAAAATACCAACAACATACCAACCTTCATCATACACCCAGTCATGCCTTACAGGTCACCCGTGACCTTTGGCCCTTCTCTCAATGGGGTTTGGATCTTGTTGGAGAAATCAATCCCCATTCTTCCCAGTGACATTAATGGATCATCACTGCTACCGAATACTACAAAAATGGGTTGAAGCCATACCTCTTATCTCCATGAAAGCCAAGAAAATATGTGAGTTCATCAATCATCACATCATCTATTACTTCGGTGTCCCACATCGCCTCATCACCGATAATGGAAAACAATTCAAAAATAAAACCTTGCGAAAACTTTGTGACTCCTTCAGTATTCAATTCAGTTTCTCCTCACCTTATTACCCACAAACTAACGGCCAAGCCGAATCCACTAATAAAACCCTGAACAAAATTCTCATGAAAGTGGTTAACGATAATGGGAAGGACTTGGCATACGCACATTCCTTTTTCACTATGGGCGGCACCGCACTAGTATCTGCACTTCCACTACTTCCACACCTTTTTCTCTGGTCTATGGTACATAGGTTGTGCTACCTCTCGAAGTCCAGATCCCCTCACTCCACATTTCTCTCCATGACATGCTCAATGATGATGAATTTTTCCAAGACCATTTAGCACAACTTGAGTTATTAGACAAACGTCGTCTTAATGCTCTTGACCATCTTCAAGTTTACCAAAAACGTATCAAATGTGCCTATGACAAATGTGTCCATGAACAAACCTTCCAAGTTGGTGACCTTGTCCTGAAAGAAAATCAACATGTAACCAAAGCAGAAAAAGGTAAACGGGGAAAATTTTCTCCTAATTGTCTTGGACCATACATCGTGACTCATACTTATGGATCAGGTGCTTATCATTTATCTTCACTGGACGGTAAACCAGAACCTAAGCCCCTTAATGCCTTACATCTTCGAACCATTCTACTATTGACTTTTAGTCCTACCTCACCTTCTACCTCTATCCATTCTCATCCCTTGAGTGCTATCCACTTCCTACACCATCACCAATGATCAAACAAGAATCATGTGTGTACCTGTCACTTTTTATCTTCTCTTAAATATGTGTACCATGGCGCTGCACATGGCATGATTCTCATGGATACTTTTCATCTACTTTTAGATGAGATCCCATGGTCATTTCACCTTGCTTTCTAAACAAGAATTTGATTCTTCACCTTAGTCTTGTCCATGACTCAAAATCCCTCACATGGTATTCAACTCCTTGAGTCAAACTTCCAATAAAAAGATGACTCCCTCAAAAGGACATCTTTCTCTCTACATCGCTGCTATAAATAGACTACTCCCTCAAAGGACAACTATGTAAAGCTCTTTCAAAAAAAGAGAGAGAGAGAGAAAAGAATCTGAAGCTTCCCGCATTGATTAGCTTCATGAATACCTCAAGGAGTTAATTTTATCATCCCATATATAGTCTTCCCGCATCGATCAGCCTATCTCAAAATATCAGTCAAAACAGAAAAAAAATTTCATCATGGACTTTCCCATTGTGACCTTGGATCTCTTGCCAAAAGGCATGCTACCAAATACCATATAAACTAACCATTTTCCCCCTCTCACCATTCACAATTTCCTTTCCTACCGCCTCAAGGGACCTATTGGAACCGTGACATTTGGTGATCATGTGACTACTCTTCACTTTTAGAATAATCAACAATGCAATGTCTTTTGGGTCTTAAGTTCATCAGCCTATACAAGGTATGACCTACTCGTTATGATCCTTACCAATTAGGTGACTTCCTTGCCTCCTCTTGTCTTTTAACCTTCTTCATTTATGTATTGATTACCTTATACAGGACTAGATCCTTGACGATTATCTTTGGGTAATTTTCCTTTTTCGCCACAATCAACTCAAAATCACCCATACCCATGTGCCCACAATTCACCCATATCTCAAAAAAAAACCTAGACTCAATCATGCCTATAACCTACTAACTCATTCTCATACCTCCTCACATTCTTCCCTAGCTTATGGGAGAACTACATCGGTCGGAGGTCCCTTTTTGTCGGGACTATGTAGGCAACACTCTGAGGGCATGGGGCCCTTGGAGGTTAGCTCAACCACTCTCTACCCTAACCAATTCACCTTTCATTTTCCTAAATCACAATCTACCCTGGTTAGATTTCTTTTTATATCAAATAATTAGAAATTAAATCAAGCAAAAATAATGATTGCTTCATATCTTTATCATCATCATTTATACATTTATTGTGTCTACCATTTCTTTACCATTATCATGCATATTACTATAAAACATCTCAAACGCGACCCATATCATCATTAATTGCACAAATTATAGACTCAACCATTTCAACTCAATCCATGCCTATGCCTATGACCTGACTCAATCCACCATGCCTAACACACCTATCATGAATCCATCAATGCATAATAATTAAATTCTATCAACACAGATACATCATGCCAAAATCACCATCATCTCTATAAATAAAAAACATCCAAACATATGTATCCATATACATAACTCTCAAATATCTTTAGCACATCGGCCTGTGTATATAACCAAATCTCTCAAAACTCTCATATACAACCTCACCATCTTCAGCACGCAGGCCAGTATATGATAAAAAATATACAACACTCTCATGTACATCCTCATCTCTTCGGCACATAGGCCGGTATATATAAAAAATGAATAAACTACATCAAAATGGAGGGATGTGCATCAGGCCTCATCTTATAGGGAATCCTCCATATTTGTCTCTCTTGTCTCCTCCTCCCTCTCAGCTCCTATCTGACGGCCTAATAACATCTCACCACCTCTCATGGGGCATAGTTGGGACCCTTACTGGTACATCGACTAGAGTTGGCCTCCATGAATTGGTAGCCTCACCCTGATCCTATCTCGGGGATCGATGGCCCCCTATGCTCTCCATGTTATGGGTGTGGGATCTGGTCCTCTCACTCGAGGCCTGTTATGCCCTGTACTCTCCATAGGATATAAAATCTATCCCCGCTATCATCAACTGATCCTGGTAATACCTGGCCTCACCTAAGGCATCCCATAACCTAGATATGGGTACAATCTGTGGTGGCCTTATTGGCCTCTGACCCTATACCTGTCCTATGGGACCCTGTCCTGCACCTACCTATGAACTGGGACCCTATCCTGGTGCCTGTGGAGGTGTCATCGGCCTCACACCCTATGCATGTACTTGAGCCTGTAATGCCTCTATATGTGCCTGTGTAATGGCCAATTGGCCCTGTAAACCTGTAACCTATGCCTATCGGGCGGCCACCTGCACATCATCACCCTCTCCATCTCCACCCTGGGCCATCTAGGCCTATAGACTGGCCACCTATGCATGCAACGCGGCCACCTTCACCTCTTAAACCTGCCAACTACCCTTGTACCATCCCCAACTACGTAATCAGGGTCACCACTTGCCCCTGTAGGGTGTCTCTCTGTACAGTGATGGTGGCTAAATCTGGCTGCCCAGGCCTGGGTGGTACTACTTATAAATGCACTGCCCACCACTGTCTATACCTATCAATCACCCTGGCATCATCTATCTATCGGTCTATCACTTGCTCCTCCTGCCCTGTAGCTACTGTCAGACTATGGAAGTGGTAGTGGTCTCTCAACATTATCTCTCTAGTAATGTGGGAAAGGTGGTGGTATATCCTCTAGTAACCCAAACTTCCATCTGACCCTGTCTACTGAGATCATCTTGTGCTCCCCTGTATGACACCCCTCAATCCATTTGAGTATCTGTAATCCATCTAACTCATCGGCCATCTGTCTGTATGAGGGATAGACCTACATATGGTCTCTAAATAATGTCAACGCCAAACAATTCCTTTCAGTAACTTCCTGTAATAGGCTACATCATGTGTAACCCTACCTACCCGACACTCTCCCATCACTGGCACCCATCGCCTGTACACCACCCAAAAAAAACCAGGCACAAATGCATCTACCTGAGGCATACTAATCAGACGAACACAAACAATGTAATCGTAGGCCCAATAGTGAAGAATAAATGTGTAGCATATGCTAAACCTGCGGAGCTGCCCATACGCCCATAGCTCTCTATATAGCTGCACTAGGAATGTTGGTGCCCATGCGAATCCGGTCCTTGTCCAAAATCATATCATGTAACACCCCCATCAGTGATCATGGGAATCTCCCACCCTCTGCATCTGGCAGTGCAAAACAACAAACTGCCTCCATCAATAATACTACTAGCCTCGTCTCCTCTAGACGGGCTAGATATCATTTCTCCATAGCTCAGTCTAGTGCTATGGAATGTCAGCTCTGTTAGTCCCTCACCGAATACCATTAGCATCAACTCCTCATATGCCTCTAAGGATATTGAATATACATACGTCCCCAATATAGGTAACCACAGGATCCTATACATGTCCTCTAGGGTGACTGTCATCTCCCCCATCAGGTAGGTGGACCGCGTTGGTCATGGAATACCATCTATCGATGAGAGTGACCATCAAAGTCGGCTGTCGGACTACATGCCAATTAGCGTTGGACCCTAATCAAGCCAAAATTTACGACATGCCTCCACTCCTTGATTTTCACCATCGCCTCAAAATCTCAATAGCATGGGTGGTACCTTGTCTCTCATCCTCAACTGATCTCTCACGTGCATCTAGCAAAACATCACATTAATTTCACCTTAATCATAACCACAATCCCACTCGGCACCTCACCTATACCTACCACCCTACTTCTCATTCCCTAAACCTCCTTACCTTCATATCACATCTTCTATCTACCCACCCCAACCCTAATCCACTATCATTCACCCTTACCTATTTTTACCTCTTTCGTATGTTATGATTTTCAACAAAACAATTTCTCTTACCCCTACCTACCTCACCCACCCAACCTCGGGCACTTTTGGCCCCTTTTTCCCTAAATAATGAGTAGTACTAATTGCTCCTAACTGACCTCGGTCCCCCTTAAACTAGCATTGGTCACCTATTTCATGACTGATACCAGTTTGGCACCACCAATTTCGGCTACCCTTTAACCAACACCGGTCACTGTCACCACAAAAACTGTGATGCCCAAACCCCCATTCTTCCTCAAAACTCCCTTTAACTCCCTTCTACCCACCCAATCCTACCCAAATCCCCCCTCCACCCTTCCCCACCCCTCCGTCACCCAATCACTTCTTTCCCCATTCATATTTAACCCAAATTTTCCTCCCACCAATTCAAAATTCATCCCCCCCCCCAAAACCCATTTTTGCCCACTCGAAATCTAAATAAATCTAACAAACAAAACACAACATAGGATTGACACTTACCTCATCACGTTGCCATCACCATGATGGCATGTTGGGCCGCTACACCAGTGGTCCACCCAACCCTTCTCTTGCTTGTACCTTCACCCAATAAACTGTCTCACCTCCAACTAATCGAATCGCCCAATCTAATCTTGTGGACCTACCTATCCATTGCTAATCATCCGCTACACCACTTGCACTAACCCATCTTTCCATTTTGCATGGATCATTTTCCACCTTTCTCTTTCTCACCTATCATTTTCTCCAATTCGGTAAATGAAAAATGATTTGAAAAACACAACAAATTTTTATTTTTATAACCTACCCGATCTTGACTGACGATGGTTTTATCTTAACCAACATCAGTCCTGTGCCCTAGCTTACCGTGGTCGGTCCATCTCGACTGAGCATTGGTTCCTTCCAACCGTCATTGGTTTACCTACTTAGTCTTTTTCCTACCCCCTACCCCCAATTTTTGACCTGAATCCTTTCTACCTCACCCACACCTGACTAGGACACTTCACTTTATCTTCCTGACCTTATCATTTATCCTCTCACCTCGTCCTCATTCGGGGACTCATTATTTTACCCATACCTTAGCCCTACCCATACCATGACCTAATAACTTGGACCTGGAACATTACTAGTGACCTATGACCTCATGTGCTCACTATACCTTACGGCATTATTACCTGTGTTGATGGACATACTGACCTTATCTTGCTTCTTTCCGTGACCGTTTATCCTGACCCGAACCCTTGGTGTACTGGAACATACCTAAAATTTCTTGCACCTGACCTGCATCATGTTTCCTGGCCATATCCTATACCTTGGATACTAGAATCACCTCAACCTTGTTTCGATAAACCTCGCGAGCTTAGACAATGTAGAGTTTTCCTGCTCTTCAACCTGGTATCGTGCTACAGTTTATACGTGTGCATGCATTTGACTGTTACTACCTTTGAACTTGACCGATTACTTGGATTACCTGAGTAGAGATTTTTCCCTTTTTACCCTCATTACCCACCTTCCTCTTCCTCACATTCACCTTTTATCAAACCACTCACCAATTCTAACTGTTTGCCTCATTAGTTCCTGGTTTGAGGGAGATCACCTTCACCCACACATGGGGCAACCACATCTTATTTTTGTCAACATCACTTACCAATACAAGCTACACAACAAAAAGGGGCCAAATGTAGACATCAAAATTGGGTCATACTCCCCTTGGTCCCTTATCAAATAATCACCTTAAACACACTCACCTAACCATGGCCTCTTTCACCCCACTCTAATATTAATTTAATTAATTAAATTAAATTAATTCATGATCTCACAATATATATTATTTAAATATCCTAATTGGATAATTCCCACACCACCACCTCACCTATACACCTCATCTAGCCACCTCACCCTAAGTTCTATTCTTAATATGTTGCCATAACTAACTAAGACCTACCTAAACCCTAAAAATCAAAGCATACATTCCCTCTAACCACATTTTCACCCATTAGAAAGGAAGCTTCCATTCTAATCCACAAAAATAAACGAACAAGATCCAAGAAATCAAGTGGATCTACCCACTTTGGTAAACCTAGAAAATTTCACCCTAACCGACGTCATTCACCCTAAACCTCCACTCGGTCAACCTGGAACCAACATCGGTTACCATTTAATCCCCAAAATAACCTAATTTTGAGGTTGGCACATCTTCTGAGATCAAAAGGATGAAACCAGAGCTACATGAAAGTAGAACCAATATTTTTACATGCATCAGAGCATCCATAGCCAACACCAGAAGCAATCACAAGAGTCATTTGCCTTCACGAGAGCATCCAGGGAAGCGCTAGCACCACACCAAGTTCCTTCCATTTGATCACCCACCATTACCAGCCAGACATCAAGCTCATATATAGTAAGTGTTTTTGTTAACCTACACTTGTCCATTGTCATTTTAGTAGACTCTTTTACTTTTGTTATCAGTTTCTACTCCCATTCCCATTCCCCCACCATTTACCTCCATGCAAACTTGACCATTCCTTCACACACACCATTGAACTACCCATACCTAGTTTTTAGAGATCCCTGAGTATACCTAAGACCTACAAAGACCTTTCCATTTCCCTTTCCATTTCCATTTAGCCTTAGATCTGCCCTCACATCAAGTTTTCATTGGTTTTCCTATACCCCGACCATATTGACGCCAGTTACCAACAACCATCACCGGTTAACCTAAACCGACATCGATCATACCAGACCGACGTCAGTCTCTGTGTTTTTTACCCTCAGACCAAGAACAGAGCTTAAAACCCCCACCAAATACCCAAAACTAGATCATGACCGGTACCAGTATTCTGATAGAGACCTTGACCTTCAGATTCAATCATAACTTAGCTATTGTGAATGAATTTTATTATTGTAGTCGAATGAGATATTTAAATCATTTTAACTATAGTAGGATTTCCTTTATTGTTAACATTGATTTTTTTTAAACAATGGATTGACAGTCATTTAGGGGTATCACACTTCCCGGATCTAGCGTATGTTAGATAGTCCACTGCATATACTGTTTAACTTTTATTTGGTGGTATTGTTTTCTATTTTACGTAGTTCCTCCAAGCCAAAAGGAATCTCTCACGATCAGCTGTGGATCAAGAGGTCATACATACACAACAACCAACATTTCAATAGGTATTCCTCCTAGCCCTTTACCCTTATCTCTTTCGTCAATAATCAAAGAAACGCTCTAGAACCAGGTGAAATAAATCCTTTGCATGCTTATAGTTTTACATCACCTACATTAAGCAATTTTAATCATTTTAAGTTCAAATCATTTAGAAAACTATTGTAGTGAAATTTAGTGATCCTTTTACCATTCAGTAAGTGTGTTTTTGCAAGCCAAATCCCCACAAAATTTTAGTGTATCACCATTACCATTTTTTCAGTTGTACATTTCTTCTAACCCTCAACCTAGACAAAATTTACTAATCCATCAAGGTATCCAACCCTCTCTGGAGGTTCCCCTGGGTCTGAGATGCCCACAACTTGGAGGGCATCCCATTGTACCAATCGAAGTCAAAATTCAGATTGCTTTTGGGCCCTAGATTGTGACTAAAGATGATAAGGCACTTGGGCACGTGGGACCCAGTTGAAGAAGAGTGTGCAAGGTTGAAGGCGTGCAAGGAAGGGTTCAAGTAGGGTTTTACAGAACACACAGTGCATGCGTGTAAGGCAAGACAAGTGTTGGACTTAGCCATATATAGTGTCCCAGGAAACACACGAGAAAAGTGTGACCCTTGTGGATAAGGTGCCATCCTGGTGACTATAGGATCAAAAAGGGAATATTCTAGGCATGCGATGGAAGGTTCCAGAAGAACATCATTGCATAGAGTAGAGATCTCGAATCAAAGGAGGCATGCTCCATTGGAGGACCACTTGGAAACTTGGCAATCGATCTGCTACCTCAGAAGGCATGGTGGTGAAGGTAGGAAAATGTATACTAAGGTGCGTGGGTAGAAAGAGGGATATATAGGAGTAAGAAATAGAAAAGAGAAAAAAGGATAGATGCATGGAGTCATCCTAGAAGAGCAGAGGTACTAGAAGAGAGGAAAAGATATGAAGAAATAAAATGGATGGTTCTATGGGTTAGGGATTACGATAAATTTGGGAATAATGGCATGTTTAGGGGGATGGGTCTGTGATTATCCTTAGGGTATAAGGGACATAGTCCATTTCTGATGCATGACTTAGCTCTACATTATGATATGAAGGTCTGTAATGGTTTCATGGAATGTAATTTGGTACTTAAACATGTTGATATGAATATAAGGCTCTATTGTAAACCATATATGTGTTAATGAGTATATTCCTTATGCATTTCCTTTATCAATGAACCAGTTACATATATGTTGTTTGTTATTTCTCTTTTCTAGATGCAATGAGATGACAACTCGTTCTAGGTTCTTAGAATGTTGTATAGTTATTTTCTTCCCTTCTAAATTTGACTCTGTCATAAGATGATGCATTCTCACAAGACTCAAATAAAGGAGAGACTCAGTGCCTGCGCATGCCTCGGGTGAGAGCCCAGCATCCGCTGGATGATAGGCCAGCTCGCATGTGATTCTATTATTATTTTAAGGGAATTAAAATGACTACGTCTTGGTTCCATTTCCAAGACCTCTTTTCAAAGTTGTTATGAGAAATGACTTGCATATTTATCCCCGTAACACATGATGACAGAGGATATGACCTTAGAAAGTGTTGAAACATGTTTCAAGATCACGGAGGATGATTTTTCTTGAATATTCAGCATTGGACCTAAGTTTGATGTGCGTATATGGGTAGAAGAGAACCTATACCATGAGTTGTATGAGACATTCTTTTGTTGTTTGCAAGTAGAAATATATGGAAGGCTTTCAGCATATGTATCCAGATTGAGATGGTACTATAGATCACATGTATGGACCCAAGATGACTGTGAGAGGCTGTAGGATGTAGTTCTAACTTGGGTGCATGTTGTTGGTCACTGATGGAAGAGAGTGTTGACCAGTTATACTCTTAAATATGCCATTTCTATGTATTTTTCCCCAGAAGTTGCTGAGTTTGAGTTTCTAAGGGAGCCTAGAGGATCATTTTTATGCATGTTATTCCTTTTTATATGAATATCTTCTTCATTACCTTGAGTTTGGAGGCCTTTCCCATGATTGGCTAAACTTCTTTGTGTGATGGGAGAGGAAGCTAGGGTGGAGGAAGATGGTGGACATTGCGGCTGAAAAGGAAATGGAGGAGAGATGACTCAAGCATAACGAAGCTTATGAAAGGGAGATGACTAGATAACGTGAGGTTGCAAGTGTGATGGATCTTTATGGAGGTAGACGTTATGGGAAGGAGTCGAGGTTCAATTCTGAGGACGTGGAACTTGAGTAGTCTGTGTTATCCCATCTTGGAAAGCATGGGAGAAAATCCCCTTTAGCTTCTGATGAGAGTTTGTCACATGGAGAAAGAAGAGCTATCGGTGCGCATATGAACCCACCTGGTGACCAACCCCTGGCACTTGGTTTTCTAGATCAAGGGAGAAGTATTGTTAACCTAGTTGGTATCAGTGGGAGCAACCAATCTGTACTCAGGAGGTATAATTTCTTGTTTGGAACATCCATGGCTTCACAAGCCATTCCTGTATTTGGAGGAATCTTTGGACAAGGTGTAAGTATGCAAGGTTTGGGTATCACATCTGGGAGTGGCATGGGACACACAACTAGAGTTGGGACAATATCACAAACCATCAGAATGTAGTTTAGTGGGATGTTGGGAACCCTTGGCGCGACCACTTTAGGTCCTTTACCAACTATAGAAGGTGGATTTGGTGGGTCAGGACCTAGCGGATCCATTAGATCTTGTGGAGGAGGAAACACCAGAGGGAACCAAGGCTCTGGATCAGGAGGAAAAGGACCCCAGCCTCCCCCCAAGTGTTTTTTGAGATGTATTTCCACTTACCAGACTATAGGGGTATTGAAGATGCTGTAGAGCATGTGCACAAGTGTGAATTACTATGGCGTGTAAAAGAGATCACTACCTCAGAGTGGAAGGAAATTCAGTTTGTAACAACATTGCAAGGGCACGTGCATAGTTGGTATATTAAGTATGACCCCCATCATAAGGTGGTAGAATACACCACATTGAAGAACACCTTCCTAGCATAGTACCATATACTTGAGTTTGAGCATAAGATAATCAACACTTTGAAGGAAATCTAGCAGGGAATGGTGGAGAGTGTGTGGGAGTATGACACATGTTTTAATACCCTCTTGTCTAAACTATCCTATGACATTCATCCTTCTTAACATGCTCAATGTTTTTTTGGGGGATTGATAACACCATTTAGAAGGGCTCTGTCACACAAGACTTTCATAGACCCGCGTGAGGCCTTAGAAGCTGTCCTACACATGCAATGAAGCTATTGGGAGCCTTAGATACTAGTGTTAGTCCTTTTCTGGAGGCTCAAATTTTATGTAATAACCAAGAAGTTGGAGAAGTTATCTGCAAACTCAGCACATGTGATTCGTAGTGGGATTTGGTGTATAGACTGCAAAGTGGAGGGGCATGAGAAGGATAGTTTACCTTGAAATTTGGTACATGTTATTGCGGTAGACTGTAAGATCTACCATGGGGATCATGATGCAAGTAGGTTCCCTCTACTATAACACATAATCCATAATAATGTTTCTTTCTATTATAATATTTATACCTCTACGACCCAATGTACCAAGGATTGTAGACTGATTGATCAGATCCTTGATGTTATTGATCTAGGTGTGCACCAGACTAGCCTTGTAATCAGTTCCAAGGATGATGACCATCCTTATGAAGGGCACACATATGGAAGAGTGTGTCAAAGATGTTTTCATGGAGGATTTCATGGTTGTAGTAACTGCAGTGGAGGAAAAAGTGAGTTTCCACGAGGAACTTGTTATAACTATGGATCTACAGAGCATTACAAACATGAGTATCCTGATCTGTTAAAATGATCATGGTGCAGAAAGAAACATAAGTATGAAGAATTTCCAGAGCTCTATGAGCATATGAACAAGTAGCACCAGAAGGACAAAGGTGTTGGGATGGTGAGCATCAAGAAGGAAAAATGATTCACAGTGGATGCCACGAGTAAGCAACGTGAGTCAGGGCTAGAACCTATACTGGTGACGATGTGAGAAGAGGTCATGCGCATAAGGGAGATGCCAAGACAAATGACACTAGTTTCAAGAGAGTAAATGGTGCATGGAAAGTATCCGGACCCCGCTCATCAGAAGGAGGTGTATCAAGAAACTATGGACGTGATTCAGAGTTTGCAAGGGGAGATCTTAATGTCTAAAGGAGAAATCAAATAAGTTGGAGCAAAGGAAGAATATCAAGGCTCCAAAGGATGACCTAGATGAGGTCAAGGAAGTATGTAGGATGTTAAGGAAAGAGAATATTATTCCCTTTCTAGGAGAATGGTTGAGAGAGAAGGTACCATGCACTGGAGTAGAGTGCAAAAGGTAGGTTTGTATGCAAACCTTCCTCCTCACAGCCTTGACTATGATAAAGAGATTAATTTAAATGCAATTGTTGATGGATGGCTTCTGAGTAACATCCTCATTGACACAAGAGAAGAGGTCAATGTTCTTAGCTTATATGTCTGGCATAAAATGGGAAGGCCCGCATTATATCCATCTTTGAATGTGTTGTATATGGAAAACAAGACTAAGGAAATTCCCATTAGAGTCATGAAGGATGCAATTATCACCATTCAAGGGACCAAGTTCACTAGAGATTTCGAAGTCTTGGAACTCACCGAGGCAAACAACTTTCCAACATTACTTGGGCACCCATGGTTTTACAAGAATAATGTTGACCTGTGGTTTAACAAAGGGTATATCACTTTAAGAACAAGGAAGAAAGGGTGATCATCCCTTTGACAGATGGGAAGTCATCACCCTATACTGAGCCTTTAGGGGAAGAAGTCCTTGACAGAATCTATGTGCATTCCATCAAAGATATTGATGTAATTCACCCCACGGAGGGAGTTATCCACTTTGAAGATGCTCAATCCTTGAGTGATACCACTAGTGTGGCATGTGACAATTAGGCACATGGAACCTATGAGTTGATTTGGTGATCATTTAGAAGATATGTAACAAGGGTGATAAAGGCATGCTCTGATCAAGTGCCTAGGAGGAAATAAGTTACCAAGTTACTTTGGAGGAGCATAACCAGAACTTTTCTTACAAGAATTGGAGGCTTAGTGGAAGAATGAGGACAAGAGGAGGGGAATGATCAATTATAACCTACTCAAAAATGTAGCGTGTTGGTGGGATATGCATTGTGAGATGCCTCCTAGAGTGGCATGAGGTAAGAATCACATTCTCTGTAAGGTTCTCCAGGAGCAACGTGCCCACGGTCATACAAGACTACCATGGTAATGAGACCACATCATTTCATATCCAAGACATGTGAGAAGGCCTAGATGGGAAGTGCATAAGCGTTACTACCTTTCCTATGGGTGCATAATTTTTATTCCACCTTACAAGGATGTGTTCACACTTGGTATACTCATTCGGAGATGAATCATCAAATAGGTAATTGGCAGGAGTTGGTGGTTGATATCATTCAAGCTTTTGAGTATAGGAGTACCAATCCAGCAGTAGATATGACGTTGGAAGTGATCAAGTTCCTTAAGATGGGAGATAGTGTTATGGCAGAAGATAGGCTACTGGAATTATTGGTTGAGCCTTATTTGGAGACGTGCCTCAATGAAAAAGAATCAAAGGAAGTACAACTTGAAAGCGCATGCATGGAAAAAAAAATGGAAAAATGGTCTATAATAGTAGACGGTGAAAAAATGAAGACTTTAGATGTTAACCATTTAGAGGGTACACATGAGGTCATAACAACTCTGATGAGCGAGCACACACCTACCATGAGCCCTTCAAAATAAATAAGGTTAACATTGGAACCGAGACAGGAACCTAAGGAAGCCATAATTGGGGACTATTGGTCAGGAAAATAAGTTTCAAAGGTAATTGATCTGTTGCACGAATTCCAGGGATTTGTTCCCTCATGGGTACCATGAACTCAAAGGAATTCACCATTCCTTGGGGGAGATGAAGATCAAGTTGAAGGAAGGTGTGCACTTGATTTGGAAGAAGCCTTATCGGATGAATCCAATTTCCACATACGGGTCAAGGAAGAAATAGACAAGATGGTAGCATCTGGTATCATTGAGGCAATGGAAGAATCATAATAGATAAGACCAATGATCATCAGTATCAAGAAGGATGGTAGGATAAGGATCTGTGTTGACTACAAAGATATGAATGCAGTATGTGTCATCGATCCTTTTCTTAACCCCCTTTACTGAAGAAATTTTGGAGGGAGTATCCTAGACGCGAAGTCTACTCTTTCACAGATGGGTTCTCAGGGTATCACCAAGTCATGATAGCAAAGGAAGACCAGAGAAAGAAAACTTTTTCCACTAAGTGGGGAAAATTTTTCCTACACGGTTATGCCTTTTGGATTGAATAATGCACCTGTTGTGTTTCTCGCGCATCGTGGTACAAGCATTTCAAAGACTACATCCATAAGTTTATTCAAGTTTACCTATATGATTGGACTCTGTATGAGATTGGTGAAATAATCTTATTGCGAAGAATTAAATACTAATGTTTGAGAGATGTCGGCAGTTGAGGATATCAGGTCAAATTAAGAAATGTGTATTTGATACTCCATTTGAACCATATGTTAGGACACTGTTAGAGTAGGTATTTACCTTAGCTCATGTTCACCTAGGTACTTTATTTACCTTTATTATATTTATCCTCACCCACTTATGTGTGTGGATATTTCTTTTATCTTATTTAGATATTAGGAGATATTATCTAATTGTTAGGTATAGTTCTTTCCTTGATCTATGGTATTGACTAGATCCTTAATGTCTAGTTCTCTCCTAAATCTATGGTCTTGACTAGTTCTTTGATGACTAGTTATTTCCTTGATTTATGGCTTGATCTATGACCTTGACTGGTTCTTAGATTGTTATTCCTTGCCTATTTAAGCAAGGCTCATTCTCAATGTATTGCATTGAGTTCCATAATAATATATGATATTGCTTCTCATTTATTTGCAAAGGTTTTATGTAAAGTTATTCTGGCGAATTGCTTTCATCTTATAGATCGTGGTGTTTGATTAGCATCTGTGTTCTTAGGCTTGGTACGATCTGATTATCATTCCTTTCATGGTATCAGAGCTATGAGATTGTTGTTGGCATCCGTCTGTAAGTTTTATTATGCAAATAAATTCATTGTATATTCATATATTTGGGATTTGGTCGTGTTTTGTTTCTGCATACATTTTTATGTAAAACAGAGGCTTCCATTGGATCCATAAGGTGGGAAAACCCTAAGATCAACTATATACTCGGCCAATTCCAGTTTTTGGGTTTTTTGGATTTTTAGAGAAGCACATTAGGATTTCTCCAAGGAAAAAAACATGATCTTATTTATTCAGGTTTGTTGGATTTTCGAGATGTACTAGGTTTTTTTCTATTCCCAGCGTATCTGTCTCGGTTTACACGCAAGAAGGTTTTCAGATCTTTCCTTTTTTGGCAGGGGTCCACGGATGCTGTGCACATTTTCACTATTTTGGGAAAATCTGCAGGTTGCTATTTTTGGCAAACAAAGGTCATTGTTTACATAGTCCATAAATAGCCCATTTTTAAAATCTTTAAAACATATGACTTGGTCATATGGTATGGTCATATGAGGGCTTAAAGCTTGTGATTCTTACTAGTAGGTGCTTAACTTTAGCCCCCTTTAATTTTATTTGTGTGGTGAAGGCAACAACAATTTATTTTGTTTCAGTGGCAACTAAAATAAATAACAGAGAAAAATATTAAAAATCTTGTAACTTTTGATCGGTAACTCGGTTTTGAGTGCCGTTTTTTGCGAAAAGTGTTTATTTTTTCATGCTATTTCCATTGGAAATATTTATTTTGAGACTTACATTATAATTATAAAGTTCCAAATATGGAGGAGTGTTGTAATCAATTGTGGATGCAATTTTGGCCGAGCCCGACGTCCTAAATTTTTGGGAGTTGCAGTTTGTACCTATCATGGATTCTGAGAATGATATGCTTTTCTCTGAAGTATGTAGACTTCAAGAGGATATTGTAAAATTTGTGGAAGAAAATAGATCACTCAAGAAGTGAAATTCTCTTCTACAATCACTCATTCATGATAGGGATACAATAATACACTCCCTGCAGAACAAACTTACTAGCCTACAACATCACCATCATATTGTGGACAACCATATCCATGCTCCTAGTCCACTTGCTAGATGTTGCTCTTGTACCCACTAACATTGATCCACCAGTCTTTGAGCTGAACCTACTTTTGATGCTTCTAAACCTGTGAGGCTTGTTACTGTATGCTCTTCCACATCTGTGCCTATTACAGTACCACATGTTGTGTATCCTACTTTTGCTTAGCTGCATGGCATTTTTTTAAGAAGCATACCATTACATTCAGTTCTCGTATGCTCCGTTCTATGGGTCTCACTAGCAGAGTCATTGGCAGACATTCACAGGGTATTGTTTCCTCTATTCCACATGTTAAGTGGAATTCTTGTTATGACATTGGTTTTTGAACAAATACTTCATTGGGATCACACATTGACAGAGCTCATTTTTTTGTTTGCTTGACTCTTTCTGAGGATCATGAGCAACACATGAGTTCTACACCTTCACTCAGGACTTGAGAAACCTGAGATTTCAGCTGTTAGACATGATCAACCTGACACACATTCTGATGTTCTTTTGCATGCACCCATTTTGTATTTTACACCAAGTCATATGCAGGCATCTTCTTCATCCATCCGTGTTGATTTGGGGTGGATATTTGATCACTCATGGTGGTGACATAGGCATTTGTTGAGAGGACTCTACAGGCATGGCTCCTCCACCATTTGGCCTATTGCTCCACTTTCTATACCTTTTGCATTTTGATGCTTCTTGTTTTGAGCATTTTTCTTTAGCAGGTGTAGTGTATCACTCTTGTTTGTTGAGATATTTTGTATCTGTATTTTCAACACTTTTGGCATGTTGACAGTATCTTTTGTGGGGGATCTATTCTGGTGAAGTCAGTGTTATTTTGTCAGTGTTTGAGTATTTGTTGATTTTGAGTAGCAACTCATACAGATTTGTAGCATGTCCTTCTTCTTCAGGTTTCATGTCCTTGCCTTGTTACCTTGGATTTTCTTGGATCATGACACTCTGGAGTTTGTGTCCTTGCCTTGTTTCTTTTCATGGATTATTCTTAGATCATGGCACACCTATTTGAAGCAGTTGATCGAATTATGTTTGGTGTTTTTTTACACTTTCGACATCACTCTGTTGACAGTCTCCTTGTATGGAGCTATTCTGGTGGAGCCCAGTGTTAGTTGTTTTTGAGTTTTGTGATTGAGCAAGTGGATTCAGACCATAGTGCACACCAAAATTCTTCAGCATTGTATGATTTTTTGAGCCGAGATTCTTGGGATGCCTTGGAGCGGGTCTTTACTCTCTTTACTTTATTATTACTAGTTGTTGGTACCTTGCGGTGTCTTTTTTCTCCAATTATTGTACATGAGTACCTCATCAGGCCTAGTTGTTGGGACTCATACTGTGGACATGTCACTTCTATTTTGGCCCCTAGCTTCACTTGAGGGGGGGGTGTTAGAGTAGGTATTTACCTTAGCTCATGTTCACCTAGGTACTTTATTTACCTTTATTGTATTTATCCTCACCCACTTATGTGTGTGGATATTTATTTTATCTTATTTACATATTATGAGATATTATCTAGTTGTTAGGTTAGTTCTTTCCTTGATGTCTAGTTCTCTCCTAAATCTATGGTCTTGACTAGTTCTTTGATGACTAGTTATTTCCTTGATTTATGGCTTGATCTACAACCTTAACAGGTTCTTAAATTGTTATTCCTTACCTATTTAAGTAAGGCCCATTCTCAATGTATTGTACTGAGTTCCATAATAATATATGATATTGCTTCTCATTTATTTGCAAAGGTTTTATGTAAAGTTATTCTGGCGAATTGCTTTCATCTTATAGATCATGGTTTTTGATTAGCAGTTGTGTTCTTGGCTTGGTACGATCTAGTTATCATTCCTTTTAGACACATTATATGCAAAGAAGGTTTGCTAGTAAATCCCGCTAAAGTTACAGTTATTGTGGGATTAGGGGAGCCTACTAATCAAAGTGTAGTACACGGATTCCTTGGGCATACAGGGTATTATAGAAAATTCATCAAGGGGTATGCTAATATCACCACACCCTTGGAGGAATTACTAAAAATCAAGAGTTCCTTTCATTGGGGAGAGGCGCGGCATAAAACATTTGACACATTGAAAGAAAGGCTTTTCACAGCACCCATATTACATTTTCCTTCTTGGGATAAGCCTTTCCATGTGCATGTTGATGCCTCAGGGACAACCTGGTGAGGGAATTGTTGATCATCCCTTGTGCTTTTCAAGTATAAAGTTGACACTAGTAGAACACAATTACATAACTAGTGAGCGCAAAGCATTGTCCATGATCTATGCGCTACACAAGTTCATGTAGTATCTGTTGGCAATACCATTTATATTCTACACAAACCACATGACATTGAATTATTTAGTCAACAAGCCCATTCTGAAAGGGTGCATATGTCATTGGGTCCTATTATTTCAAGAGTTTGAGTTCATAGTGGTTGTGAAACCAGGAAAACTCAATTCAGGACCTAACAACTTATCAAGGATTAACTCAGGGGAGGATTCACAAAGCATTGAGGATACCATGCCGGATGTAAAATTGTTTAGGTTGTAGCACGAGCCCTCATAATTGAAATATATCATGGTGTTCTTAAAAATAGGTGTGGCACTGGAAGAGATGAAGGCTCTGTAGAGAAAGTAGTTAACAATGAGCACCACACCCTACATGTTGATTAGTGGAGACCTGTATAAGTTGGGTCATGATGAGGTTCTGTACCGATGTGTATTGGAGCATGAGCACATGGAAATTATGGAGGAAGCACATGGTGGGATTACAGGAGAATACTATATAGGAAATGCTACCGTGTGAAAGATTTTACTAGCAGGGCTTTGGTGGGAAACCATCTACCAGGATTGTATTGATTTTTGCAAGGCCTATGACCATTGCTAACCCCTTGGAAAACTTGGAAAGAGAGATGAAATGCCCTTATGACCAATAACCAGCACTAAACCATTTGAAAAATGTGTAATTGAATTTGTAGGGCCAATTTTGCCAGCCACACGAAGGACTGGTTCATTGTATATCATTACTTATACTGATTACTTAACACACTGAGAAAAGGTAGCACCTAATAAGGATTACACTGCAACGATAGTTGTTATATTTTAATGGGAGAACATAATCAACAGGTATGGTTGTCCTTTAAGTTTAACAAGTGATAGAGGTACACACTTTCTCAATGAAATGGTCAGGATTCTGTTAGCCAAATTTATGGTGACCCATCAGAAGAAAACCCCTTATCACCCTCAAGAAAATCAAACTATTGAGGCATTTAACAAGATACTATTGAGGATTTTTCTTTTCTTATGTTTCCCTTTATCATTGCTTGTTCCTTTCTTTTTGTTTAATTTTGCGCCTTGTGCTCTGGTAACCACATTATTTTGTCCAAGTTTGTGTATGTGCAGAGGACTGCACATCTGTTTTAGTGTGGGGTGGAGTAATGTAAAGTATAAGCCTACGATAAAAGTAAAATGGCCCATTAGAAGGAAGCGCGTAAGGTTGAGAAAGTGTGTGTTTCACCTGATTCTTAGAACATTTCTTGGAATGTGATGAAACAGATAAGGTTAAAAGGGCTAGGATAAATACCTGTTGAAGCTGGTTGAAGGTTGTTGCATGCGAGTTGACTTCTTGATCCACAAATGATCGTGAGAACTTCCTTTTTGCTAGGAGGAACTACCTAAAATAAACAACAAGACCAGCAAATGGATGTTAAACAACATATGTAGTGGACTACCTAGTGTATGCTAGATTCGGGAAGTATGATACTCCCTAGAAGGCTGTTAATCCACTGTTGTAAACAAATTAATGTGAGAAATAAGGTAAATATGGTCCTACTGTAGTCAATATGATTTAGGAATCTCATATAAACACAATAAGTAAAATACAATCTAACAGGCTAGGTTAGGATTAGATCTGGAGGTCGAATAAATGGTTCTTGGTTTCTGCAGGTTTAATAGAGTTCTGATGAAGGTCACATGTTATTATAGGTAACTTGCGAGTAAGTAGGTAGGTTGTTGATCTATACTATGTTGATAGACACAGAGACCGATGCCGGTCTAGTCCTGACCGATGCCAGTTAATTGTGACTGATGGCGGTCGCTGAAGAAATGACAGGGGGTCAAGAACAAGGGTCTAGGTCTATTTTCCAAGTTAATGGGGAACTAAGTGAGGTGTCTAGGAGGTGTGAGTAGGGATGCAGGTCAGTGGGTAGGTCTGGTGGGGTTTTGGTGAAGTTGGGAGGAGTTATGGGTTAAGTTGGTGAATGGTAGTAAAGGGGCAGTATCAGGTATGTAGACCGATGTTGGTATAGGCTCGACTGATGGCGGTTTAGGGAGATCGATACCGGTGACTGTGGGAAAATGGGAGATGTTGCAGAATGGATTTTGGATCTTCTTTGTGATTACACAAAAGGGTTGGGTAGGTCGGAATGGAGTGTTGGATTGATAGGATAGGGTTTTGAGGGGTTTTGGAAGAAGTATAGGGGGATAGTTACCAGAGAGGACCTGTGAGTGGATAGGAAAGCAATAGCACATAGAAGAATCTAAATACTAAAAGTATTCAAACAAAACTAGACTGAATAGAGCAGTATACTTACTTGGAATTTTCTACCAGTTGACTGTGGGTGAAGAGTGGAGATGGTGGTGAGAGATTTATTCTGTGAAGGTCCACCGGTTGATTAAAAGACTCTTGCTTGAGCTTCCTGGGATTTTGTCATTGCTTGGCTGAATCAGCTCTTGGTTTGGATGGCTATGGATGTCTGGGTGTGAACGGATGCTCACTCTGATTGCATGCATATGTGATTACTCTCTCTTGCTCTCATAAAAGTGCCAACCATGAAAAAAGGTTACCAAAGGGAATAAAGGGCGACCGATGATCGTTCCAGGTTGACCGACATCGGTTTAGGGGTGATCGGCATCAGTTATGGTGGGATTCCCTAGGTTTACTCAAATGGGAAAATCTTCTTGATTTCTTGGATCCAATTAGCTTATTTTCATGGATTAGAATGGAAGATTCTTTTCTAACGGGTGGGAATGTGGTTAGAGAGGTTGTAGGAGTTTGATTTTTAGGGTTAGGCCAAATCTTAGCTCATTAAGGCAAGTAGGATTAAGTCTTAGTTAGTTATGAAAACATGTCAAGACATAGGTCTAGGGTGAGGTGGCTGGATGAGGTGTCTAGGTGAGGTGGAAATTAGGATAATTCAGATAATAAATATTGTGAGGATATGGATTAATTTAGTTAAATTAATATTAGTTTAGGGTGTAAGAGGTCCGTGGTTAGGTGAGTATGTTTGGGTTGGTTATCCGATGGGGCACCAAGGGCAGTGTGACCTAATTTTGGTGTCTACATTTTTCCCCTTTTTGTTGCGTAGCTTGTATTGGTAAGCGACGCTGACAAAAATAAGATGTATTTGCTCCATGTGTGGGTGAAGGTGATCCCCCTCAAACCAGGAACTGATGAGGCAGAAGGTAGAATCGGTGAGTGGTTTGATAAAAGGTGAACGTGATGAAGAGGAAGGTGGAAAATAGGGGTAAAGGGGTAAAGATCCAATCAGGTAATCCAGGTAATGGGTTAGGGTCAAAGGTAGTGGCAGTTGTATAAACTGCAGCATGATACCAGGTGGAAGAGCAGAAAAACTCTACATTGTCTAAGGTCAATAGGGCTATCCAAACAAGGTTGAAGTGATTCCAGTATCTAAGGTATAGGATATGGTCAAGAAACACAATGTAGGTCAGGTGCAGGAATGTTTAGGTATGTTCTAGTGCACCAAGGGTGGGTCAGGATAATCATCACGACAATAGGAAAAGTAAGGTCATTAGGTCAAACAACACATGTAACATTGTCGCAAGGATAGTGAGCACACATGTTCAAAGGTCACGAATAGTGTTCTGGGTCTAGGTATATAGGGCACGACATAGGTAAGGTCGAGGTAGGGGAAAAATAGCGAGTCCCCAAATGATGATGAGGTTAGGTGAGAAATGATGAGGTCAGGAGGATAAAGTGGAGTTTCCAAGTCAGGTGTGGGTGAGGTGGAAAGGATTCAAGATTCAGATTAGGGGTCATGGGTATTAATGAGGCTGAGTAGAATAATTGATAGCTATCATATTTAATTGATGCTAGTCTCCATGAACCAACCATGGTATGCTAGGGCACAGGACCGATGTCGGTTTAGATGAAACCGTCACCGGTCATGTCGAGAAGGTTATAAAAAGAAAAAGTTCCATGGGTTTTGAAAATCATTTATCATTTTCCACATAGGAGGAAATGAAAAGAGAGAGGGAAAGAGGTGGAAAGGGACCAAGTGACATGGATAGCTAATTTTTCAAACCACAGAGCTAGTGATTGTTTGTCGATAGGTGGGTCCACGAGCTTGGTGTGATCGATTTGATTGGGTGGAGAGCCGGAGGGTAGTTGGTGATGGCAGAGGCAGGAGAGGGATCAGGTGGACCCATGCAGTGGCCCGAGGTGCCACCTCACAGATGAAAACATGATGAGGTAAGAGTTAATTCCTATATTTGTGGGTTTGAGTAGGTGGAGGATAGAAATCGGGTAGGAGGAAAGTGGGTTTTTTGGGGGTAAAATATTAAAATTTTAATGCGGGGAATTTAATGAGAAAAAGGGAACAAGGGAGGGTAGGATGAGGTAAATGAGGGGTGGGAATAGGTATTGGGTAGGCATTGGTGGGGGAAATGGGTAGAAAGGATAAGTGTAGGTAGAAATAGGGCAGGGCATCGTGGGTTTGTCACCACGACAGTGACTAACATCGGTTCAATGGTAGCCGATGTTGGTGGGTGAGGACTGGTCTCGGTCACAGGTGTGGTGATCAATGCCAATTGGTGTTGGACCGTGGTCGATCACAGATGACTGGTGTCGGTCAGCATGCTAGAGAGGCAAGCCCAAAAAAGGGGATAAAATAAATGGGGTAGGGGTATGGAGAATTAGGTAGGGGGAAAGGTTATGGGTTTTAATAGGTGGGTGAATAAGTAGGATTCGATGAGAGGGTCAAAAATGAAAATAGGTAAGGGTTTGAGGAGTGGGTAGATAGGTAGTGTTGATTTAGGGCATAGGTATAGGTGACAAGTATAATACAAAGCAATATAGGTAGGGTAAGCGGTATAGTGGGGGTGGTAAAGTTGAATGTAGGTGTGGACAAGTTTTAATAATATGATTAGTTGATGACTGTAGGTGAGAGATCAGCTGCGGATGAGAGATAGGGTACCACCACTTCTGGTGGAGGTATGAGCGATCATGACACATAAGGAGTGTTGCCATGTTGTAGAGGTGGGCCTGATTGGGGTTAGATGCTATTGGCACGTAGTCTGGGAAGCGAGTTTGATGGTTGCCCTCATCGATAGATGGGATTTGGTGACCAACACATTCCATCTACTGACAGGTGAGATCATGATCATCCTGGAGGATGTCTATAGGATCCTGTGACTACCTATAATAGGTACACAGGTTTATTTGATCTCCTCAGAGGCATCCGAGGAGTTAATATTACCAGTGTTTGGAGAGGGGATGGAATTGTTAGGATTCCACAGTGCCAGTATGAGCTATGGGGTGATGTACCAATCCTACCTCAAGGAGATGAGGCTTGTAGTGCTTAAGATGGAGGCATTATACTATTTTTCACTGTCAAATGAAGAGGATGGTAGATTCTCATGGTCATTAATAGGGTTTCTACATGACATGGTGGAGAGAAAGACTCGGCTTGCATAGGTGCCTACATTCCTCGTGTAGCTATACAGGGAGTTATGGGTTTATGGGTGATTACATTGATTCAACTTGTGCTGCACATTTCTATTACAATGTTGGGCCTATGAGTACATTGTGTGTGTGTGTGCTCAGTTGGTATGCCCCTGGATGATGCATTCGAGCCAGGTTTTGTTCGAGTGCGCTACATGCAATGGGTGTCGATTATTGGTGAGTGTCGAGTGGCGAGAGCTACACATGACATAGCCTATTACAGGTGATTATTGGAGGGGTTGTCTAGGTTGACATAATTTGGAGGCCATATGTGGGCTTCCCCTCAGACAAGTGGATGGCGGTGGAGCTGGATGGGTTATAGATCTACAGGTGGATAAAGGGGTGGTGGGCAGGGGAGTCTGAGATGATACCCGTAGACCTGGTCTGATGGTAGTTTGGATTGCCATAAGATATACCCCCACCATTCCCACAATATAGAAGAGATGATGTGGAGATGCCTATGTCTCCACCATGACCTACAGTACTGACCGGGTAGGAGGAGGAGTCGGTTGATCGACAGATAGATGATGCCGGGGTGAAAGATAGATATAGACAGTGGTGGGCTACATAACTACGAGCAGTACCGCTAAGGTCAGGGTAGCTAAATTTAGCTGCTATCACAGTTCAGAGAGACACCCTACAGGGGCAGGTGGCTACCCTAGTGACCGAGTTGGGCATAGTACAGGTATATATGATAGGGGCTGAGACACAGGTTGCAACTCTACAGGCATAGGTGGCTGATTTTGATGCACAAGGAGTGCAGGGACTAGTACCCGCACCAGGGGGAGAGGGAGAGGGTGGAAATAGAGATGGGGTGTAGGTAGCCACCCTACAGGTGAAGGTGATAGGTTTGCAGGGCTAGTTGGCCATGGCGCAGGGATAGGTTATAAGTTTACAGGGCCAGTTAGTAGCTGTATAGGCAAAAATAGTGGCCCTTCAGGCCTAGGTACATGTATCGGTTCCGGGGTCAATGGCATCACCACAGGGGCAGGGACAGGGTCTTTTTATTTAGGTAGGATCAGGGCAGGTTCAAGTGCTGATGACACCACCACAGATAGTACCTATAACTAGGTTGAGAGATGCCTTGGGCAAGGTGAGATACTACCAGGATCACTTGATGGCTGCAAGGATATATGTCTTATCATATGCCGAGCACAGAGCACAGCAGGCCTTGAGTGAGAGGACCAGATCCCACACACATAGTGTGGAGAGTACAGGGGGTGAGCAAGCCCATGGGACAAGTTAGGGTGATGTCACTAGTACACGAAGGCCAACTCCAGGGGTAGGACCATCAAAGGCCAGACCAGGGCGAGGCAGAGAGAGGTTATCTAGACGTCAAGCTAGAGGAGTGGAGGCGGAGATAGATGAGACAGGATTATATATCAGATGGGGAGATGATTGAGTGCCATGTATGATAAGTTTATTTTTGACATCATGTTTTTGACATATATACTGGCCTACATGCTAAAGATAGCAAGGATGTGCATGAGCATTTTTGAGATTTTATTATATATACCGGCCTACGTGCCGAAGATATTTGAGAGTCATGTATATGGATACACATGTTTGGATTATTTATTTATAGAGATGATGGTGATTATGGCATGATGTATATATGGTTGTGTGTAACTTGCTATTATTATTTGTATATGTGATAGAAACCAAGTAGTGTTGGCATGGATTAGGTATGGATAGAGTCAGGTTTAGGCATGGATTGAGTCAGGTTTTTGTTTTAGGCATGGATGGAGTCAGGTCATAGGCATGGATTGAGTCAGGTCATAGGTATGGATTGAGTTAGGTTTTTGGTTTAGGCGTGCATGGATTCAGTGTCAGGCATGGATGGAGTCAGGTCATAGGCATGGATGGCAGATATTTGTATTAGCTATTGTGTGTTGAGATCGTACTTCCAGTTATCAATATACAAAAGGAAAAAAAAGGTATAATGTGAATAGGAAAATAGGGGAAAATTGGTAAGGGTAGAGAGTGGTCAAGCTAACCTTCAAGGACCACATTCCCATGAAGTGTTACCTACATAGTCCCCGAAAAAGGGGACCTCAGGCCGATGTAGTTGTCCCATAAGCTAGGGAAAAATGTGAGGAGGTAGGAGAATGGGTCGGTAAGTTATAGACATGATTGTGTCTAGGTTTTGGTTAGGCTTGGTTGAATTGTGGGAAAATTGGTATGGGTGATTTTAAGTTGGTTGTGGTGAAAGAGGAAAATTTACCAGAGATAAGCATTGAGGGTATAGTCCTATATAGGATAATTAATACGTAATGAAGCAGTTAAAAGATAAGAGGAGGTAAGAGAGCCGCTTGATTGGTGAGAATAAGAACGGGTTGACCATATCTTAGGTAGGTTGGTGAACGTAATACCCTAAAGACATTGCATGATTGATTATTCTAAAGGTGAAGAATAGTCACAGATCACCAAATGTCATAGTTTCAGCATGTCCCTTGAGGCAGTATGAAATGAAGTTGTAAAGGGTGAGAAGGTAAAAAATGGTTAGGTTATATGGTATGAGATAGCGTGCCTTTGGGCAAGAGATCCAAGATCACAATGAGCAAGTCCATGATGAAAAATATTTTTTTTGTTTGACTTGTATTTGAGATATAATGATTGATGTGGGAAGTCTATATGGGATGAGAAAATTATCTCCTTGAGGTCTTCGTGAAGCTGATTGATGCTAGCTTCAAGCTTTGGATATATATATATATATATATATATATATATATATATATATATATATATATATAGTGTTAAGTAGGATTTTACATAGCTGTCCTTCAAGGGAGAAATCTATTTATAGAAGCGATGTAGAAAGCAATATTTCATTTTTGAGGGAGTCATATTTTTATTGGAAGTTTGACTCAAGGAGTTGGATCCCATGTGGAAATTATGTAAGGGATTTTAAGTCATGGACAAGACTAAGGTGAAGAATCAGATTCTTGTTCAAAAATCAAGATAAAACTGACCATGGGATATCATTTGAAATAAGATGAAAAGTATCCATGAGAATCATGCCATGTGCAGAGTCGTGGTACACATGTTTAAGAGAGGGTAAAAGAGTGACGGGTATGCACATGATTCTTGTTTAATCGTTGAGGATGGTATAGTTGAAAGGAGGGAAGTGAATAGCGCTCAAGGGACGAGCATGAAAAGAGGCAGAAGGTGAGGTAGGATTGAAAGTCAACAATAGAATGGTCAAAGATACAAGGCATTAAGGGGCTCAGGTCGGGTTTACCGTCAAGTGAAGATAAACGATAATCACCTGATCCATTGGCACGAGTCAATATGTATGGTCCAAGCCAATTAGGAACAAATTTTCCTTGTTTACTTTTTTCTTCTTTGGTTACATGGTTATTTTCCTTCATGATGAGATCACCAACTTAGAAGGTTCGTTCATGAACATGTTTGTCATAGGTACATTTGATACATTTTTGGTAAACTTGGAGATGGTCAAGAGCATTAAGACGAGATTTTTCTAATAACTCAAGTTGTGCTAAATGTTCCTGGAGAAAGTCATCATCATTGAGCATGTCATGGAGATAAATATGAAGAGATAGAATCTGGACTTCGAGAGGTAGAACAACATTTGTACTATAGACTAGAGAAAAAGGAGTGACAACAGTGGAAGTGTGAATACTAGTACGGTATGCCCACAGGGTGAAAGGAATGTGTGTATGCCAGTCCTTCCTAGTGTCATTAGCCACTTTCATGAGAATTTTTTTAAAGGTTTTTATTAGTGGATTTGGCTTGGCCATTGGTTTGTGGGTAATAAGGTGACGAGAAACTTAGTTGAATTCCGAAGGCATCACAAAGTTTTCGCGAGGTTTTATTTTTGAATTGTTTTCCATTATCACTGATGAGGCAATGTGGAACGCCAAAGTCGATAGATAATGTGATGATTGATGAACTCACATATTTTCTCAGATTTCTTGGAGATGATAGGTATGACATCAACCCATTTGGTGTAGTATTCGATAGCGGTGATGATCCATTGATGTCTTTGGGAAGAATGGGGATTGATCTATCTAATAAGATCCAAACCCCATTCAGAGAAGGGCTAAAGGTCACGGGTGACCTGTAAGGCATGACTGGGTGTATGATGAAGGTTAGCATGTTGTTGGCATTTCACACAATGCTTAATGTAGTCACAACAATCGTGGTTAAGGGTCAGCCAGTAATAGCTTAGGTGAAGAATAGGCTTGGCAACCGCAAGACCACTGAAGTGACCTCCACATATGCCATCATGAACTTCCTTAATGGTATAGGGAAATTCAAAACTTGTAAGGCACTGTAAGAGAATATCATCAAAGCCATGCTTATAGAGGAGGCCACCCATGATGACGTAATGAGAGGCCCTTTTGAGAAAGGCACGTTGTCCATTATGAGTGAGGTCGGGAGGTAAGATGAAGAGGAAAAGATAGTCTGTGTATTGCTTATACCAAAGGTCACTCGGGTCAGGAGTGGAGGTTTTGATAGAGTAAACTTCACGAGGTAAATAAGAAGGTGATTGTAGTCTTTATATGGTGACAAATATTTTAGATTCAGCAGACGAAGTGGGTATCTGAAAAGCCAAGCAGGCCATGGTATCTGTAAATTTGTTGGTAGAACATGGGGTGGTTTGAAGGGCGTAATGGTCGAAGGTGGTCAAAAGTATGTCTACATGATGCTTATAATTTTGAAGTATCTCATTACGACACTGGTATATACCATTGACTTGGTTTATGACCAATTGAGAATCACCAAAGATGTTGATGGACTTAACATCTAAGGCATAAACAGCTTAGAGACCCAATACGAGTGCTTCGTATTTAGCAATATTGTTTGTATAATCAAAATTGAGTTTGAAAGACAAAGGCATGGGTTCACCATCAAGCAGAATGAGGATAACACTAGCCCCACCTCCACGCTGACACTTGGAACCATTGAAGAAGAGTTTCATTTGGTAAGTGGGTTCGTCCAGGGAAAGGGTAGCAATAGACTCATTTGGAAAGTCATAGTTAGAGGGTTATTCCTCAGAAATAGGTGCGTCGGCCAATTGGTCGGTGATATATTTGCTCTTGATGGAATTTTGATGGATGAATTCGAGGTTGAGGTCGGCCAGAAGAATAATTCAGTGTGTAACCCATTGGTTTTGATAAGGTTTGGCATACATGAAGTGTAAGGGGTCGGTGTTGGTCACAACATAGGTTTTGTGGTTGAGTAGGTAATGGCGGAGTTTAGTGGTAATAAAAACTAAGGCTAAGAAAAGTTTTTCAGCATGGGTGTATCAGGTTTTGTAGTCTAGAAGAGTACGACTTATGTAATAAACCACATCCTCCCTATGTTGTTCATCACGATGAGCGAGCATGGCCCCTAAGGATTGATCGGTAGTAGAGATGTATAGGTATAAGGGTTGATTGTCTTTAGGTGGAATGAGTATGGGTGGTTGGAGAAGGTATTGTTTTAAGGCCTCAAAAACTTTGTGGCAGTCATCATCTTGTTTAAAGGAGACACCCTTTTTGAGAAGATGATGAAATGGCTGACATTGATCAGAAAGTTGTGAAATGAAACGATGAATAGACTACAACTTACCTTGCATGCTATGGAGTTTCCGCAGGTTAGTGGGCGGAGGCATTTTGATAATGACCTTGAATTTAGTAGGGTCAACCCATATACCACATAAGGAAATGATAAATCCCAGGAGCTTTCCTGAGAGAACCGCAAAGACACACTTCTTGGGCTGAAGGTGAACACAATACTTAATGAGGTGATCAAAGATGGTCTTTAGGATGGCGAGGTGCTCAGAGCGGCATTTAGATTTGGTAAGAATATCGTCTACGTAATATTCCAATATACGAGTACATGATGTCATGGAAGATGTAATTCATAGCCCACTGATATGTGGCACGAGCATTTTTAAGGCCAAAAGGCATGACTCGATAGTAGAAGGTCCCCTAAGTGGTGATGAATGCAGTTTTGTGTTGATCCTCTGGGGCAAGCAAGATTTGGTTATAACCTGAGAACCCATCCATGAGTGATAGCATCTCGTGACCAGCAGTAAGGTCAACCATCTGGTCAATACCGTGTAGAGGAAAGTCATCTTTTGGGCAAGCTAGGTTAAGGTCACATAAATCTGTGCAAATGCGAAGTCCCTCTATCGCCTTAGTGATAGGGACAATGTTTGAAATCCATCGGGGATAATCAATGGGTAAGATGAAGGAAATAGAAAGAATGTGCTGAAGTTCTTCTTTAACCAAAAGAGCAATGCGAGGGTGCATTTTCCTCAGCTTTTGTTTTACGGGTTTGGCATCAAGAATGGTTACGATATTGTGGACCACTATGGTGGGGTCAATACCGGGCATGTCAGTGTAAGACCAAGCAAAAGCATGGTTATGATTTTTGAGAAAAGAAGTGAGGGATTCCTGTTCAGCAGTATCTAAAGATTGGCCGATCTTTAGAATGTGTGGGTCATCCTGAGTATGGATGTTGAATTCGATAGTCGATTCATTCAACATGGTTAGCATCTCAGATGGTAACGACCGATGAATATAAGAGTCTTCTGCACCAAGATAGGTGAGTATAGATTCATCATCCTGACATTGAATGACATTAATAGAAGGTGTATCGTCATCAATCATTTCAGGATACAGGAAGGGAAGAGAAGTGGTAGCCTTGCCCTCACGTTGATAAGTTAGAGGCCCCAAGGAAATGGTGTTTATGAGAAAAAAAGTCAGGAGGAATGGATTCTGGATCCATTGACTATCGGTGAAGGTGGTGAAGGTGGTAGAGAAGGGTCGATATCCTCAATGAGTTCAATGCGGGCCTTCTTGGTAGGTAGTTCAGCAAAGCTGATACCACTACGGTCATTATGTTTGCAGGTAGTACATGGAATAACAGTGTGATGACCTTACTCTCGTAAAATCCAAAACCAAAACCTTTCCACGCACATCGGTACAGGATGGTGTGGGCGAAGCGGTGATTGGTGAGTGACTGGAGGTCGGCAGAAAAGGGGTGGGTTTGTGATGGTGGTTCAGGTGTATAAGTGGAAGTATCAAGTCCCCTATAGGTGAGATTGGTGTGAAGGTGGGGAGGACCATAAAGGAGACACTCTCTTATGTGGTGATCATAGAGAGGGTGTTGGCAAAGGCTTCCATACTCTTGTGGAGTAAGGAATGTGTTGACATTATATAGGTGATACTCCCCAGAGTGAGGCGTTGAAAAAATCCTTCTAAGGGATCGGTGGTCGATATGTGGGTAGCTGGGATAGACGATGTGTTAGAGGTTGGATCAGATGTGGAGCTAGCTGATTAAGAGGTTGATGGGTCAGTCATGGAGGTTGTGCCAGCGGTAGAAATGGAGGATTTAGGTGTGGTTGAGGTAGCGGTGGCACTGGTGAGTGGAGGTGTGGGTGAAGAGGAAGTGCTCATGGAGGTAGATTCCTTAATGGGTACAAGCACGTCATTGGGTTGATAAAGCATGTTGTAGGTTTTGAAAGGTGATGGGTCAGTCAGGAATGGTATAGGTGCATCCTTCATGCTCAAACTTTACACAATGATGCAAAGTGGAAGGAATACAACCCATAACACGAATCCAGGGTCTACCAAGGAATAGGTTATATTAAAATTCCCCCTCCAAGACATAGAATAAATCTAGAATAGTACAGGGGCCTACGCGAACATGGAGGATGACGGTGCCCAGTGTAGAAGTGATAGCATCATTAAATGAACGTAACATGACGGGATGTTTATGCATGCAATTTTTTAGGTATGCACATTTGTTCGAATGCATGGGAGGAGATGATGTTAATGCTAGCACCCCCATCGATCGTAACACATCATACATGTATATTATCAATATAAAAGGAGATGAAAAGGGCTGGATCAGGGTCATCCATTTGGTGTGGTGCGATCTCTTCATCTGAGAAGCTGAGGGTGGCTACTTGGTGAGTAGGTGGAGGTGTAGAAGAAGGTGGTAATTTTGTGAGAGAGGCTACATGATGAGGTGTAATAATGGAGGCTATGGGTGTAGGGTCATTGGGTAAGACCTCAATAGACTGAAGAACCTCCATGAGAGCTTGGCGATGGGATTCAGAGGTTTGGATGAGGTCATATAGGGACATTTTGAGGGAGAATTGGTGTAATTGTTTGAACATCGTGCGATGTGTAACCCCATTAGAAATAGGATATGTGGGGCCACAGATAGTGACTTTAGGTGTGGGTGCAGAATGGTATGTTGGGTATAGGGTTGGTTGGTGGGTCGTTTGCCTTTTCCTTGCATTTTTCCTTCTGAGCATAGGTAGTAACGTGGATCATGTTGATTTGAGGCGGGGAGGTAGATGAAGTAGGTGAGCCATGAAAGGTGTAACGACAGGAAGGGAAGAAGCCAAGAGGTGGGAAGGAACCTTGTGAAATGAGTTGGGCTCACTGACATTTAGGTGGAGGTTTGGCAAGTTCTCTGATACGAACCATGTTAATTTTGAATCTTGGGGATGGATCTAAGAGTTGTGGGGGTGACGATTTTGGTTGCTGAGTAGGCAATGAGGGAAGAACTGTGGAAATTGGTGCTGCCAAAATGGGGTCCTCATCAAGAAGATCATCATCGTCAAATTTTTCTTCAGGAGGACACAACTGGACAAGAGTGGATTTCAAAGCTTTACAGTTCTCTACATCGTGTCCTGGCACACGATGGTAGGTGAAAATTTTGGTTTCATCAAAACCTTTTGGTTTAGGTTTGAGTGGGTCATAAGGTCTAAGAGGTGGTAATGTGATGACAAAAGTTTTGAGGAGATTGGTTAAGATTTTGGCATAGGATCCCACTAGTGGACCACAATGGGAGGTGAATGTGGGTTTGTGTGCAGGTGCGGCTGACTATATAGGAAGAGTCTTTGCAAGAGGGGGAGTGGGTTGGGCTATGGTCTTAGGTGTTGGTCATGTTTTCTTGGGTAGGGGCATGGTAGATGAACTGGCAATAGAGTGTGTGGTTGGTTTAACTACCTTATTGGAGGGTAACATATTTTTTCCTTTAGGTTGCACCTTCTTGGGTAAAGGTGATATGGGCACATGAGATGTAGAGGGAAAAGTAGATGGTGCAAGAGGGTGGGTTACCCATGGGGGTAACTGAGGTGTTATGGAGGTAGATGGCATAAGTTGGGCAGGAGGTGTGACGGAAATGGAAGGAAATGTCATGGGTAGTGAAGAAGTTTATTGATGGTATTGGAGGTATGGGTGGTAAAAAGGTTACAGGTGTGGGTGGAGGTTGTGTGGGGTGCTTGGGTATATTAGAGGTCTGTGATGGGGAAATGGGTTGTTGTGTCCTTGGTTTACTAGTAGATGGAGGTTTCTTAGCCAGGGTTGAGGGGTGAGGTCCTAGAATGGACGGAAGGGGTGAAGGTGATAAGGGTGTGATTGGTGAGGTTAGGGTATGAGATCTAGGAGATTGGTTCTTCTGTTTAGGGGTTGGGTTAAATTTCGTGTTAGTTTTGGAAGACGTGGCTAAATCTAATTTGATGGGTGGATGAGTAAGGCTAGCCGTTGGTATGACCCCTAAAGTAGTAATAGGTTTAGACAAGGAAGATGATGTAGGTGTGGGTCTGGATGCAGATGCATGTTGGGTTATGGGTAGAGATGTGAGTTGAGCCATGAGTGGTGTCATGGGATAATTTGTGATAGTTGTGGTTTTGTTTGGTTCGGTTGGTCGAAACACTTTTGGATAGATAGTGGAGGTGTCAGCGAGTGACATCTGCATTTGTGTTGAGACAGGAAGTAGAAGACACCCCCAAAGTAAGGCTCTATCAACATAATCCAGGAGATCAGCTAAGCGTGAGAATGGCACTGCTGTAGGTGAAGCTGATGTGGATCCAATGGTGATTCCCATAAAATGTGTTTTTGAGACACGGAAATCACTAGCCTCAGCCTCTATGGGTAAGAGAGCTAAAAGTAAGTTAGCAGGATCTTGGGTGGTTGATGGAGAGTGGTCACCTAGAGGTAACAACATTTCTACTGGATCTTTGATAGGTGAGGAGATGATGGTCCTCTATGGGTGGAGGAGATGAACAAGTGTCTCCCATGGGTCAGAGAGGTATTACTGGTGACGGCTCTCTAGGTGGAGAAGCCAAAGGTGAAGTGGTCTTGATGTTAACAGAAGACTCCTTCACAGGTGAGGGAGGAGATGAAGGTTGTTCCTCTGTGGGTGGAGGAATAGGTGAAGTGGGTTCATGTGTAGGTGGAGGACTTTGGGCTAGGATTTCCTCTATGGAAGGAATATGAGGAAATTGGAAAGTAATAGGTGCATCACTAAAAATAGCATGGACCTCGCGGGTATTGCTATCATTAGTTGAGGTCTCCTAAGTTTGGTTAGAAGAAGGGGCGTGATTAGGAAATGGTTTCTTGAAAATGTGTAGGTTTTGGTTGGCAGGTGCATTCGGATTATCCAATACTAACTCACCATTCTCAAGCATTTCCTAGACAATGTTCTTGAAAATGATGCAATTTCCATCATTATGACTTTTTACCCAATGATAGTTATAGAATTCATGCTCTTTGTACCATGCAGGTGTGGGGCGAGTAGGATCAAAACCAGTGTGTGGCTTTATAGGAGGAAGGGTAATGGCCCCAGCTTTAATGAGCTTTTCTAAAATAGAATAATAAGGCTCCCTAATTGGGGTGTATTTCCATTGTTCTCATCTGCATTGAAAAGTCTTGGATAGGGAAAGATTAGATGAGGGCTTAGCCTGATTTGATGGATGAGTTGGACCGGCCTTGAGTACCACTGCATTAACAGTTCCCTTGGCTTTTGAATAATTATTCTGTGATTTCAAAGAAGTAGAAGTATCATTTGAATTAAATTTCACATTCTTATTTCCTAGTTGGATTTTATTTTCTTCGATGGCCCGAATCTCTAGTTTTCGTGCCATGATGAATGCCTCATCAAAGGTTCAGAAATTTTGCACCTGCAGGGTTGGTGAAATATGTCTAGCACAAGCCCGAGTGAAGAGATCTATGAGTTTGGTTTGTGGTAATTGGAATGTGAGTTGATTGATCAAGCTATGCCAACAAGTGACAAAATCTGCGATAGACTCATCGTCATATTGATGCGTAGAGTAGAGGTCAGTCATGGTAACCTTCTTAACAACGTTGATGGAGAAGTGATCCAAGAAGGCTTGGGCTACCTGATTAAATGAGTAGATATAATGTCTAGATAATCCACTATACCAGTCTAATGTAGGGCCTGGTCAGAGACATGGGAAAGGTCTTCAGAAGAAAAGCATCATCATGGGCAATCAGATAACACCCATGTTTGAAAGACCGCAAATGTTGTTGCAGGTCCTCTTTGCTGTTGAAGCAGTTAAATTTAGGCATCTCCCAATGTATGGGATATGGATGAATAGGAATGGATGGGTGTATGGGATCATTACAAATTTCATCGTAGGTGAGAGACTTGTGTGAGCTAGAAACCGATGCCTCCAGTGTCTACATCTTGTCCATCATTAACTTGATGAGGTCATTGGGAGGCAGTGATGGATGGGTACCTCCTGTAGTGTAAGAGGGTTGGTGTTTGACATATGATGGAGGTGGCATTCTAGTATATGGTGATGCCGAATAGGTAGGTTGAGAATGAGGGAGTGAAATAGGGGGCACGTACCCAGAATGAATGATAGATGAAACGGGAGGCTGCTGATAGTACGTATATGAGGGTGGAAGGGTCGAGGTGACTCTAGTAGTGATGGGGGCTAAGGACTGTGGAATAGAAAGGACAATGTTTTGAAATGGGGTAGGGTTCATCGACACTAGGGGTGGTTGTGTTGCTATGGGTATATGTGAGACAATAGTCTTGGATGAGGTTATGTTCTGGGTGGTTGAAAAAGGTATAGTGGATGTTGCGGGTGCAATAGATGTGGCAGATGCGGTGGTCATAACAGGTATAAGGCCTAGCTGCAAAATGATTGGGGGAAAGGTAGGTGCGGGTAGTGCGGAGCTAGAAGGGGCTAAGGCAGAAGTAGGAATGAGTGTCGGGGGGATAGATACGGGCATGTCGTATATCAACTAACCTGAGGCATCTCGAGTGGACGAGTGGGAAAGATAGAATTGTAAGGTGACATGGTTCTGGTCAAGGAGTCATGTAAACTCCTCGTCACTTGTGGCGATGGTGATAGGTTGGGTAGGATCCATGGGTGATATAATGGAAGGTGGTGAAGGACAAGGTGGGAGTGGTTGACAATTAGCATGGAATATGAGGGTGTTTTCTTGGATACGAGTTAGCACCACGTGAACAAGTGCTGATTTGGTAGGACTTGCTTTCTGTAAATGACACAGAAACACAACAAAATAGGAAAAATAGGAAGTGGTAGGTGGATTGGGTTAATATGTCACCTCGAAAATTGCATAGGCTAACCAATGCCAGTTAGGGTAAACTAATGTCGATCAGAGGTAACCGCGGTCAGTCATTATGAAAAAAGAATATTTTATCAAACAAGGTAAAAGACTAATAATCTACCATGTAGATAAGTTGTAGGATGGATTTTATCATAATAGAGAAGATATTGAGAGTTACAGAGACTCCAAATAGTAAAGAAGATGAATTAGGTTTCCTTTTGGGTAGGTTAACCAAAAGAACAGTAAACCAATGCCGGTTGGATAAAACCAGTGACAGTCAGAGGGTAATCGATGATGGTCACTGGACCAACACCGGTTACTGTGAATTGAAACAGACGATGAAGAAAAAGGTGGTTGTGATTTAAAATCAAGTGTGGAATCAAACCCAGAACTCTGAGAATGATAAAAATGGGGTCCATGCACACTCAGACAAAGTTGGAATACACCAACTATGATGAGGAGTGTGCAAGGAGAAATAAAAAGATGAAGAATGTGTCCTCTCACCTCAAAACACAAGCCAAGCAGAAACACTAAGAAAAATACAATCCTAAAAGTGTTTTTTCTATTATGTTTGTTCATCTTATGCTATTAAGGACTGACTGTGTGTATTTAGAACATTATTTTTTGGTTGGGAAGGTTTCCTACGAAGAAGGTTATCTAAAAGGAAATGTTTCAGGTATGTTATGGTGGGGGATGGGCTGTCTCCTAAGATAATGACTTGATAGAAGCAACGAGTTGGGGAGTACCTACCAATCAGACCATGTGATCACTGACAGATCTTCTCGGGTAAGATGTTGTTTAAGAAAGATGTGTTGATTTGAATTTGTGCAGTTTGGTAAGACTCAGAGAGAGAGAGAGAAAATGTGCTTTCTATGATTCTTTTGTCAACCATTGGTTGGGCATGACTTCCAATGTATAGGTTGCCCTCATTTAATGTGCACTAATGCAGCATACAAGAATGAAATGTTGTTAATTTTAAGCCTAAATTGAAATATTAAATTCGATGACACAAAAGATGAACAGGAGAGAATATGATCTTTCACTAATACAATACAAATGAAAGAGAAGAAGAGTTCTTTTTATAGCACTAAAACACAATTGCTTTGAGACAATAGAAACAAGAGAAGATTCCAGAGGAGAAATTTAATGTTAGATCCTTTTAGAAAGGAAACAAACATGTAAATTTTACCTAGGAATGAAGAAATGCAAAGAACCCTAAATGGGTCCCACCGCACATGCCAAAATGTTTCACCTAATTCTTAGAACGTTTCTTGGAATGTGATGAAATAGATAAGGGTAAAAGGGCTAGGAGAAATGCTTGTTGAAGCTGGGTGAAGGTTGTTGCGCGTAAGTTGACTTCTTGATCCACAGCTGATCGTGAGAGCTTCCTTTTGGCTAGGAGGAACTACCTAAAATAAACAACAAGACCACCAAATGGAAGTTAAACAACATATGTAGTGGACTGCGTAGTGTATGCTAGATCCAGGAAGTATGATACTCCCTAGAAGGTTGTCAATCCACTATTGTAAACAAATTAATGTGATAAATAAGGTAAATATTGTCCTACTGTAGTCAATATGATTTAGGCATGTCATATAAACACAATAAGTAAAATATAATCTAACAGGCTAGGTTAGGATTAGATCTGGAGGTTGAGTAAATGGTTCTAGGTTTCTGCAGGTCTGACAGAGTTTTGATGAAGGTCACAGGTGATTATAGGTAACTTGGGAGTAACTAGGTAGGTTGCTGGTCTGTATTATGTTGATAGACATAGAGACCGATGCTGGTCTAGTCATGACCAATGCCAGTTAATTGTGACTAATGGCAGTCACTGAAGAAATGACAGGGGGTCAAGAACAGGGGTCTGGGTCTATTTTCCAAGTTAATGGGGAACTAAGTGAGGTGTCTAGGAGGTGTGAGTAGGGATGCAGGTCAGTGGGTAGGTTTGGTGGGGTTTTGGTGAAGCTAGGAGGAGTTATGGGTTAAGTTTGTGAATGGTAGTAAAGGGGCAGTATCGGGTAGGTAAACCAATGTTGGTATAGGCTCGATCAACGGCAGTTTAGGGAGACCGACGCCAGTGACTGTGGGAAAATGGGAGATGTTGCAGAATGGATTTTGGATCTTCTTTGTGATTGTACAAAGGGTTGAGTAGGTCAGAATGGAGTGTTGGATTGCTATGATAGGTTTTTTAGGGGTTTTGGAAGAAGTATAGGGGGATAGTTACCAGAGAGGACCTGTGAGTGGCTAGGAAAGCAATAACACACAAAAGGATCTAAATACTGAAATTATTCAAACAAAACTGGACTGAATAGAGTAGTATACTTACTTGGAATTTTCTACCAGTCGACTGTGGGTGAAGAGTGGAGATGGTGGTGAGATATTTCTTCTATGAAGGTAAACCGGTCGATAGGAGACTCTTGCTTGAGCTTCCTGGGATTTTCTCCTTGCTTAGCCAAATCAACTCTTGGCTTGGATGGTTGTGGATGTATGGGTGTGAAAGGATGCTCACTCTGATTGCATGTAGATGTGATTACTCTCTCTTACTCTCATAAATGTGCCAACCATGAAATAAGGTTACCAAAGGGAATAAAAGGCGACTGACAATGGTTCTGGGTTGACCGGCACCTATTTAGGGGTGACCAATGTCGGTCATGGTGGGATTCCCTAGGTTTACTAAAATGGGTAGATCTTCTTGATTTCTTGGATCCAATTAGTTTCTTTTCACATATTAGAATGGAAGCTTCTTTTCTAACGGTCGGGAATGTGGTTAGAGAGGTTGTAGGGTTTGATTTTTAGGGTTAGGACAAATCTTAGCTCATTAAGGCAAGTAGGATTAGGTCTTAGTTAGTTATGGAAACATGTCAAGAATAGGTCTAGGGTGAGGTGGTTGGATGAGGTGTCTAGGTGAGCTAGAAATTAGGATAATTAGATAATAAATATTGTGAGGATATGGATTAATTTAATTTTAATTAATATTAGTGTAGGGTGTAAGGGGCTGTGGTTAGGTGAGTATGTTTGGGTTAGTTACTCGATGGCGTGTCAAGGGGAGTGTAACCTTATTTTGGTGTCTACATTGTGTGAGGAAACAGTGGATGATAAAGTATGGTGTCAAGGGTGTAATAGAAACCATGTACAAAGGATGAAGAGTGCATGAACAACATGAGGAAGGCAAGGGAAAAAATCAGGTAAAGGGAAGAAGAAGTTCCTTCGGTGTTGTAGACGTGCACGTAAGAGTCTTCAATCAGATTGGATTTTTTCACACTTGAAGGTTGTAAAGGATATTTTGCGTAGGATGTGGCACATGGGTAAGGGTGTTTAAATTCATCTTAGTGGAAAAATCCACATTTAATGTTAATGTACGTTTGTAGGTGGCATAGCATTTATTGCTAGAGGGAAGTAAAAAATATAAATATAAAGTCAGGCACATCATTATTTTACCTTGTGATTATGAAGTGAAAGAAGCTCTCGCAAACTAGGGCATCCAAAATATTTGTGCGAAGAAGAATCTAAGAGATCTAAAGTGTGTGATTAGAACAGATCTGCAAACCAAAGTGGAAGGAGTACATAGGTGTGGGGAAAGTTGGTTGAGAAGTGTTGTCTTGTGAAAGGATTTCCCAGTTAGGTTTTGGCTGTTAGGGCATGAAGGAAAAAGGATTTCTTTGCAAGAGTGAGCTTTGGGATTAAGTAGAGTAGTAGAGCAGAACAAGAGGAAGGATTTTTAAGTTTATCCTGACCAAAAGAATGGAACCAAAGAAGGTGACTATCTCACCTAAGAAATATAAGGGAAATGGTACATGAAAGCTAACAGTTGTCATTGCGAGATCCAATGAATAATGGTATGCGGAAATGCAATACCTAGATGGGGTATTTCTAGGAAAAGAGTGGGAGTCACACTTGCGAAAGATGATGGTGAATGATTATAACCATCACATGAGCACAAATGAGAAGGAAATGGAATTAGAGTTGGTCCATCCAACTAACAAGAGGATGTCAGATGGGATTCCTATTTACAGTGACGAGGTGAAAGTCAAATTGGAGAAGGCTAGATTATTGCAACTATAAGAGTTACCTTACTTTGATAAGCCTGGGCACCTTTATCAATGGTTGATGTTGCTCATGCATGAGAATCACTTTTATTTTTTAGGGTGCAAGATGTACATAACACCACAGTTGATATCCAAGTTCATAGGCCTCTTTTTTGAAGGAGATAGCATAGATGATGATCTGAGCGATAAGGAGGCTATCAAGGAGACTGTAGCAATGTATGAATAAAAAAGGGGTCGCGATACTTTGACATCACCAAGATTCTAGACCCTATTATGAGGATGGTCCCGCGCTTGGTGACCAAGATCAATCATTAGAAATGATGGACACAAGTAAACAAGCATTGGCTAAATGTATGCTAAAAAATATCAGAGGGAACAATCTATAACTTGTCGATTTTCATCATGGATGAGATCATAAGCAGCGTACATGAGGGAGAAAATATACGCTTCGGTAACTTCCTCATAACCATTGTCTTCTCAGAAATTGGAGTGATCGATGGTCCAGAAAATTTTGTTTGGGAGTATCTAGAAGAGGATCCCTCACCCCCAATAGGTTTGCGAAGTATACTTTTGAAACCATGACAGTCACTCACAAGACGTGCTTGGAAAATTTGTACAAGTGAATGTGCAATGCATTCAGAGAAGAATATAGGATCCCATAGTAGTTACTAGTTTTTGTGGATGGAGAGGAAGAGTTTGCAGTGTACCAACATTTTTGCATTAGCATATTTACATTGACAAATGGGACTATGATTCCATGGTCCAAGCTACCCTTCTCCTTCACCATGCAATACTTCCAAGCTAGAGTCAATCAGTTCAAGAAGGCCAAGAGACTAAGGTTTGACCTTAGTGAGGTATATATAGACCACCGCAAGCTGTGTCAAAAGCTCGTCTACCCAAATAAGTGCACATACATGGAGAAATATTTCTCCCACGAAGTACAAATGATGAAGCCTTTAATGCTTCCGATTGTAGGGAGGACCACAACAAGGGTGTATCTACGTGTAAGGTTAAAATTTGAAAAGGGTGCTGACTTGGAGAATGATGTCTCCATTCCTAAAGACCCTACATGAAGGAAGAAGGTCGCACCAAGGAAGAGAGAAAGAGAAGAGGTGCAAGAGAATAAGGCACCAAATTTTCAAACCACAAAATCTGTGGGTGTGCCGAAAGCAAGAGCTAAGCCTAGTACTTATGCGCAGAGAAAGAAGTATCCTGTCAAGGAAAAAACCATAGAAGAAGAGGTTCTGGAGCATGAAGAGAACCTCACCCATTAGGAATTTCCAATTAATAGATCACTTGTCAAAGAGAGAAAAATAAGAATGTCCTGTACTAGAATTCTCAATAAGGAAGAAGTAGAAGGTGACGGATGAGGCAGACCTAGAAGAGATGAAGAGTCTGTATGCCTACATCGGCGAAAAGGATGATGATGATGATCCTGTAGGAGGTGAAGACCATCTCGTTTATGAGGTACATGATTTTGAGGAAGATGGAGATGAGGAGTATAACAGAGAGGATGAGGAGAAGAATGGTGAAGAAGAAATTGAGGCCCAAAGCACGGGGGTGAGCGAAGAAGAAAATACAAAGGATCAAAGGACCCCAAACCTTACAAAGGAATAGGTAGAAGAGGCCACAGAGAGAGAAGTGGTGAGAATAATCAAGGACCTAGTGGAATAAGAGGTAGAATGCACCATGGATGAGGTGTTGAAGGAGGTTGAGGAGGAAAGCTTAGGAAAATAATATGGCAACATGGGGGGAGATCCTAGCTTGGCTGTAAGCTTTCCAAGGGCCACATGCATAGGGAGGAAAATAAAAGAAGCAACAACAAGGTCAAGGAATGGGCTACATTGATGATCCAAATAAGGTGTTGCGTGCATGCTTTCAAAGAACCATACCAACAGAACAAACCTTGGCCATGGTTTCATTTGATGAGGAAGGTGCATACCCTCGGATGAGGAAAATTCTATCATGGGCATTTAAGTCCTACATTGATGAGCTCAAATTTGAAATAATCCAAGGAAAATTGATGAAGGTGTCAGAAATAAAAGGAATAAACCCCTTGGTGAATGCTCAACAATTATCAGATGAGAAAATCTATAACACGGTCATCAAAGTTTCAGTTGAGGTTGAAGCTAGAATCTTCAGATGAAAAGACATGGTAAAGTTCCTAGAGGCAGAGCTGGAGAAAAAGGAGGAGGATTTCCTTAATAAAAGTAAGGACCTGAAGCAAGAGGGGCTAATTAGCACTCAATTAAGGCATGAGTTAAAAGATGAGAAGGAAAGGGTGCGCGAGGTATACAAGAAGATAGAGATGATCACGGATGCCATTGTCTTGAAGCATCCAAACTTAACATTTCCGCCCACGTAAAAATATGGATTAACCTTACAGTGCCTAGAGGACTTGATCCACATACTCACTATGGAGAGGTGACCACTTACCTTAGAATCTATAGAAGAGGCATTGGCATGCCAAGAAAAAGAGGATAAGATAAAGGTTGTAGAATTTATTGCTTAGTACAAAAAGGTCCTCGCTGATGTAAAATTCGTCATGTAAGTTGTTGAGGATTCCTATGATAATTACACAGATAGGGATAAATTGGCAAGTATCTTGGTTTCTGCCCATGAAAAGAAACTCAAGGAGTTCTAATAAAATAATATGGGGAACATGGCTGAGCGAGACAAAATCCTAGCTGAAGTGGAAAAGAAATCAGAGGCCATTGAGACCTTGCGGGATCAATTAAGAACCGGTTGAAATAATTATACCCCCAAATCACTCAGAGGATGGACGTGCTTGAGGATTTGGGCAAAAAATTGGAGGGGATCATAGAGATAATGAACGCCAAGGGAGAAGGGCTAAGATTTTAGGAGGTAAACACCCTAGTAGGTGACCTCTTTCAACAAGCATATAATGAGGTTGATGCTTGGGGTAATTTGGAGGAATATTTGAGGAAGGATTTCCCTCTCCTCCTTCAACAGTGATCATGATTTCCACCCCCCTATTATTTCATTCTTTCCCCCAATTCTTCACTCCATTCTTTATTCAACGGTTCAGAGCCCATTCATTCTTTATTCATTGAAGAAAGTGTTTCCTGAGGATGGAGAACAAGAATAATGTGGGGTGATGTTGGGCCCCATAATATTGGCTAAGGATGAGAAGGCACGTGGGTGTGCGAGACCCAGTTGAAGAATGGTGTGTGGAGTTGAAGGTGCATATGGAATGGTTCTAGTAGGGTTTTGTATAACACACGGTGCATGCGCACGCAAGGCAAGATAGATTTTGGAATTAGCCATATCCAGCGTCCTAGGAAACACATCAGAAAATCGAGACCCTTGTGGATAAGGTGTCATCCTGGTGACTGTAGGATCAAAAAGGGAATATTCCAGGCATGTGATGCAAGGTTCCAGAAGAACATCATTACACAATGTGGAGAGCTCGGATCAAAGGAGGCATGCTCCATTAGAAGACCACTTGGACACTTGGCGACCAATCTGCTACCTAAAAAGGCATGGTAGTGAAGGTAGGAAAACTATATAATGAGATGCACAGGTAGCAAGAGGGATATATAGGAGCAAGAAATAGAGAAGAGAAAAAAGGATAGATGCATGGAGTCATCCTGGGAGAGCAGAGGTACTAGAAGAGAGGCAAAGATCTGAAGAAATATAATGGAGGGTTCTAGGGGTTAGGGATTACGATAACTTTGGGAATGATGGCATGTTTAGGGGGATGGGTCTGTGATTATCCTTAGGGTATAAGGGACATAGTCCATTTCTGATGCATGACTTGGCTCTACATTGTGATATGAAGGTTTGTAATGGTTTCATGGAATGTAATGTGGTACTTAAACATGTTGATATGAATATAAGGCTCTATTGTAAACCATATACATGTTCATGAGTATATTCCTTATCATTTCCTTTATGAATGAACGAGTTACATATATTTTTCTTATTATGTCTCTTTCCTGGATGCAATGAGATGACAACTCGTTCGAGGTTCTTAGAATGTTGTATAGTTCTTTTTCTATCCTTATGCATTTGATTTTGTCATAAGATGATGCATTCTCACAAGACTCACATAAAGGAGAGACTCGGTGCCCGCGCGTGCCTTTAGGTGAGCTCCTAGCGCCCGCTGGGTGATAGTCCTTTGCGCATGGGATTCTACAGATATTTTAGAGGCATAAAAATGACTACAATGACCCATCCAATGAAGGTGTACTTTAGAATGATAATAGTGCCACCAATATAGTCGAGCCAAGATTTTCCAACTGTGAGCGGAGAGGAACAAGGTGTACGTGTAAGGAAGACTGTCAAGTGGAAGACACAGAGGTCATAATCAATAGTAATGCATACATATCCACAATTTAGGTGGGAAGAGATCATTGAGTGTGAATCCTAATCGGGTCAATCCTTCATCTATGCAAACAACATCATGGAAAGTGGGATCAAATGGAATATGAGGCCAATAAGAGTCATGTATAAATAAGGTACAAGTAAATAGATCAAGTGGTGAGGAAGATGTAACCAAAGGAGAATGCATGAGATCTAGTGCATGTATAGTATCCTAACAAAGGGATCATTTCTTTAGTAGAAGGAGGAGAGTTCTTGAATTGATATTCACCTAGGCTCCTAACTATAAAGGTTTCCTAGAAGTAGGATTCATCTATCTACAAGAGGTGTAAAGTTAATGTTGTGTAAATTATTCATCAGTAAGCTCTACGAAATTGACTTCATCATCAAAATCATTGATGTTGACATTATCATTTTTAGTAGAATTATCAAGGATGTTAGGAGGAGAAGTAGAGGAGGTAGAACAAGGGGAAGAAATAACAAATGGATTAGTAGGATTACCAGAGGGGGATATGGTAGGGGTAACGAGATTAGTGGTGTGTGTAGGGATGGAAGGGGTAGATGTGGAGGTAAAAAGAGAAGTAATGGGAGTGATGGATTCACCAACATCATACGCATTGATATTATTTTCTGAAATTGGATTAAGTGGGGGTATAGGCATGGTAGTGAATAGATCTATATGTGACAATATTTAAATGGGTTTGGGTCAACGGAAATGGTATGCTCATACTTATAATGTATTAATTTTACACACCAGGGAACTATAGAATGGACAACTTGCATAGCTTGGATATATGGTCAACAAGGTAAAACATTGAACTGAAATTATGTATCAATGATATAGAAAAATGTGGGAAGGGTTTTGGGCCCAACTTTTAAAGCTAAGGTGATGGTTTCAATACATGTGTGAGTAGTAGAATCATATTCATTAACAAGAGAGGAGGATTGGGTTATTTAACTATGCGGTATTTTTAATTGGATAAATAATGAGAGAGAACATAGATTGACAGTGTTTCCATTATAAATTAATACACATTTGATATAAGGGAAACCAATGATAGTGGTAACAAGTAAAGGTGTTAAAGGATCATCTGCTACTGTAGGAGTGATATCTTCATTACTTAATGATATGGAAAGTGGTAAGTTTTTTAAGGGAGTGAATAAGATGTGTGAAGGAAACATGGTAATTGTCACTTGCACTGTGAACAAAATGTAAGGAATCCTATAATGTATGGAGGTAATGTGGTGCATTACGTAAAATATCATAAAGGGATATTTTGGCTAGTGTATTCCTTAGTTGTTCAATGATATCATAACCTTTAGATTTGTCAGTAGGCACTGTAGAGGTGAGTGGTGGTGGAATAGAAACAGGTGGAGTTATGGGTTTCTTATTGTGGTGAGTGGAGACCAAATTAATAGTTGGTCAGTCATGGGAGGGTTGAAGCAGGGCGGATGTTGGGTACGGACATGCATAAATTTAGTAGTGATGGAAACTATGGTAGTAACCCTAGTGTGTACATAGGATGGATAAGAGGATTGGTCCATAAATTCAGAGGAAGAAGAGAGATTGAAATAGAGAGAAAATCTAATTTCATGCATATATCTAAAGTTTTTTAGTGTTTGCAAACAAGAACTTAAACTTGGTCTTTGCATAAGAGGATCCAATATAAGCCTATAATGGATAAAAACTTATTAAAACTTGCTCAATATTTCATAATTGACATTATAACACCTTGAGTAGATTTAGACTAACTACACCCTACTATTAATACTCCTCACAACATAATTTCATTCATGAAATAACTCATCCTTCACTTAAACTGGTTTTACACTTACTCGCCTTAACTTGCTCTTCCTCTAAACTCACTAGCTCTTACTATGTTAAGGGATTGTAGATTAATTTATTCCACACTAAGATTCCTCATTAGTCTAACCATGTTCAAAACATCAAACCAATCTTAGAACGACCATCAACATGAATTCAAACAACCCAAAATACAATAACACTCTCCTTGCACCAACTACCTTCCTAGCCCTTAAGACAAGCTTGTTGCTTCATCCATGCAAACAATTTTCTAGAGATACCCACAAATATATATCACTTTCTCTAGTGACCTTCCAATACCCCTGATATTCCTTCAAATTTGTAGTTCTTAACTCTTTTCACAACTCATCTTATCTTCCCTTTTGCATTTTTGTCCCTAAACCCTCATTAGGTTTGTCTTCATAAATTTTCATGAATATATTCACTTTTAGGGAGTTTTATTACACAAGAAGGATATTTTTGAGCACCCATTAAGGGTTTTTTTATGTGTATATATTTTCAAGGGCTAACTCTAAGTTCACCTGGTACTTGTTTTGTAAAATAGCTCTGAAACTAGGTCTATATTGTGTGTGACTATATTCCTTCAAACTGTCAAACCTAACTCCCAAGGTCACCCTCAAAAGTATGAATTTCCTTCAAAATCTTATTTTTTGGCCTATAAGCATGATATATTATGAATTTCAAGTCTACAGGAGTTGATTACACCCCTCAAGAAGAAAACCCTAGCAATAATTTCATTGGACAACCCATAAAGCTCAAGAAGTGAGAATTGGATATAACTTTGCTAAACAACTGATCCAATGCTTGATATTTCAACTTTATTACTGTTTCAATGTGATTCAATTGATAAACATACCAATGGGCTTAAGAAATGAGTATAAATGCTCATTTTATGAGTGTTAGAAGCATAAGGGACTGAGAGGGGGGGTGAATCAATCCTTTATAAACTTTTAATTAATTTACCATTCAACATGTGTTATCATTCATGCATCCATTCATTCAACCATGTATCATATATATGTCAACTTAAGCATATAAGCAACCATAAGAAAAATCAAGAGCAAGAGAGTATACAAGATACCAAAATTAAGTGGCAAACCCTCATGGGGAAGAAAACCCATTGAAACTCTACTTATATTACACAAATAAAAGTAATTTAGTGAAGCACCAACTTCACAAGGTGCACTAACCCTTGATCTAGTGAGGCACTAACCCCACAAGGAGCACCAACCCTACAAGAAGCATCAACCCCTAATTTGGTGAAGCACCCACTCTACAAGAAGGGTACAACCCCATAAATATGACCAAGCAGCAACTCAGCCACCTGAATATGTTTGATCTCTGAAACTTATGCTGCCACAACTAATGGAGATCACTATCACAACTCACAAACCCTACCTCATACCCTAGGGCATCAAACTTTCTCTATCTCCACTTTTCTTTGCTCTATCATCTTGCTCTCGTGTATTAAAACATTAATCAACATTTAGTTCTCTTCCTTTTCCTTTAAATCATGCTCTCATACCTGAAAACTATCACCCTCTATGTCACACACCTTCCCTCCAAGAGCACTAGACCACAAACAAACCAAACAAGCACTTAAATATGTTTTTCTTCGTTCCAAACCAAAAGAGGTCGGTATCTCATAATATTTTCAACCCATAAATCTCTATAAAATTCAAAAATTTTAATTACAACAGCTTCATATGACCCAAATATGTCGGCCTAGCTAAAACCCCCATTACATATGCAAAAAATGGCTTAAAACCCCATGGGCACATTCTTAAAAATGGCCTTACATTAAAATTACACTTTTTCATGACCCAAAACCATTTACATATGAATAACACATCATAAAAAATTCAAATATGGTCACAAATTTAATCAACCAATCAGTTTATTTCATTTATTGGGCCCAATTTAAATACACTTCTCAAAACAATTGTTTCCTGCACCCTTCACCACCCTTGGAACTTCATAATTCCACCAAATTTATTATACTAAACAAAAACATGCCATGTGACCACTCCTAAGAAATGGAAGAACATTCACAACATTTCTAAATAAGTTAAAAGTCATGAAACATCTTTCACTTCAAACCTCGATAATATTTTCCTTCACCAAATCAACCTCCCAAAAACCCTATTTCTAAATTATAGCTCATAAAATAATTTCACCATACATTAAATACTTATAAATGGATTAATTGGATTATAAATTAATCCCTCTTCACATTACAGGTTATATGAATCATCACCCAAACCATTTCATGCCTTAAATATCATCAAACTTGCACAAAACCAGATCCTATCCTCAACTGCCAAAAAACTTCTTTCTCAAATAATTCCATGGAACTCATGTCATATGACCTCATAAAGAGGAAAATTCATATATAAATGTAAATATATTTTAATCCTTTTTCTAACACAACTTGAATCATCTCAGGAATCCACCTATATCTCAAGTTATAGCCATTTTACTAAACCTTGCTATTTGAGATCCCAAAACTGCCCTTTGACCAATCAACATGTTTGAGCCACAAAACCTCATGAACCTGTAATAACATTTCCTAAAAATTCCATGGAAATAAATTAAAAAATCACATACATTACACAATGCTAATTTATTTCATTCCTCATTTGGCAAGTTTATCCTTAAACTGAAACTCTTCAGAAACTAGAATTTTCCAGTGGTGCACACTAGGTTACCTCATAAAATCATATCAACATGCATTAAAGAATTTTACGTGGATTAATTTGATAAAAAAAATTAATTCATATTCACCTTATAGGTGATAGGAAGCATCACCCAAACCATTTCATCCCTAAAATATCATCAAACTTGTACAAAAAAAGATCTTGTCATGAACTGTCGAAAACCTTCTTGCTTAAATAATGCCCTCAAAACCCTATCATATGACCTTATAAAGAGGAAATAAATATATAACTATAAATATATCTAAATAATATTTCTAACACAACTTGAATCATCTCAAAAATCCACCTATATCTCAAGTTATAGCCATTTTACTGAACCTTGTTATTTGAGATCCCAAAACTGCCCTTTGACCAGTCAACCTGCTTGATCCAAAAAACCTCATGAACCTGCAATAACATGTCCTAAAAATTCAATGGACATAAAATAAAAACTCACGTACATCACACAATTCCAATTTATTTCATTCCTCATTTGGCAACTTCCTCCATCAAACTGAAATTCTTTAGAAAATGGCATTTTCAGGTGTGGCCCACATATGGTCACATGCTTAAACATACCTTTCTGTAAATCCTGAGGATTCCTCTACAACATCCAATCATCACTTTTTCACTAGTAATCAAAATTGGGTTAGTATCCTTCACCTTTTGCAAACTTCTCTTAGCTAGAATTTAACTAGGGTTTTTGACCTATTTGCCTTCTTAACATTCGTTCATAAAAATGTGACGATCAAATAATATCATTATTTGTTTAAAAAATTATAAACTAACCATATAATAATCAATGAAATCCAAAATATCTCATGTAAAGCACATGATTCACAATGAGCATCTGAAGTTGCACTTCGAGCTGGAATTTGCATTGATTTTCACCTTGTCTCACTAAAACAACTCAATATGAAAAAATTCACATCATGGGAGCCTGAATTTTTTTTTTATAGCACTATCATTCATCCCTCATCCCTCTATCATCTCCAATCATCATAATATCAATCACATATCCCAATATCTCTAGTCATTAAGACTTACTTATGCTTACTTTCTAGATCCTCATACTAGCAACTAGCGCCAACTGAAATAATACAAGAGCTGAATAAAAAGCCTCTTCAAATGACCCAAACATACCTCATTTTCCATAATACACCTGATAACATGATTCCTCATATGGATCAAACCACATTGTCACACCTCCAAGTTGTTATACCTGCTCCCCATGAGCACATGTAATATGGAGAAATACATGTACCTGCACTATACCACTACTGTAATTTCTCAAGAACCCTAAAAATATTCTATACACCATTTCAACATGCTTCCCAAGCAATCAATAAGCTCACACTACCAAGATATATGTCTTAGGCACCTATATAGGCTTGTTAGAGTTAGCATGCTTCACTAAATCCCACTGTAGCAGCTCAAGCACATCTGAATCATCATTTTAGCACCACATAAATCATCATCACATCATCCTACATCATTCAATTTGTCATTAATATGGTTTTACATCAATTAAAACACATATTAGGACACAATGCCAACAATCTCCCCCTTTTTCATTGATGGAAAACACATGAACTTCTCCCCCTTTTTACATTAATGAAAAATCCATACGTGTTACTGACCTCATTCACCTTCTTTAGTATCATAACTCCATGGTTTGGTTAGAAACATCAATCAAAGATTTTAAATAGCTCCATTTTCCTTTATTTTAGCCCAAAAATTGATTCTTACCTTTTATTTTAGGCATACGAGCACCATGCTCCCCCTAGAAATAGTAACTCTACAATCTAGATGGCATTAGTACCTCATGAAAAAGAAAAACAATCACCTTGTAAAGGGCTAAACAACATTTTCAACCTTCTAGTCATGCAAGAACATCAAGTTCCTTATTCAACTCTGTTATGAACTACTCGAGAGCATTGTAGTAGTAGATGACTGAGCCATAAAACCTCTAATTCATGCCTAAAATGTTATAATTATCATGATCATGTCTTCATTCATTCATCCTTAACCAAGTTTCACCTTTCTAGGCCTAGTCATATACAATGCATGTTTCTACTCTTCATACCATACCACGGACTGAAAGTCCTAAACAAAATTTTAAGAGTAAAATTTACAAACTTCATCTTGCAATTATGGGTTACTCAACCATTGACTCAACTAAAAATCCACTGCCCTCAGGCATATAAGCTCGATATCTAGCTCTCAAGAAAAAAAACTGCAACTTACTTTGATAACTTGACTGGGAAGCATCTTGATCAACATTGTAAGGCTCCAAACATCTTTTTTAGTCTTTAATAGTCCAAATTGACTGAGATATGATAACCAATAGTATTGACATACCTAGGAAAGTGAAATTACCTCCAAAATCGTAGGATCATGCTCTTTTAGGCTCAAGAAGGTCAATCATGCTCTCCCCTTCTCCTTGATGGACTTATACACACCTTGATCACTAGTCTTCAGTCAAACCACATTTCAGTGAGTACTGTAGCATTGCTACACTCTTCTTTTCAAGGACAAGAAAAATCATAGTGACATAGATAAATCTCTTTATCCCTGAAAAGCATTGTTCCATATGCATATCAACCAAAGAGGCACAATCTAGGATTGAGAAACTAACATTCAGTTCATTTCCACTGTCACCCAAGCAAATACTAAGATCCTACAAACCTATAGGTTGCTTTTATGGAGAAAAAACACATTTTCAATCCTTTTCAAGCATAAAGACTTCCAGCTTACACCATTTTCTACCAACACTTGAAATACATAAGAAGATGAATAGTTCATAACTTTCTTCATGAGAATAAGCCTTGGAAAACTCTTCATAGCTATGTGATTATTCAATTTTTCCTCCTAGACCTGTAGGTGATCACCTTTTGATCATTAACTAAATATGTATATTCTAACTTTCTTGTTGAGTTCTGAGGACTCCCATAAACTCAGATACAATTCTATAACTTTATTGCTCTAGAATAATGAATTGTTATCTTGAAATGTTCTTCTCAACTCAGTTAGATTGCCTTTGTATCCTTACTGTTATCCATATCTAATGATTCTTGTATTGCAACTTCTTGTACCTTGCCCTTAAGATCCCATTTGTGACTCATTTTATCCAGATTTACCTAATCATGAAAGACTTCATGTAGCTTACCTTCACATTCCTTAAGTTCCTTAATCACAGTCAATATTTAGCCTCATTGTCAAGCACAAACCTCCATTCCAAGTCTTGATACAACTCTCTTCCATCTTATGGATGTGATCATCCTTAAGATTTAAATTTATTAGCTTATATCCCACTGAAATAGTCCAAAAACAGTCATGTTATAGTATACTTCAGGCCCATATTTAGGTATTGATGTTATTACTATGTTATAAACTTCCTTCATGGCTCGGTTTTTCAAGTACTTATTCACACCATCCACTAGAATTTTTTATATGTCATTGACACCTCTTTAAGCAACCCAAATACTTTGTGTCAGAGATATGGACTGAGATCAACACACTATAACATTATATTCTAAGATCATTTAACCAAGATCATACTTGCAATAGCCCATACCTCACACATAAATAACCTCCTTTTGCAAACAATCTTTGAAGTTTAAGAAATGAATTTGACACACTTGAAAACAAGACTCAGGACCACTTGTCTTAGTATACAGTCACATATTCCCTTATATCTTGTCACAATTTTAGAAATATGACCTTCGTTCTTGCTTGTAGCTCTTAATTTTTCACTACTCAACATTTGTACAGTCCTCAAAGAACATTTTTGAAGTTTTTACAACTTGTAGATGACATTTTTAGTCAACTATGTCTTTTCAAGATACATCATATAATCATGGATTCTCAACACATTATTCTGAGCTCTGGTAGGGTTTCAAATTCAAACCCTTGACCTCAATATTTGAATTTAGAGACACCTTTTATAACTATGAGAGCTCATTTTTATAGTTCATAGCTTCTTCATGAATTCAAACCATGTTCTTGTTGTTGCAGGCTCACAGCACCCCTGGATGCAGATCAGGCTTCTAGGTTGATCACTCTAGCATCCAGTGTGATTGCACAACATGGAAACCTCTCTCCAAGTGTGGGACTTGTGAAACTGAGAGAGGAATCTCCAGATTAGAGGCTGGTTCCTCAAACTCCTCTGATTTAGATCTATATGCTTGCACAACTACAGAGGTTCAGATCCTAATCCTACTCTAAATTGCAAGGAGACAGGGATAGAAGTGCAAAAATTGAAACTAACTAAAGATGGTGATGCACCAAAAGGGAGTGGTGAATATTTTTTCATGCAAATAGACACAAACCAAAGATTGCAACATAAAACATACACAGGCTGATAAGATATAATTTAGGATCTGAAATGAAGCAAATAATACAAACAGAGGACTGAAACTCATTCACAAAGCTTGCATTATTATTTCCAATGTCAAAACACTACATTACAACCTCAGAGAGGTAAAAAACTATTACAGTCTTTGAAGAGGTCTGATTCTTGCCTACAATCACTTACTAGAGGTGAAAGAAGAAGATTGCTATGCCCAAAAATGTTCCACCTTTTAGAAATGAGCCAAATCTGGCTTTTACATTGAATGGGTCGAGCCCAGGAGAGAGAAAACGTACAAAAACGTGGAGAGCCCATTCCTCCTTGACTGCAGATGCATTAAAACAGCATGGGAGACCTTACAAACCCATACCCTGTCATTTTTGACTGAATTGGAGGAGAATGCGACCCATTCTGTGTTAAATTTGGTCGCTGAAATGTCACTTCTGGCCATGAACACGTGTCAGATCTGTTTCTTAACTTTCTCTCTCCTAGACTGCACCAAAATTCAAGATTAACCCTGGAATCATGTAGAGAATTTTATAATCTTTCCGTTGATATAAAGAACGTGTGAATCCGAGCTCTGGATCGAAAGATATGGTCGATCTGAAGATTTAGGGCACAAAATAGGTGAAAATGTGTTTTGAAATTTTTTTCCCACGCTCTGCCACCTGGATGACACGTGTCAAGCGCTGATTGGATGCAGTAATTCTCTCTCCTTCACTTACCCATGGGTTTTCCCTTGAAATTTGACCTTTTTGATGATTTTGGAACATTTTTCACTTTTCCCCCGCGTCCCCGCCACTGGGGACACGTGTCATGCTTTGATTGGTTGACAGGGGTGCGAGGAAGACCTTTGCTTTTAGCTTTTCGGCCAAAACTTGGCCAAATTCTTCAAATTTTCCCTGAGCTCTGTGTTTCCCTGCTCCATTGGACACATGTCCTATTCTGATTGGCTCGGGCTTACCCTTCAAACCTCGCCCTTTGAAACTTTTGAACGTTTTCCCTTGTGACACGTGTCATGATTCCTGATTCATCCATGGGCCTGCCGGCTTTTCGCGTCCCCTCGCGTCCTCACGGCCCAGCTGTCCCAAACTGCTTGGGACAAATTTCCTCCAATCCACCCAAATTGGGCTTCCTTGTCCCTCTTTCGGCTGATGACACGTGGCATGATTTGATTGGCTCTCAGCTCCTTCGGCTATCCACGTCCCACGCGTCCCTTTGTCCCAACTGTCCCAATGCGAAAGTTCTCCTTTTCGGCTGATCTGGGTGGTTCGCATCCTTTGCATCCTCGCAGCCTAGATGTCCCAGACTGTTCCACTCAGCAGTTAGTCAATTTTTCTTTTCTCCTTCGGCCGAACCGGCTTTCCGTGTCCCGCGCATCCCAACTGTCCCAGTGCTCTGCGGCCTGCCTGGCACCCTTTCGACCGATTCATGCCCCGATGTCCCAACTTTCCTAAGGACCGCCTGGACTAGGACTTAGCCATTTTTCATGATTTTTCCTAGCCCAAGCTTGTTTTTTGCAACTTTTTCACCTTTTCTCAGAACTTGCTCTTTTCAACCTGGACATGAGAGTTAGAAAAAATCTGAGGGGACCCTAGAAACATGATTTTTTGCCCTGAATCAATCAATTTGCCTGGGACTTGAGTATTCTGATGCATGTTATCGATTTTACCCTGGGGGGTGCAAATTGGATAACAATTTGGTGACTCAGCGGGGTTACCTGCCTGCTAGGTAGAAGATACCAGTTGCCTGAAGCAGTCCATTGGGCATGGAGTCATCAGATATTTTGCTTAGAACCCCAACTGACTTAGAATGTGCAAGGAGGAAGATGGAATATCACCTGATGGAAGAAAGGATTGCAAAACATCTCCATGGACAGCAAGCTGTGCCAAAGCACTTAGGGAAAACAAAACTAACCTACAGCAAAACAATGTGCACAAGCACTTGGAGGAATGAAAATCTAATCTAATATTTACAAGGTAGTGAACTTCCCTCTAGAAGCAACGCTTGAGATAGATTCCATTGACTGGAATCTACAGTTCTTCACCATCCAATGAGGCCAATTGGAAAGCATTGTTGTTCTTCGCACTTTGTGACCATGTATGGGCCACTCCAAATGGCATCAAATTTTGAATGCCTTCCCGGTTTTGCTCTATCCACATCCCATTTCAACACTAGATCTCCAATCTGAAAAGATCTATCCTTGGCCTTCTTATCAAAGGTCTTCTTGATCAAAGCTTGATCCTTTTCCATTGCTTGGGATGCCTGATTTCTGATCTCTTGCAGCTCCATCAACTCTGCATACCTCACCTCCATGGGCTCAAATTCAAGCAACTCCAGCTACTTCATGAGTTCCAATGTTGGCAACTCAAGTGACATGGGAAAGATTGCCTCTCTTCCATAGACAAGTTTGAATGGAGAGTTACCTGTGGATCTTTTGGGAGTTATCCTATCAGCCCATAAGGCTGATTTTAGTTTGGTATGCCAAGACCTCTGATTCTCGTCAAGAGTCCTCCTAATGATCCTCAACAAGTTCTTGTTTGTAGACTCGGCCTGGCCATTACCTTGAGGGTAATAGTTTGATGAAGTGCTTAGGTAAATACCTTTCTTGACAGCCCACTCAGTCACCTTAGATCCAATGAATGCCAATGCATTATCAGAGATTATTGTAGCAGGTACACCAAATCTGGTTGTTATCCCCTCATAAAAGTCTAAGATGCTAGACTCATTTGCCTCTTTGAGTGCTACTGCTTCTGTCCATTTGGTGAAGTAGTCTGTGGCTATCAAAATCCATTTGTGCCCTTGGCTTGAATTGGGATTAATGACTCCAATGAAGTCCAAACCCCATTGCATGAATGGCTGGTCAACTGAGATTGGATGTAATGGAAGGGCAGCAAGTCTCTCTTTTCCTGTGAAGAATGCACAATTCTTACACCTCTTGATCCATGCATAGCAATCACTGAATATTTTAGGCCAATAATAACCAGCCTTCATGATTTTTAGAGCTATCACTCTTGGTGAAAAATGACCACCAGCTGGTCCACCATGGAACTCTTCCAACACCCTTTGAATCTGATTTGTGCTAATGCATCTCAGCAGCACTCCATTCACATCCTTTTTGAACAGAACTCCATCAATAATGGCATACGGGACAGCCTGCAATCTGAAGTGTCTCCTTTGGGTCTTGTTCATCTCTGGAGGGCATAGGCCTGTGCCTAGGAAGTGTATAATGCCTTGGGTCCAGCAAGGAGTGGGGGCAGCATTGTCTTCTTCTTGATTGCCACTTGGCTCATGGCTGTCCTGGACTGTCAAAACAGCCTCTTCTTCATTGCATACTTCTTTTTGCTTCCCCAAAACCAGCTGCTCACACAGTCCTTTCCCTCTTACCAGCTTGGTGATCTTGATCTCAATGTCATACTCCATGACACGGGTGATCCAACCTGCCCTTTTCTCATTCAAATCCTTGTTGAGGAGGAAGTCCTTGACCCCAGCATGTGAGACCAGCAACTGGACCTTGTTGTTTGAGACTAAATGCTTGAATTTCTTCAAGCTTCTGATTACTGCAAGTACATGCTTCTCAATAAAAGAGTACCTCACCTCATAGTCATCTAGGCTCTGGCTGAAGAAGGCAATTGGCTGCTCATCATTATCCTTGTTCTGCTGTACCAAAATGGCAGAAATAGTGTCATTACCTCCAAATGCATAGAGGATGAAATCCTTGGAGAAGTCCAGGTTGATGAGAGTTGGTGCTTGAGAGATGGCTTCTTTGATTGCTTCAAAACTCTCCTTGCCTTCTTTTATCCACTTGAAAGCCATGCTCTTCTTTAACATTTTGGTGATGGGCTTGACAAGGGCTGTAAAATCTGGGACAAACCTCCCAACAAAGTTTATCCTTCCCAAGAAACTCTGAAGGGCTTTCTTGTGGCTTGGCAATGGTAGTGCTCTTATGGCTTCAACCCTCTCTGGATCAATTGCTAATCCTTCTTTGGAGACAATATGGCCAAGGAGCTTTCCTTCATGTGCAAGAAAGATGCACTTCTTAGGATTCAAAGACACTCCAAATCTCCTGCACCTCATGAAGACTTGTCTCAAATGAGAGAGGTGGTCTGCTGCATTTTTGAAAAAAATAGTGATATCATCAAGCTAAATCAGCACCACATTGTTAATCAAACCTTTGAATGCCATGTCCATTGCCCTTTGGAAGGTAGCACCAGCGTTGGACAGCCCAAATGGCATTTTCCTGTATGCAAAAGTTCCCCATTTGGTTGTGAAGGCCGTCTTGAACTGGTCCTCCTCCTTCACCATAATCTGATTATAGCCTGAGTAGCCATCAAGCAATGAGAACCTTTCTGAACCAGCTACAACCTGCAATATTTTCTCCATGGAAGGGAGTGGGTAATGGTCCTTGAGAGAGGCTCTATTCAAGTCTCTGAAGTCAACACACAGTCTGATCTCTCCACTTTTCTTTCTGACTGGAACTAAGTTGGCAACCCAACTAGAATGCTTGATTGGGAATATGATCCTTGACTCAATCAGCTTGTCCAATTCTTTCCTCATGAGAGGCTCAATGTGTGGATTGAATGGTCTTTGTTTCTGCCTGACAGGCTTAGTATTTGGATCCAATTCAATGGTATGCTGAGCTAAGTTGGGATTGAAACCTTTCAAGTCTTCATAGCTCCAAGCAAACACGTCAGGGAACTCTTGACACAACTGTATGAACTCATACCTTTCTTGTTCAGTTGTCACTCTTCCAATTTGCAATGGTTTGTTCTCTTCTACCAAGATGGATACTGAATCCTCTCTCTTGACCTGAATGTTTGCTTTCTCCTTCCTAAACTGATCATTGGGGTTAAAAATGGACTCCAAAGTGATAAGTCCCTTGGGCAACTTGTTAGTTCTCAGTTGTACCACTTGGTCACCATACTGTCGTTCCAATTTTTCTGTGATTATTGGCTGAGAAATCGGCTTCTTCTTGCAAGAAATGGATGATTTGCTGGTCATTCTCAAACACTTGCCAACTAACATTGTTATCTGGCACTGAAGGCCTCACAATCATGTGGATGTTTGGCTATACCTTGTCTTGTTGAATGCTTTCCACAATGTCAAAGGCTGCCCCTACTGTTGCAAGCCTGTCAACAGCTTGATTCTCTTTCCTGGGAATGGATTTGATGCCAAAACCCTCAAAATCTTCCATGAGGTCCCACACCCTGTTCTTGTAGCACCTGAGTAGATCATTCTTGGTAGCATGCTGTCCCTTGACCTGATTTACAATCAATTCACTGTCACCAAAGACTTGCAAGTTCTTTATTTTCTTCTTTATTGCCCAATGCATCCCTTGCACTAAGGCTTCATATTCAGCAGTGTTATTGGAGCATGCAAACTGAAATCTAAAAGCTGAATAGTACTTTACTCCTTGAGGTGAAACAAGCATAGCTCCACCTCCTGCACCTTGTCTACTCCTTGATCCATCAAAAAACAGCTGCCATACCTCATTGTCATCTTTGTGGTTTGGCTTGGTGATGCTAGGAATAGGCTGATTTTCTTCGTGTATGCAATAGACCCCTAGCTCAGATTCTTCCACTTCTTGATAAGGATCAAATGCATGTATCTTGCTTGCCCATTCATCAAGAGTTAGGTCCGGGATGCTTCCAACCTTAGTGTCAGCTTCATCGGTGCTTGGGTGATCTTCTTGATCAAATGCTGAGCAATTGGCATTAATCTGACTTGGAGTGTAAGGCTCAATGTGGAAGTTTGCAATAGGTTCATGACCTGATTGTAGCCTTAGTTCCATACCTCATTCTGAATAGCATGTGTGACCAATCAGCAGACAAATATCCCCCAATGTTGGCTGTGAAGTCCCTTGACAAGCAAAGGGCAAAGAGTGGTGGAAGGTCTATGACTGATACATCTTGTAAAACAACAACATTTGGACATGCATGCAAGGTAAGACTCAAGTTTCTAATCACTCCAACTGTTGCTACTGCTGTCCCATCCAGCTGCACTACCCCTTTGGATATTGTTTCATACTAGAGCCCTAGCTGATCAGCTATTTGTTTAGGCATTACCGAGCTACTTGCCCTAGAGTCTATCATGCAATTGTGCACTAGCTGATTTCCAATGATTAATGAAACATAGAAAGGAGGGGGCTTCAACATTTTACCTTGCTATCCTCCATGATTTCCCTCAGGCTGGGCAGCATTTATAAGCACTTTGTCTTGCATCTGAACTTGCTGATTCGAAGTTGGCCAGTCCTTCATGGCAGCTTGCAGCAGATCTCTTTGGCCTGGGATGGATAGGGATTCCCACATTGATATATTGACGTTTGTCTTCTTCATCTGATCAATGATACTGAATGGTGATGAAGGATCTCTTTGTTGTCCCTTAGTTTGCACATTCACTCCTTGCATGTGGGCAGCAACAACTAGTATTTGAGTTGGCCTAGGGGCTGTTCTTGGCTGCCCTTGTGCATTTGAAATTGGATTTTGCTTGCCAACCACTTGTGGAGCCATGGAAGGTTGTGGATTGGTTGGGGCTAACGGCTGTTCTTCACCCAAATTCCTCCTTTTTGACCTTGTGTTGGCTGCAACACCTTGAGAAACTGCTTGATTCATGCCACAAAAATCTTCTGCTTGCCAGTTTACCAATGTGGTGTCATTTGGGGCTGATTGTTGTTGGAATGTTTCTTGTTGTTAGTTGTTTCCTTGACTGCCCTCACCCTCCACACCAGTAGTTGTCACCATTAGTGCTTGATTCAAAGCACCATTGAAGCACATGGATTGGTTATGAGGCTCATTGCATGGAAAACACCAGTCATACTCCTGAGCAATGTTGTTTTGTGTTGGCACCAATGCCTTAGAGGCAGATATGGCATTTGGATTATAGGGCTGAAATGGTCTATTGGCAGGAGGCCTTGTTTGATTCATATTTGCAGCTGGATTAGGAGGCCTTTGTGGTTGATATGGCTGCCTATTAGGCTGAGCTTGGGGTTGATAAGAAGGTCTAAAACCTTGGGCCTGCTGCCTTTTGAGAGTAACCAGCTCATTGCCCAGGTTTTGCAATTGCTTCATGACTTCTTGAAGCTCATTTGGGGCACTTGGAGATGAAGTGGAAGCTTCATTTGAACTCTGATTTCTAGGAGTGGGAGAAGGAGCCAAACTAGGTGCTTGATTGGTGTTTGGGCTCTCTAAACTTGGAAACAATGGCATGGGAGGTCTAGGGGCAAGTTTGCCAGCTTGGATCAAACAATTTTCAGCCCTAATGGCAATGCTATAAGCCATAGGGATAGTTATGCCTCCCATGGACTGAATCAACATAGAAATATCAGAATTTAGAGCTTTGAGATAGTAGAGAAAAGAACCTTCTGCTGTTGGTCTGACCGCCACTGGAATTCTCTCCCAAGTCTTTTGAAATCTGAAGTTGAAATTCAGTCAGCTACTCATTGGGAGCTCTCTTGATGGTTGTCAGCTGCTCCAAAAGAGACAAGTTGTCTCCCTTCTCTCCAAATTGCTCATGAAGTGCTATACACAGCTGATTCCAATTTGTGATAGAACCAGCTCCAAGGCTCCTAAACCATTGCAATGCTTTACCCTTGAATGAAGATGCCAGTAACTTGACAGCCACTTGCATCTCATTGATTTCATGAATTTCACAAAGGTTAGCAATATCTTTAACATGATCACCTAGAGTAGTCTGATTTTCTCCAGTGAAGTAGGGAATGTTCTTCAAGGCTGCAATGGGAATTGGATGTTGTGCATTGAGGGCAAGTGGGCTGCTGCCTGTGAAGTTGACATAGGGGTTGTTTTGTGCCATTCTAATTGGTCTTAAAACCCTTGTTGACTGAATGAAAGGCCTACCAGGTGGAGGAGTTGAGAGAGTTCTGTTTGGTGGAGATGGAGACCTTTGAATCCTTCTTCCTCTTTGCCTTCTTCTTGGAGATAATTGCAGGTATTCAAACATCACTTCTTCTTCTCCAACTCTTGACCTTGTGGTGATTCTTCTCATGAGTTTTTAGGCCTGCACTGCTGAAACCAGTTGATTCTTCCCCTTGGAGTCACCAGATATGCAAATAATAGCTCTTTTCAAGCAAGAAAATTGCAGCAGATGCACATCAACCTTGCTGCAGTAAAAATGAGACCTCTAGTCTCCCACCGGGCATGCCAAAACTGTTGTTGCAGGCTCACAGCACCCCTGGATGTAGATCAGGCTTCTAGGTTGATCACTCTAGCATCCAATGTGATTGCACAACATGGAAACCTCTCTCCAAGTGTGGGACTTGTGAAACTGAGATAGGAATCTCCAGATTAGAGGTTGGTTCCTCAAACTCCTCTGATTAGATCTAATGCTTGCACAACTACAGAGGTTCAGATCCTAATTCTACTCTAAATTACAAGGAGACAGGGATAGAAGTGCAAAAATTGAAACTAACTAAAGATGGTGATGCACCAAAAGGGAGTGGTGAATATTTTGTCATGCAAATAGACACAAACCAAAGATTGCAACACAAAACATACACAGGCTGATAAGATATAATTTAGGATTTGAAATGAAGCAAATAATACAAACAGAGGACTGAAACTCATTCACAAGGCTTGCATTATTATTTCCAATGTCAAAACACTGCATTACAACCTCAGAGAGGAAAAAACTGTTACAGTCTTTGAAGAGGTCTGATTCTTTCCTACAATCACTTACTGGAGGTGAAAGAAGAATAGTGCTCTGCCCAAAAATGTTCCACCTTTTAGAAATGAGCCAAATCTGGCTTTTACATTGCATGGGTCGAGCCCAGGAGAGAGAAAATGTACAGAAACGTGGGATCCCATTCCTCATTGACTGCAGATGCATTAAAATGGCATGGGAGACCTTACAAACCCATACCCTATCATTTTTGACCGAATTGGAGGAGAATGCAACCCATTCTGCGTTAAATTTGGTTGCTAAAATGTCACTTTTGGCCATGAACACGTGTCAGATCCGTTTCTTAACTTTCTCTCTCCTAACTACACCAAAATTCAAGATTAACCCCGAAATCATGTAGAGAATTTTATAATCTTTCCGTTGATATAAAGAACATGCAAATCCAAGCTCTGAATCGAAAGATGTGGTGATCTGAAGATTTAGGGCACAAAACAGGCGAAAATGAGTTTCAAATTTTTTTTCCCACGCTCTGCCACCTGGATGAGACGTGTCAAGCATTGATTGGATGCGTAATTCTCTCTTCTTCACTTACCCGTGGGTTTTCCCTTGAAATTTTACCTTTTTGATGATTTTGGAACATTTTTCACTTTTCCCCCGCGTCCCCGCCACTAGGGACATGTGTCATGCTTTGATTGGTTGACAGGGGTGCAGGGAAGACCTTTGCTTTTAGCTTTTCCACCAAAACTTGGCCAAATTCTTCAAAGTTTCCCTGAGCTCTGCACTTCCCTGCTCTATTGGACACGTGTCCTATTCTGATTAGCTCGGGCTGACCCTTCAAACCTTGCCCTTTGAAATTTGGACGTTTTCCCTTGTGACACGTGTCATGCTGCGATTCGTCCACGGGCCTGCCGGCTTTTCATGTCCCCCGCGTCCCCGCAGCCGGCTGTCCCAAACTGCTTCGGACAAATACTTCTGATCCACCCGATTCAGGCTTCCTTGTCCCTCTTTTGGTCGATGACACATTCGCATAATTTGATTGGCTTTCGGCTCCTTCGGCTATCCGCGTCCCACGCGTCCCTTTGTCCCAACTGTCCCAGTGTGAAAGTTCTCCTTTTCGGCCGATCCAGGGTTCACATCCTCATGGCCCAGATGTCCCAGACTATTCCGCTCAGCAGTTAGTAGATTTTCTTTCTCCTTTGGCCGAACCGGCTTTCCGCGTCCTGCGCGTCCCAACTGTCCCAGTGCTCTGCGGCCCGCCTGGCGCCCTTTCGGCCGATTCGCACCTCGATGTCCCAACTGTCCCAAGGACTACCTGGACTAGGACTTAGCCATTTTTCATGATTTTTCCTGGCCCAAGCTTGTTTTTTGCAACTTTTTTCACCTTTTCTCAGAACTTGCTCTTTTCAACCTGGACAGGAGAGTTAGAAAAAATCTGAGGGGACCCTAGAAACATGATTTTTTGCCCTGAATCAATCAATTTGCCTGGGACTTGAGTATTCTGATGCATGTTATCAATTTTACCCTGGGAGTGCAAATTGGATAACAGTTCCCCTACAAAAATTGTAGCCAGCAGAAGAGACTTCAAACACATCATCTCTCTTTTCCCGACTTTGGAAGCCACTGTAGACATTTTCACTGATATATATCTTCAACTAGCACCTTGAAGAAATGCACACTCCATTCCACCTGATATCACAACATGACATAGTGTACATAGCTTTGTAATGCTAAACCAATGTGTGAAAACCATGCCTATGTCTTAGACCTTTGAATACCTTAAGGACTAATCATCATATCTAGTTATGTCCTTCATATATTGTGAACTTATGGAGATTCATCAACTAACTACACCTTCTTATGCACATGTTAAACTTCATTGGTTTGCACTTAACAAGCTCCCTTTAAACCATCCGAGAACATCTATCAATGGTTAAGTTGCATTAAGAAACATTACCTAGAACCATTCTTAGTATTTTAAGGCTTCTTAGTAATACCAAAACTCATACATTGGGGTTTCAAAAGCATAAACCCTCACTGTATCTTTCATTTCATGGTAGAGATGGATTCATAGACTTTCACAACTATCACTTGACTTGTACACTTCTAAGATGCATTGTTACAACCTTCAGTGGATTAATACTACCTTCTCAACTTATTTTGAGCTTTTATAAACCTTCTTCAACTCATGTAGATGAACTAAGATCCTCTGTGGACATTCATACCCTCAATATCTTATATCATATTGATCCTTGGAGAAACTTGTAGTAGCTTCTTCTTATCATTTCAGGTCCAGAGCACACTTACTCAGCTTCTACAGAGTTATGACAGACCTATAGGTTTCCTTTTTGAGATCATATACACCTCTTACTCACATAGATCTCTATTTCATAAACCATCTATCCCTCTTCACTTGCACTTGAAGTCCATAGTATATGAACAGGATCCCTTTATCTCTTTGTAGTCCTGTAGTATAACATTTTACAATTTATATAGTCTTCACAGTTCAAGAAGGAAGTATGAAGACACTAAACCTGGTTCTCAGTTACTTGATTTCAGGACATACTCCATAGTTCTATACCATGGCATTACCATGTTCAGAGCACACATTTTCTATATTTGAATGACAAGTATTATCACTTTCATTCCTGAAACCACTTTTGGTAGCTTTATCAACATTCAAGAGGACTTGTACAAATCATACCATTCAGAATGTCTCAGTCCAAACAACCTTTCTTGATGACATGACACATCTTTATCCTTTGTGAATCTTTTGAGACACATGAAACAATCTCAATGACTACTCAAACTAATTAACAAGAATAAACATCTTTTTATGACCATACTAGGACACATTTTTGAGATAAGGAATCTTATTCATTGATTTTTTTGTACATAGACATGATGAGGTGCAAACTGTGATGTATGATCATCTACACAGATCTTGACACAACCCTTGTGATCCTAAAGGACTGCACTCAAACCCTAAGCAAATATAATATGAAGTGAACACATATTTTTCAAGAACATCATACTCAAATTCCTTTGACATGGACTAACAAAGACTCATGATGATAAAATTATTTCACAGGGACTCTTGCAAGTACTTATAAGGCCACATGACTCAAAAACATAGATTGTTATCTTGTATGACAACTCATAAAATTAATGAACTCAAGACAATAGAACTAAAATGCATTAGAATATACTGATTTGCATATGTAGTCAGCATTTTGCTCACACAAAAACTACTTAAAATCATAATGCTCTAACACTTTTAGGACTAACTCAGACCTTAGAACTCAGTGACAAGCATATGACTGACATACGACTTGAATAACTCATAGAGACATCAAAGTTCTGATCATACACAATTGCATATTGATGAAAATGGAGACATTGACTGAGGACCACAAAGAACAAACATAAACTCAGACACCTAACAAGTGTAAGAACTTAAAAAATAAAAAGGGAGGAGTCACTTTCCATACCCTATCACTCTAGAGGTATCCCAAAGTCCAAATTTCTTCAACTTTTCTTACACAGAGGCTTAAAATCCATTCAAACTCATGTATTCTTCTTCAAAAAGAGCAAACATACTCCCTTAAACTGGCTTAAGACTTGATTATATTTTTTTAAACCTTGTTAGCACTAGAATCCTACTTGATAACTTTCATATTCTTCATAGTAGGATTATTATCAGTTTCCATGACCTTCTTGACTTGAGAAACCTCATTTTTTTCTTTTGATCAAACCTTCGAATAAACCTCTTTTTGTTTTGGCAAAATCTTGCAATATGAATTGATTGTCTGTAATTGAATCAAACAACATTATTATTTCTCTTACGCTCAAAAACACTCAAGTTTCAACCACAATCCTTCACTCTATGAGCATATTCACAACATGAAAAACATTCACCATTAAATACACCTACTTTATTCCTTGGAGCCCTCTTTTTACAATGTCTAGCTCTATGAACAAAATCATGGAAAATAAAACAATATCCATTAAATAAGGAGCCATACCTCATATCATTAGGTTTTATAACTGAGTTAAACTTTCTTAGATCTATGCCCTTTTGGTTACCTTATCATCTGATTTATTACTTGAACCATCTTCATGATCATCCTTCTTGTGATCTCCTTCAAACCCTAGTCATGATTTGAAATTTGTGCCTCTTTGACTCTCCAACATGTCATTAAGAGCCTTGGAGCTCTTCTCAAATATTTCACACATTTGCAACTCATTGGTAGCATCCTTCAAATCCAATTCAAGGGCTTTCAAATTTTCTTCATACTTGAAACAAGCATCTTCCTTCTCCTTTAGGGATTTTGTAAAACTTTCAACTTTATATTCCAAAGCATGGATGGCTTGATTATGCTTAGCCTTCATGTCCTTAACTTGAATTTGATAGCATTATATACATTATTGAGATAATTCATTCCTTCTTCTCAATATGGCCACAAGATCTTTAGGGTTACCCATTGCTTGTGCTTCATATGATCTCGTACAAGTTGTCAAACTTCTACAAAAGGACCAGCTCTGATACAATTTGACAGAAGCACAAGGAACTAAGAAGGGGGGGGGGTGAATCATTCCTTTATAAACTATTAATTCACTTACCATTAAACATGTGTTATCATTCATGCATCCATTCATTCAACCATATCTCATATGTATGTCAACTTAAGCATATAAGCAACCATAAGCAAAATCAAGAGCAAGAGAGTACACAAGAGACCCAAATTAAGCGGAAAACCCTTATGGGGAGGAAAACCCAGTAAAACTCTACTTATATTACAAAAATAAAATTAATTTATTGAATCAAAAACTTCACAAGGATCACTAACCCCTGATTTAGTGAGGCACCAACCCCACAAGGACCACCAACCCCTACTTTAGTAGAGCACCAACCATACAAGGAGTACCAACCCCTAATTTAGTGAAGCATCCCACTCAAAAAGGAGGATAACACCCCCTAAATATGAAAAATCACCAACTTAAACACCTAAATATGTTTAATCTCTAAAAATTATGCTGCCACAACTGATGGATATCACTAATTCAGCTCAGAAACCCTAGCTCATACCCTAGGATATCAAACTTGTTTTTTCTTCACTTTTCTTTGTTCTATCCTCTTGCTCTCATGTCTTAAAAAATTCCTCAAAATTTCATGCTCTTCCTTCACCTTTAAATAATTCTCTCATACCTAAAAAATATCTCCCTATAGGTCGCACACCTTCCCTCCAAGAGCACTAGCCAAAAAATGAGCCAAACAAGCACTTAAATATATATTTTCTTCCTTCCAAACCAAAATAGGTCGGTTTCTCATAATATTTTATACCCATAAATCTCTATAAAATTCACACATTTTAATTACAACAGATACATATGACCTAAATAGGTTGGCCTAGCTAAAACCCCCATTATATATGCCAAAAATGGCTCAAAACCCCATGGGCACATTCTAAAAAATTGCCTTACATCAAAAGTACACTTTTTCATGACCCAAAACCATTTAAGTATGATTAATACATCATAAAACATTCAAATATGGTCACACATTTAATCAACCAATCATATTATTTCATTTACAAGGCCCAATTTCCTTTACACTTCCCAAAACAATTGTTTCCTACACCCTTCAACACCCTGGAAACTTCATATTTCCACCAAATTGCTAATTAACCAAAATATGCCATGTTACCACTCACATGAAATTTCATAACGTTTATGACACTTCTAAATAAGTTATAATTCATAAAATATCTTTTAATTCAAACCTCAAAAAGATTTTCCTTCACCAAATCAACCTCCCAAAAACCCTATTTCCAAATTTTAGCTCATAAAAAAATTTCACCATACATTAAATACTTCTAAATGGATTAATTAGATGATAAATTAATCCCTCCTTAACATTACAGGTTATAGGAAGCATCACCTAAACCATTTCATGCCTTCAATATCATCAAACTTGCACAAAACCAGATCTTGTCCTCAACTGCCAAAAACCTTCTTTCTCAAATAATGCCCTGGAAATCATGTCATATGACCTCATAAAGAGGAAAATTAATATATAACTGTAAATATATCTGAATCCTTTTTTCAACACAACTTGAATCATCTCAGGAATCCATCTATATCTCAAGTTATAGCCATTTTACTAAACCTTGCTATTTGAGATCCCAAAACTGCCATTTGACCAATCAACATGTTTGAGCCACAAAACCTCATGAACCTGTAATAAAATTTCCTAAAAATTCCATGGAAATAAATAAAAAATCACATACATCACACAATGCTAATTTATTTCATTCCTCATTTGGCAAGTTTCTCCTCAAATTGAAACTCTTCAGAAACTAGAATTTTCTAGTGGGGCACACATATGGTCACATGCTCAAACATACCTTTCTAGAAATACTGAGGATTCCTCTACAACATCCAATAATCATGTTTTCACTAGCAATAAAAATTGGATCAGTATACTTCACCTTTTGTAAACTACTCCTAGTTAGGGTTTAACTAGGGTTTTTGACCTCTTTTCCTTCTTAACATTCATTCATAAGAATGTGTCTATCAACTGACATCATTATTTTTGTAAAAACTTATAAAATCACCTTAGAATCATCCTTTAAATCCACAAGGTCCCATGCAAATCACATGATTCACAACGAGCATCTAAAGTTGCACTTCGAGATGGAATTTGCATTGATTTTCATTTTGTCTTGCTAAAAGAGCTATATCTGACAAAATTCACATTATGGGCACCTAAATGCTTTCTAAGATAACTATCACTCATCCCTATAACATCTCCAATCATCATAATATCAATATGATATCCCAATCTCTCCATTCATTAAGACTTACCTATGCTTACTTGTTAGATCCTCATAGTAACAACTAGGGCTAACTGAAATAATGCAATAAATGAACAAGAAACCTCTAAAAATGACCCAAACATACCTCATTTTCCATGATACACCTTATATAATGCTTCCATGAGATCATATGGCTCCAAACCACATCATCACACCTCCACATTGTCATACATGTTCCCAATGAGCACCTGTAACATGGAGAAACACATGTACCTACACTATGCCACTATTGTAAGTACTCAAACACCCTCAAAATATTTTATACACCATTTCAACATGCTTCTAAAACAATCAATAAGCTCACACTACCAAGATATACCTCTTAGGCACCTGTACAGGCTTGCTAGAGAAAGCATGCTTCATTGAATCCCATTGTAAAAGCTCAAGAACATCTGAACCATCATGTTAGAACCACATACATCATAATGACATCATCCTACAACATTAAATTTTTCATTAATGTGTTTTTTCACCAATGACAACACCTATTAGGACACCATGTCAACAATGAGATAACTGTGTAGTAAGCACGTGCTCAAATAGGGTATAACTCCTTGATGATAACTTTGAAGTCTCTGAACTCATTTAAAGGATAAGACACAATTCTTCATTGAGGTTATATATCTAATACACCTCTCCAATGGTTTCTCACTTCTTATACATTAACCACTCATAGGAAATGCAAACACAGTCAGTCTTCATAGTTATCTCTCTTAAACAGGCATGCAAGTTTCCTAGAGAGTTATCTCTTAATTTATACTATTTCTTTCAATGCCACAATGAGATAATTCACCCACATAAGATTCTTCCAAAATATTCCAATACACCTTATCAAAGATAACACATTTCTATCATAATCTATGTAAGACTTACAAGCACAACATTCACAAGGATTTAGCTTATACTTATGCATGTTACCTTATTCACACACTGAAATTGGTTTCTAATCACATAACCTTTGCAAGAGGGAGTAGTAAAGAATAAAAACTACAACATAAGATAACATATACTAAATAATTCATTCCTTACTCAAAAACCATAATTTTCTTGTTATTCATTGTATCACCTTACAAAATGATGAGTATTATCCCTCCTAACATTCTCTTATTCATCTATCACCAAGGAATGAGCTTTCTCACTTACTACCCCCTCCTATATTCAATATCCATCATTGTATTTCCCACCATTTTGAGTGTGTAACTCCTTGCATGCCTTACCTAACCTATAAATTTGATATTTTATAGTGACCTTTCAATTCCCCTCATTTCCTAATTACATAGCTACCATTTTACCTTATTCTAAACATCCTAATGATACACAAACACACACAAGGACTCAACACATATGTCCTTCATTTTAATAAGACACCTATAAGACTCCAACAACACCTAATAACCTCTAACATAATTAAAATACCTTTATAAGACCACATGCTCACTTCATGCTTTTGAAATTTCAAATTCCCTTTTTGGAGGGAAAGTACAAAAGGAGAACAATTCAAATTTCGCATCTCCACTGATGCTTGAAACTCCTCATATGACTTCACTTGAATCCTTGAAGCTTCCCAAAACTTCACATTAACTCTAAGAAGCATTAATTTTTAAATTGTATATCTCTAAGATGTTCCTCCATCAGAGAATCTGATGCATGTTGAGAAGGTAGGGATTGAGTGGTTGGGTTCACCAAATGATTTAATATAAATTGAATTAAATTTATTTACAGAGTAACTATTGTCATGATTGATATACAATGATCATACACAGTAAATGGAAAAGTCAATAAGCATGTAATAATATGAAACCCTAAGCAAGAGAGAGAGAGGTAATGATTTAGTTGATTTCCAAATGATTTGGATGTTGTCTGAACTGTGGAACTGCTGAAAGAGAATGGGAAGAGTGTCATCAAGGATCACTGGAAGTTCTTGGACTTAGAAATGTGCATGACAGGAATTCCTATAGGAGGACAAGAGTGCTCAGGCACTGGTGACTTATCTGGGTGTAAATTTCTATACATGTACTCGGGGTCTGGTCTTTTCTGGATTGTAGGAACTTCATTGTTGATGCACTTTTGTCACTCTAGTTTTGTTACATTGTTGTTGATGTTACATGCAACCTGCAAAAGTAATTTCTACCTGCACATTCCCATAAACAACATCAAACCTAAAAAATATGTAGAATGTAGAGTCATACTGACCCCGGTGATCACCCAAAGAGTGAGATTAGTACCGAGCGTTGCACTATATCTCAAACTCCATATAGTTCTATGTGAATGTGTTTGTAATGATTCCCTAGGATGACCTTGTGTAAGTTACATAGTAATAATGGGCTAGATCTATAATGTAGCAATGCATACAGTGTGTGTGATAGAATAAAATTAACTTCCCCCTCTGATGATGTGTATACAAATTGATGCACCCATTTTACCTTGTGTGGATTTGCTATATTAATGCTTTGAGATTCTTTGTGTGCCTTTGAATTGAAGCTTAGGTGATAATAGATAATGCTTAGTGCCTGGCCCCTTATTTGAGAGGTATAACTATGTATGTATATGATTCCCTCATTTGAATTTCATACTTGACAGCTGAAAGGATGACCCAAAGTTGTAAAAGATGACCAAAAGTAACAAGAGGCCCAAAAGAGTAAGAAGAGGGAAAGAAGGTCAGGAGTGCCCAGAAGGGATATGAGCGCCTTGGTGCTTCTATTCTAAATGGGTTTTGGAAATTATGTCTTAGTGTTTTCATTGATGTCAAATCCATTGATGGAAAAGTGTATGTAGAGGTCATATGTATCTACACGATGTGTTAGTCAAAGGTAAAACATGAAGTTTGATTGGTAGTGTCATGTTTGGTGGTAATGTTCTATGAGGTCCTAGAACATGGTTTAGCTTCCATAGTCATTGTATGAGCTCTCCAAGGTTGATTTAAGGTTTTTATGTGGTCACACATGGTCCTAGAGGCATGTTATAGGTGTTAGTGAGTTTGTAATAAGTCATCATTATCATTTCATGAGTGGTATGGCTTGAGTCATATCATTCTAGGCCTATTCCTAGACCTAGAGCATGTGGTATGGTATGGTGACTTGAGAAATGGAGTTGATCAGTCTTATAAAAGTATGTGAAAGGTGATGTGACATGATATATCAGGTGCATGAGGTGTTTTAGGTCAGTTTTTAGAGGTTTGATAGCGTTTCATGGTCCTTAGGAAGCAAGAAGGTGAAGACAAGGCAGGATAACACAGGTAAGTCATTGTGGATAGAGAGTTTCATATATATTTAAGATATATGGTGAGTATGGATAGTTATATAATGTTTTCATGATGCTTCTTGACAAGTTTGAGGTCAAAGTGAATAAGATTTTGTAAGATATGAAATTTTTGTTAAAACCAGGTTTTCCAGAGTGTGTTTTTATGTTAAATATTGACCTTCTGATGCTCATTGTGATTGTATGCTTTGCATAGGACCAAAAGCTTTAGGGGATTTTTTTCCATTGATCTAATAATATTTTACAAAAATAATGAGGTGGTTTCACCCTCAAGTTTTTATGAATGATCGTTAAGAAGGTAAAGTGGTTTAAAACCCTAGTTAAACCCTAGCTCAAAAGTGACTTAGATAAAAGTTCTTGTACAGGTACAATTTTTATTGGTTTTGAAAATCTGATGGTTTGAGGTTTTATATGACTCCTCTAGATTTCTAGAAAGGTATGATAGAGCTTTTGACAATAAGTGGGACCCACTCAAATAGGAAAGTTTGTGAAAATTTCTTCCATTGAACCTAATGAATAAATCAACATTGATTTAATCCTAGGATATTTACTAGATTTCCATAATAGTTTCAAGTCATTATTGAAGTCCTAGTGGACAAAGTGTGCCATATTTATGAAGACTAGTCTTTGGGCCTAAAAGGGTAGTTTTGAGAAGTTGCAGAGTTTGACCTAGTTGAAAGCCTTCCACTTAAAGTTGGAAGGAAATGTAAGATTTTTTTGGAAATGATATTCAAATATATTTTCAATTACATATGGTTTGTCTCTTGATGAGGTGTTTAGATAGGTGAACCAGCTCAGTTTTTGAAGACCGAGTTTGATTATTACATGACAGGATTTATTTGGTGAGAATATTGTTGTAGAAGTCTCATGTTTTTGATTATCCAATGATTTATATCTATTAGATATTGAAGAGGTATGAATTTTGTTCCTATTTAATTCATTTAGAGGTCTTGGAAGTGACAGAAAGGGTGTAAACCAGTTGAGTTTCCAAAATGGATTTCTAGGAAGCTTAGTTTGGTGAAGAGTAAAAGAGGTGTGGTTTGATCTTTGTTGGATGTTTAATGAGTTATAGAAAGAATGTATGTGTTCTAAATGTCAATGCATTTCTATTTAGTGGTTACATGGAATAGTTGAGGTGCTTTGGTGTGATCTTGAGCTTGTTTTGTGAATATTGGTTCCTGGAAACAATTGTTTTGAGTAGGAAATGGTCCTACTTGATAGATATATGAATAAAATTATTGGTTCAAGGTAATGTGTAATAATTTATTATTTAATTTACATGTTTTAGTAATTTTGAGGCTTGATAAATCATGGTGATATGTTTGGATATTTTTTATGTACTCGGTAATGGGGTTTTGAGCCATTTTTTTTTTGGCTTTTTTAGTTATCTGGGTGCTTGAATGACCTACATGGGTCTATGATATGAGTTTATGTGAATATATTTTTATATTTGTATGATTTAATAGTTTATATCTTTAATAAGGACCGAATTATGTTATGTTGTAGAGATAAGAAGCATATAAAGTGAGTGTTTTGGTTTAATTTTGAACTAGTGAGGTGATAGGGAAAAATACGACCTAGGTGAAGAAAAGAAGTGGATAAAGGGCATAAAGAGAGAGATTAGGATGTGTGAAAAATTATGAAGAATATTAAAGATCATGTGTTCAAGGTTTTGAATTCAAAATAGTTCATGAAAATCCAAGTTTGAACAAGTTAGGAGAAAGAGGGTTTGAAGGTTTGTGAGCTGAATTTGTGATCTCCATCAGTTGTGGTAGTAACATTACATCAGATATATTCATTTAAATGTGGTTGAGTTTGTGATTTATCATCTTAGGGATTTTTATCCTCGTTTTTGGGAATGGTGCTTCACTAAACTAGGGGTTGGTGTTCTGCTAAACTAGGGGTTGGTGTTACTTATGGGGATGGTGCCCCACTAAATCAGGGGTTGGTGTTCTTTAGTGCCTCACTAATTTTGATGCTCCTTTTTGGGTTTATACTCAACTAAATTTGAAACATGGCTATAATAAATCTATGGTTCAGTGGGTTTTCTTCCCAATGAGGGTTTCCCACTTACATCTGGTGTATATATGTTCTTTATCTTATTGCATGCTCTTGTGAATGTTTAATAATCTTACATATGGTTATGAATGATGAATGGTTTAGTGAATGTTGAATAATTTTCATGGTAAAAGAATTTAAATTTTTTTAGGACTAATTCACCCCCTCCAGTCCATTGTGCTTCCAACAATTGATATCATAGCAGGTCCTTGAGAAGCAAGTTTAATCACTTGAAGGAAATCCTCTTGAAGCATAAGAAATGGGTAAGTATTCATATGTTGAAACAACCTTGAAAAGGAAGTATGAAGTTGTAGATTCCTTAATTCATAGCTCAAAATATCAGTTCAATTGCATGGAGATAAAGCATGGTCAAGCCATCAAGGGTTTAGTATCACAAGTTGAAAGAGTAACTAAATCCCTAAAAGACAAAGAATAATCTTTCTCTATGTATGAAGAAAATTTTAAAGTCCTAGAATCTAATTTATAAGGTGCATCTAGAAAATTTAAGATGTATGAGAGGTTATAAAAGATATCTGAAGATCTTGATGGGATTTTAGAAAGTCAAAGAGCAGTTAATGACAAGGCATGTCTAGGTTTCAAGAGAAAGCAAGAGGAGAATGATGAAAAAGCTGGACTAACTTCTCAATAATTCAAGAATGAGACAAATATGACTGATTTAAGAAGGTTTAATCCTATTAGATAACCTAATGCAGCTATGTATGGTGTTTCCTTCAATGCTTATTGTTATATTTTTCATAATTTTGGTCATAGGGTTAGAGTTTGCATAATAAGGTCTTCTAGGTATGACGAAAGTCTCTTCAAAGGTGAATTCTACTTATGTTTTGAGTATGGTCACAAGGATAAGGATTGTGGTTGGAACCTTAGTATATATGATCTTAGAAGTTGGAAGGGTGTTGTGTGTTACAAGTGTCACAAACAAGGACACATTGCTAGATTTTTTTCACCAAAATGAATGTCCAAGAGTCAACAGTAGGTTTTAAGCCACTTAAAGAACAATGGAAAAGTATTCAAGAGGAAAATTAGTCCCATGAAAGTGTCAAATATTTTCATGTCATATCATAAGGCCAAGAAGATGGTTGATCAAGAAAATGAGGTTAAGATAACTAATTCTCGGAGTATGAGAGTTGAAGAGCTAAAGAAAGCTATGAAGGATGCTTCAAAATCATAGGTTGTCAATATGAAGTCTAATAAGGTTTGTCAAAGAAAGGCATAATTCAATCAAGGAGGAAGACAATTTAATCAATCTCAGGTTAAATCAAGGAGGTATGTTTTCCTTGGTTGAAAATTTGAAAGTTCGAAGAAAGTCATATGTGTCTAACTATCATCCAGTCTCTAGTACATGAGAAGTTGAGAAGGCTAGGATTTTGGGATAATTCAAGAGTCATAAGGTCTAGGATTTCATCTATCCATGTTGTTTTGAGTCCTTTTTATTGGTGTGTGTCTGATTTTTTTAATCTCATCTGCCACATTGTCATACCTAAGAATTCTAATGTGTCTTTATGAACCGTGGTCGTCATGTTGGGTCTGAGTATATTAGTTGTGTAAGTTGATGTTGTATATGAGTTAATAGGTCAAAGTCTAAAATTTTGTATTGAATAAGTCCTCAAAAGATTGAAAAGTCTGTGATCAGTCAAAAGTTGTTTAAAGAGTGTCGAGATCTGTGACAGTCATGGTACTCATCAAAGGGTAAAAGGATTTCATCTTATGTCATTATTAAGGTATGTGTTCATTGCTCCAAGAAGATGTCAAATATCTCTTATCTGTGTTTTAGAAGTATGAATATTGTGTGTTTCCTTCATCTTGTGTTGTCATTAAAAGGTTGTTAGTACTCTTGGTCAAAGTGCTCTAGTTCTTCTAAAGTGTTTACTTGAGGTTGAAGTCAAAATGAATGTATGTCATCGTGTCTAAAGTTTTTCTTTGAGTGATGATTGAGAGTTCATGTTCTAGGTGATTTAACAAAAATTGAATTATGTGTTAAACCCTAGATATTGCAAAGTAATAGACGTACACAATGAATAATAGCTACTAGATACAAGAGGCAGGGAAAACTTTAAGGGTCCCTCCAAATAAAAATACTTAGAAAATATTTGGTGAATCTGTGAAAATTATCTTTCACATGAATGACGAATATCAAGATATTATATTATATGTTGTCATCCGGTAGCATAAAAAATGCTACCGAATGACTGTATTTAGATGAATTTTATGAGTTCCTATTTCACAGGAATGGTGAATTGACCCCTAAAATTGAATTGCACCCAGAAATGTTTCACAAACTGGTCCCAACTTGTACCCTAAAAATTTTCCAATTTCAAAAACTAGAATATTCTTGAATTAACAAATATTTGCCACTAAAATTTTCTCTAGCAAGAGGACAAAAGTAATAAGCTAATGAAAATTAAAACCCTAATTATAAGAGAGAGAAAATAATACTTAGTTGATTTCACAATAAATCCTGAAGTGTTCTACACTGGAAGAATGACAAATAGGAAAAGGGAACTATCGCAATCAAACACAGAAAATCCTGGAACTATCGGATATGCCAAGACTATGGCGCCTGGAATGGGGCAAGGGCACCTAGGCATTGGAGACCTATGTTAGGCACATATGACTACACAAGAGCTCAAAATATAGTTTTTCCTTTGTCGCAAGGTGTTTGTTAACCTTCGTAGTTGGTCACCTATGTGTCATTGATGATCGTTATATTCACTTGTAACCTAAAAAGAGAGAGAGATAGAGAGATGAATTGAAAAACCCCAAAACACATAAAATCATAAAAATAAAAATATATAAATAGGGAGTCATACTAACCTTGGCGGTCACCTGATAGAGTGAAGTTGTGACCAAGCGTTGTACTACATTTCAAAATCCATGTAGTTCTTGTGCATATGTGTAGAAATCGTTCCCTAGGTAGATCTTGTGCAAGATGCACTTGATAGTGAGTGATAGCTAGATGTAGCAGTGTAAATAGATGTGTGGATGTCAAAATTAACTTCCCTTCCTATGTGTGTATGCATAAAATTCAGTCCCTTATCCCTTGAGTGAAAGCTATATGGATGATTTGATGCTCTTAGAATTCCTTTGGATGCAACCTTAAGTGGAGATAATAAATCCTTAGAGATTTGTCCCTTATTATGGTCACATAGCTTTATATTTATATGATTACCTTGGTTAAATTGTGTAATCAACAACTAGAAAGCTGACCCATAAGAAAATAAGATGACCAAAAGATAAAAGATACCCAAAAGAGGTGAGTAACATAAAGAAGGGTCAAGGCACCTAGAAGGACGGGGGGCACCTACAAACTAGCATCTTGTTTGGGCGCTAGTGTCCAGAGTCATAGAAGACAAAGCAGTAAAGTGTCGACTGGGTTGTAGGGTGTGAGAGGTCAGAAAGAAGACATGAAACACAAACAAAAGGCCAAAGATAGATTTTAATTGCTTGTTTTCTCACTTAGGAATCATATGAATAGTAGTATGTGATTAGGACCTATAAATATACCCAAAGTGTGTGATTTAGTGTCTACATTTTCACCAACTTTATGTTGTTGAGTGAATACTGGATAACATAAAGCAGTTCATAATTTACGTACCTTATTTCCTTATAGATCAAAGGTGAAATCATGCCAAGGAGAGAATAAAAAGTGTGGAGTGATAAAAAATGAAGCATGGAAGCTAAGAAAGAGGAAGTGACCCTAGGGGTGAAAGAATGATGTGTGTACCATGTTGTACCTATTTTTTTGTAGCTTTTGTTGTGCTTGATATTGTTTCTTCTTATAAGGATGGACCTACAAAAAAAGATCAAAAGAGTATTCAAAGTCGTGTATATGAAAAATTTGATCCAAATATGTAAAATGTATGTAAAGTAGTAAAAGGAAAGTGTGCACCTAATATGTGACAAGTGAAAAGGATAGAAAAATGTCTTGTCCTAAAAATGTTGTAGAAGAATGATTTTTTTGGGTGACTCATGCCAAGAGTGAGTTTTTTGGGTGATTTCATGCCAAGTGTGAGTGTTTGGGGCAATTTCTTGCCACAACAGAAGAGTGTTGGGGAGAGAGGTATTGTTTTACTCTCCATCCATGACTGCTTCCCAAAGTTTATGCACCACTGTAGATGGTGTGATACTATTTTTTCCATATTTGATCTAGTTTGATCCAAGTATAAAAAGAAGATAGAATACATTATGATTGTTGGAGGATTGTGCCTGTGATGTGTAAACCACTCTGTAAAATTCTAAAAACATTTCCAAACTGAGAAAGTAATTATAACTGCCCCGTGGTCATATGCACCAAGGAAGGGTCAAGAGCGCCCAGGCACTCATATATGTATCTAGGTGTTGACATCTGTGCTAAAATAAGGAACCAAGTCAGGATCTGGGCCATTATGTGTCTATAAATCTATTTTGTTCATGTACTTGTGCATGCCTATACTGAAGCTCTGAGTTGTATGGGTGATTGAATCACCCAATGTATGCCCCCTCATTTTGGGTGTAGGAGACGTCACTAGGAGAACACATAAAAAGGAGGGCCTACTATCGATCTAAAACTAATACCCTACATGGGGAGGGAATGTGCATGGTAGAAACCAAGGCACATGTAGACAAAGTGGCTAGGACATGTGTTAGTGCAAACAAGAAAAATACACATAGAGAAGAAAATGTGTAATCTAGCAACAAAGGAGATAAATTAGACTGCAAAAATTGGGTTTTAAACATGGGACATCATTTGTAATGTCACAAGACAAACAGGGCCAAAGTAGCTAAAATTATACAAGCAATGAACAAGAAAGACATAGGGCATAGCCCGCAAACAATGGCATACAATAGAAGACAAGGGCAAGAAAAGTAGAAGACAACCATGGTGGAAAATAGTTTTTGCAAAGAAAATGTTGCACATGAAGCATCATTTAGCATGTTAGAAAGATATAAATTATGTCAAGACATGTGTATATTGATAGAGAAGTGTGTTAGTAATAATATGAAGTAGTATAAAGAAACACAATAACACCTAAATTGTGTAAGATTATAAATGTAGATGCCCCGAGGAGCCTCGGTTGGACTGGTAAGAGGTACAATGCTAAGCATCCATGATGTGTGTAAGGATTTGTAGGAAAGGATACATTCAAAACTAAAGACCAAGTGAATGCGTATTTGTACATAGAAAATATAATAACATATGATGTATTTTTTTGTCATGTGAAATAAAATGTACATGTAAGCATAAGGAAAAAATAATAAATATGACTAAGATATGCAGTATGTTGTGAATGAGTGACATGGAATGGAATGCAAAGTGTATATGATAGGGGCAGCATGCCCCCTAAGTAAATGTGGATGAGTATGTATGAGATGAGGTTCATTTATAAAATACCCCTTGACATTCAAGAATGAACCATAGAACAAAAGTGTGTCATCAAGAAATGATGTGAATTGTGCGCTAGAAATATATGATCAATGAAGCATAAAGTGTAAAGAGTGTAGAAGATATGAGTGTGGTGAGGTTCATTTCAGATGTATACCCTCAGCAGTCGAGTATGAACCATGTAACTAGAGTGCATCATAGGTTAGTGAGTGCAGCGTGTAAAATTAGATGCCATAAATATATATATTGAATGTACATACTGTAAAGTGTGTAGGATGTATGATAGTAGATGCTAGAAAGAGATGTCATAAATTCACTGAGTGTGAAGTGTGAGAATGTTATGCTAGTATTATGTTACATGGAGCATAGAGCATAAAATGTGTAGTGTTTGAGGTTATCAGATGTAGTATGCCCTCAACAGTCAAGTGTGAACCTTAGCATAAGATTTCATCATAGGGTAATGACGATACAAATTGTATCAAAGGGTTTGAAAGTGCTAAGAAAGATGAATCATGAAGCACAAAGCATTAAGTATGATAATAAATGCTAGAGACAACTGATAGTGATAGAATGGGGAAGTAAGAAAGATGCCCCCAAGTGTGTCAATGATTGAGATCTATGTGGTGACGTGAGAGATACCATGCCATTGTGGGAGAGCGTTATCCATGTCATGATAAGAGAGAGAAATAACACAATGGTGGGAAGAAGAAAAAATAGGACCATACAATGGTGACAGAGTTTGAAATGTGTCCTAGCCATTAGTAGGAGTACTTGATTTGACAAAACAAATTGGGAATGGAAGTGGAGTAGGACGGGGAGGAATCTTAAATGGTGGAATTTGAAAGAGACCATCTAGATTTTTCTAGTCTTTCTTAGTGAGTAGTTTCTTAGTTTGACTTGGTAATGTGGTATACAACTTGATAGGAGGAAGTGATGGAGGAAAAACCTTGAGAGATGATTACTTAGTCAGAATGGGTTGCATAGGTGGTGCTTGAATGACCAAAGACAGAACATTAGAAGTGATGGCATGATTCTCATTAGACATAGATGAATCATATTTAGGAACCCAGTGAGATTTAGAAATTGGATATGGGCATGTATTCAAATGTTATGTAGCAAATGAGATAAAACCCTGATGCTCAAGGTGTTTGATTATTCATTGTAAAGGATAGAAATCATTGTCATTATGTCCATTTATTTGATGATACTTGCAAAATGGTAGACCTTGATATTTGGTGATCTAATAAGGAGGATAGCAATGAGTAGAAATAAAATTGATCAATTTATGATTGATGAGCGCTGGAAGAATTTTGTATTTCTTAGCATTATTATCAAAATCGAGAGGTGCAAGAAGTTGTAAAACTTGGGTTTCACCAATATGCACACATGTAGAATACATATGATTAGAACAAGATGCAAAAGAAGAACTAACATGAGATTGAGAAGTATCCTTGAGATGTTAAATTTCAAATTTAAGAGATTTAGTCATTGTTTCCATAGCTTGAAATTTATCTTGGAATAAATAATGTAAAGCTTGAATTGATTTGCAAATATATTGATGGGGGTGTGATATCTGGGTCACTAGGGTTATTAGAGAGACGAGCGAAGAGGGAACTTATTATTGTAGGTGACATATCAAGAGGGAGGAAAATAGTGTGTACGGATTTTTGGAGAGCCTCTTTACAAGATGGGTGCAATTGAAGAAATTGATATAAGGAACCTTGATGAGCTTTAAAATCCATAAAATTAGACTAGATAGAATGAGAAAAATGAATATCGAAGAGTGTTTGAATGATGGGTTCACCAAATGATTTACCAAAAATTATATTATGTGTTAAACCCTAGATATTGTAGAGTAACAAAAGTACACAATGAATAAAAGTTTCTCGATATAAGAGGAAACAAGCAATAAGCTAAAGAAAAATAAAACCCTAAGTGCAAGAGAGAGAAAATAAGACTTAGTTTATTTCTCAATAAATCGTAGAGTGATCTAGACTTGAAGACAACTAAACATGAAGAGGGAATTGTTGCAATCGAATACAAAAAATCTTGGAGTTATCGGATATACTGGGACTAGGGAGCATGGAATGGGGCAAGGGATCCTAGGTGTTGGACACCACTATTAGGAACCTATGACTACACAAGAGCTTGAAATTAATTTTTTCCTTTATCACAAGGTGGTCGCTAACCTTCATAGTTGGTCTCCTTTGTGTCGCTAGATGATCATTATATTTTCCTGTAAACTACAAAGAGATAAATAGCCTACAAAACACCAAAACACATCAAATCCTAAAAAGAAAAAGATACAAATGAGAATTCTAAATGACCCTAGATGTCACCCGATAGAGTGAAATTATGACCAATCATTGCACTACATTTCAGACTCCATGTAATTCTTGTGCATGTGCGTAGAAATAGTGGCCTAGGTAGTTCTGGAGCAAGATGCACTTGATAACGAGTGATAGCTATATATAGAAATGTATATAGATGTGTGGATGTCAAAAATAACTTCCCTTCCTATGCGTGTATGTAGAAAATATAGTCTCTTGTCCCTTGAATGAAATCTAGATGGATGCTTTGATGCTCTTAAATTGCCTTTAGATGCAACCTTAGGTGGTGATAATAGATGTTTAAAGCTTGGTCCTTTATTATGGTCATATAGCTTTATATTTATATGATTCCCTTGGTTGAATTTCATAATTAATAACTAGAAGGTTGACCCATAATAAAATAATATTCCCAAAAGATAATAGATACCCAAAAGAGGAAAGTAAGATAAAGAATAGACGGGGCACTTAGAAGGACGAGGGTGCCTGGGCACTGCCATCTTATCTGGGCACTGGTTTCTAGAGTCATATAAGATAAATCAATAAAGTTTTGACTGGGTTGTAGGGTGTGAGAGATCAGAAAGAAGACATGAAACACATAAAAAATTCTAAAGCTAGTTGTTAATTACTAGTTTTATCACTTAGGAATCATATGAATAGTAGTATGTGATTAGGACCTAGAAATGTACCCAAAGTGCATGATTTGGTGTCTATGCTAGGTTTATGGTCTTCATAAGAATATGATCTTGAAGGTATTTCTCTTAAAGTGTGTGAAGTTATTACTCATTCTAAAATATGTGATCATAAAGAAGTTCAAGAGGTCATATCTTGAGTTGAAAGGTGTCAAGATCCTATAATAGTCATGGTGTATTTTTAAAGGTAGAAAGTGGTCTCAAATGAATATTTATTAAAAATTAAGGGTTGATGATGTTATAAGAAGGTTCAAAATGTAAATATTTCTCCTCTAAGAAGGTATAAAATATTGAGATAACTTGCATAAATAATCAATACAGTATGAATAGGGTAATATGCATTTTTCCAAAGCTATCTTTGACCACAGTCATCAAGGTTGTTGATAGAAGAAGCTTCTCATTTTAGGGGGAGAAGGGGAATGTCATGGATTTTAGCTGTTGAGCTTGAAGTATTCATGGTGGCCATTTCTCTCTGGATACAATTGAAGAAATATTTGAAATCATTCTATGATAGTCATGTGTGTAGGTGTCTTTCTCATCTCATGAAGCTTGAAAGGATTTTTTTTCTTTGTCATTACATTATGTCCTATGTTAGTATTGTTTGGAAGAACTCGAAAGCATTCTGATTTGGTTCTCTAAGTATTAAAGGAAGCATTTCCTTTGGTAATCTATCAGGAATAAGTCGCATTGATTTGAAAAAAAAATCAAGTCATGAATATTTACATCTAGTTGTGTTTGCACAATCTGAGATATGTTTCCTAGTATGGGTATGTTGAGGACTTGGCCTAAGATGTCTTGAGTTGGGAATTGGTAGATAAAGGTTTGTGATGATAAGAAAAAATACTCCATGATTAGATACAAGTTTATACATCATAAAGTATGTATGAAGAAGGATAAATCACTATCATTATTTTCAAAGACCAAAGATAAGATTCTCAGTCGATATGAAGTATGTTAAGTCTGTGCATGAAGTTTTGAGTCTGTGGTATGGTATCAAGTAGGTGTGAAGGGACATGAGAATTTTTATAAGTACATTATGCCTCAAAACATTAAGGTATTAAGTTTGGTTGCAGGAATTAGAACATTATGACAGAGATTGCAAAAGGTGAACAATGTTAGTTTTTTAGATGGATAAACATAAGTTTGAAACTGTATTTGTATAATCATGTTTAATTTAATAAAAAATTAATTAAATATAGTTGCATAGTAACTAATATGGTGAATTATATTAAAGATACAGATGTTAAGCACTCAAGCAATGAAAAACTATAAGTAAATGAAAGAGATAAATGACTTAGTTGATTCCTTTGTAATCTGGAACTGGTCTGTGAACTGTAAAGTGTTGGACATGATGCAAACATCGTAAATGTTCCCTATGAATTCTAGAAACTAATAATTATGCCGAACAGGGGCTCATAGTATAGGACCGAGGTCCCTGGGTGTCAATGACTATACAAAGGCTCACAATATATTTTCTTTTGTGTTATAGGGTTTCACTGTTACTTTCTAACAGTCGCCTAATATTTACTTTTTGATCATCGAGGGTACCTATAACCTACAAAACAAAAACTAGCTACCTACACAATCTCACAAACACATCAAATCGGAAAGAAATATGTGATATGTGAATTCAAACTAATTTCGATGGCTACCCAATGAGTGAACTTATGACCGAGAATTTCACTTACATTTCAGACTCCATGTAGTTCTTTGTGCTTATTTTTAAAATAGTGTCCTTAGGTTTCCCTCGCGCCAATGATGCCAAGATAGCAAAGTTATAACTAGATAATATGTAAATGTGTGATATGGAATTAAACACTTACCCTTCCTATACAGTGTATGCAGCCCAAAAATATAGTCCCTTTGATTGTAGTGATAGTATGTAGATGTGATTTCCCCTTAGAATTTCCAGCCAATATAATAGTGTGTATGTTGTGTATATATATGAATATCTTGTTTGAATTTTGACACTAGTGACATGAAAGGATGACTATGAGCTCAAGATAAGGATAAGAAAACTAAAAATGCCAACCGCAAATGTTAAAAAGTGTAAAAACGAACAAAGAGGGAAGAAGCTCCTAGAATGGATATAAGTGCCTTGGGCACTAGTGTCTAGAGTAGGTGTTGGTGTCCTAAGAAAAATGATGACATATGTGAAAATATCAATAGATAGGGATCCATGTGACCTAGCCAGAACTAGATATAGAAATGAAAGATGTGAGAGAGAATGATGATAGAAACAATCAAAGCAAGTAGATGGACAAAGTATTGTGTCACCAGTCAATACTTTTCTTACTTAAGATTCATGCATATAAAAACATACTTAAATGTATAGTAAAATAGTAGTATGTGCATGATTATGTGTCTACCTTTTCCCTCACTTTATACTATTTGAATGAAATTCAAGTATTGTAAAAGAAGTCAGGAACATACATGTATATAGGTTCAGAGAAGCCATGTTGCAGTGTGTATAGAGTGTAACAACTTGTAGTGTGAAAAACCATGGATCAATGCTTTGACACATGTGGCGCAAGTGCAGATAAAAAATGTCGTAAGGAGCACTTGGAGAGATAGTTGAAATGATTTGGAGATTTTGGATATTTTGAATTATTTCCAAAGGAGATTGAAGAGGTTGGGAGTGATCAATTCCCAACCTAGTTTGTTTGAAAATAAGAGGATTTGGGCATCCTGGTGTTCAAATAATTTTTTAATTTCATACTTTAAATTAATGAAGTGAAATAATAAAAATAAAACTGACCTCAGAATACGCGGGGTTTGTTGATACCCGTAGAGATGGATGTTGAAGCTGATGTTTGATTAAAGTTGATCAAGTCCGGATGAATGTAGGTCCTCATGTCCTGCAAAGGAACTTGGGCTCAAAGACATTAAATAGAAAGGATTAGATAAATGGATAGGTGAGTTTCTTGGCAAAGGTCGATTCCAAGGAATCCAAATGGACTTCCTTGGAGGATGTTATCTCACTTTTAGAAAATTAAGTAGATTTGATAAAGCAATGATATGGATGAAGATAAAGATATACAATCAACATAGATATGTAGATAGAAGATGAGAAGCTCTAGAAATCCATATGAATGGGAAATTCCTAAGAAGCTTTGAAAGTGGCCCAAGCCAGGGTAGATGTAATATGGATGCGTTCAAAGTAGTCATACCATAAATCCTCAGTCTCTTGTTTGATCTCGTGAAGGAATTCAAACTGATCCTCAATGTCTTGATCAGTATCACAAAATGAATTGCACAAAGTGTGAGTTCTTGTGTAAAATGTTGTATTGTTCCTAGAAGAATGGATGTTGAATTATTGGAAGGCTATAAATACTGGTAATTGGATGTGATCAGCCAGGAATTTCCATCTAACAGAGAGACGTGCTTGGAAACAACAATGTTAAATGCAGAGGATTTTATAAAATCTAATAAAAGATGATAAAATGATAAAATGGTAAGTTTTTGATAGGAATCTCCAGTGATTTAGGTAAATCATTGGTGATTAGGTGAATTGTTGGTGATTACTGTGATTTTTGACAGTTTAATAAAAATGAAAGATTGAAGCTACAAAATGATGTTTCTGACTGATTTAAAGATCTATTATGATTGATAAAAGATAAACAAGGATAAGAGAAGTACCTTGAAATGTTTTGAAGCTAAAATATGCCTCAAACCTTGAATGGAAAATATTTGAGCTGATTGTGTATGTTGTGATGAAAAATTGATCCCCAAATGATTGAAAATACTTGATGAAAACTTAATGGTGCTTGTTAATGTCTGCTAATGTCTTGTGTATGAAAACGAGATACAGGATGTTGGATGGAGATTGAAAAAATTGAGGTTCCAAAATCCAAAGTTGAAGATCCTATAGGGAGAGCTGAAAGCTCATATTTGTAATTGTTTACAATTCAACTGAATCATCGGCGATCCATATTTTTCAGGATAACAGGTGCTAAAGTGGTTAAAACCACTTCTAATTGAGGTTGTTTGTTTTGGGGTTTGGGTAAATGGTTAAGGGGGTTTTGAATGTCGAGGTGTAAGTTAAATGGTTATGGAATAGTTATATATTTTTGATTTGTTTTCTTATTTGTTTTTGGATTTCAAGTGGTTTTAGGTAGTTTTGGAGGGGGTAAAGGTGGATTTTATAGTTGTAGATAATATTTACGAAGGTAAAATATGATGGAGGATTTTTAGACTTAGGATAGGGAATATATGGATTAAATAGTGATTTTGATTAATGTATTAGTGAAGATAATGTAAGTGATGAAGGAGAATGATGAGTGTAAATTTTGAGTGTCTACATTTGCCCCTTTTTTTCGAGTAGTTTTGGTGTAGGAAAAGTGCTAGACAAAAATGATGATAAATTGATTTGTATGGGTGATCCCCCCTCAAAATGGGGTGATACAGCACAGTGTAAGGAACACCAGTTTGATAGGTTGGTTGGATAAGTTTGACATGCGTTTCATTAAAATTTTTCCCAAGTCGGGGTACTAAAATGAGGAATGCTACCATGGAATCAAGTGATAGGGGGAACCAAAGGGTCCATTACCTATGGACATATGATCCATAAAGGTAGGTTGTAAGGATGGGGGAAGTCAAGTGATGGGGGCTAAAGGGTTCACATCCCATAGACATATGACATATCCCAAGATGATTTGTTTATTTGATATTTAATATTTTGAGGATTGGGTCCTTTTAAATGAGACAATGTGTTGAAAAATGGAATAAATTGATGTTGATTTTGACATAAAATAGATGAATGTGAAAAAAAGGGGTGAATCGCTAGTCAATTTTGACAATCACAGGTGATTGGGATGAATCATCGGTGATTCAAGGAATGTCATGATTGTCCATGAAAGTTTTTTGGGGGGGCTATAAAATCTGAGGTCGGTGGTAAATAGTTCATTGTTGCAACCCAATTTGTGTGATTTGAGAGAGATATTGAGCTAAAAAGTGGTGATTAAAAGTGATGGCGTCTTCGAGCAGACATAGGAGGCCCACACAGGCAGAGGTGAGTCCTATAATTTTGTTGTTTTTGATGAATTTTTGTTATTTTTTTATTTTTTGTCATTTTATCGTGTACAGAGGTCCTTGATTTTGAAATCACTAAATCATCAACGATTCAAGGTGATTACCAGGTGATTTAAGTGAATCACTGGTGATTGGTCTAATTTAGCTATGACTGGGGTTTTTTGTTGGTGACCCATGTTTTGGATAAAGTTTTTGGATGTTTTTGATAGTGAAATGGATTCTAATGTGGGTTTTTATGTGCAAGTGGATGCAAATTTGACCCTCTCAGATAGGATACCATTTATTTTAGAGGAGGTGTAGGTAGACATGACAGATGATGATTGGGCCCATGTAGAGGTAGTGGGTTTTGTGGGGATGAGGGATTACAAGAGGATTCATAGATGTCGGGGGTTTTTGTTGGCATTGATGGAGAGGTGGAATCCTGCCACTTGTACTTTTTTGTTACCAACATGAGAGATTACTATTACAGTGGAGGATACTCATAGGATCATGAGATTTCTAGTTCGTGGAGTGGGTATTTACATTATTGATGAGTTCGAGAGAGAGGGTGTTATGAGGAGGTTATATGGGGATGAGGAAGATGATGTGAAGTATGTGTCAGGAGATTTTTCTTATCAATCTTTGTATTTTCCATCGAGAGAGGGGTGCACCTGGATGATGATGATGATGATGGCTATTTCATGTTTTTCCCTCCCTGATTCTAGGAGGAGGTAGGTTCTCATGGATGATGACAGGAGTAGTGGATGAGATGATGGAGCATCAGAACTATCTTTGAGTGGGCACTGACACTACTAACACATAGACATATAGAGATTTGTGGGCTTGGAAAGTCCACAAGAGGTTTGGTATTGATGTGGTGTTCTTGTTACATTGTTGGGCATATGAGCATGTAGCCATTGCTTGTCCACAAGGTTTTCCATGGGGTGGAGTGAGTGATAGGCATGTTGGTTTTATGAGATGGAGAGAGGATAAGTGTCAGGCATGGAGGATGAGGAAGGTGAGCTACTATAGAGATATTTTGATAGGATTACAGGTGGGTGATGTGATATGGAGGCCTTATCTAGAGTTTCTTGAGTGGTCGGATATGAGGACGAAGCTTGTTGGGACACAACAAGACTTGTGGGTACATGCTAGGTGGGGAGGGGAGTATGAGATGGTTAGATTTAGCCATGTCAGATGGAAATTTTGTTTGATACAGGATGTACCTAAGGATCCAGTACCTTATAGATGAGAGGAGGGAGATTTAGAGACTCCCAAGGTAGTTATAGGTCATCTATTTGTGATAGTAGAGGAGTAGGGGCTATGGGTCTAGATGAGGATGGGGAATTAGTTCCTATTGATGATGTTGGGGTGACTTCTGACTACATTCAGTGGTGGATCGAGGGCATATGCTGAGTTTGAGAGAACACAATTGATTCAGAGGGGAGGAGGGTGTGTGCATAGGTAGAGAGAGCAATAGAGGTGGTGAATGTTAGTGATGATGAGATGATGATGAGGATGAGAGGGGGGACTTGGTAGCCACAGTGACACAGTTGATGGCCGAGAAGGCCACAGTGGAGGCTAAGAGGGATAGTCTGAGGAGAGAGAGAGAGAGAGAGAGAGATGATTTGGTTGGGGTGAGGGATACATTGATTGGAGAGAGATAGAGATAGTGTATCATAGATGAGTGAGATGGACTCAGAGCATAATTGGCACAGGTGGTAGTTGATCAAGATTGTATCATCAACAGGATACCTTGAGGAAGGCCCTAGGAATTATGAGGTCTTTTATATCATAGGTGTAGAGTTTACAGCTCATGCACAGGCTAGCAGTCAGATGGGAGCACTGGGTATGATTAGTGTCTTCTCACTATCAGTCCTTGTGTGTAGAGTTGGCATACTATGAGGATATGGTTATACATGACTTTCCCAATGTTGTATTTCATGTGGATCATCTAGCACAATGAGGAGAAGTGCCCAGTGCAAGTGCAAGGAGTGTAGGCTAGCCACCTCAGGGGCTGGATGGAGGAGTTGGTGGTGGTGGGGTCCTCAGGGAGGTGATGGGAGTGTTATCTATGTCAGTGAGTTCCTAGGAGATGTTTAGTTTACTAGAGAGTGATTATGTGTATTTGGATTGTGGATTTTGATATGTATACATCTCTTTGTAAATCCTTTGATGTATATGATAGACGGAAACTTTTTATGATGTATTTGGGACTTTGATTATATATGTGTGTGTGTGTGTGTGATGATGTGGTTGTGATTTGGCCTATTTGATTTATATGCATTGATTATGATATATGTGTTTTACATGTGTTTTAATGTTTTCTTTATTGATGTGTCTTACGAGTTTTTAAATATGGAAAATGTGAAAATGATTAAATGTGATTTGGATGATGGTGAATTTAATATGTGATCAAAAGGTTAATCAAAATGTGTTCTATATTTTGATTGAAGTAGGAGTAAAAAAATGGAATGATTTTTTTTAATATGGATTTGATACATACGTGATGGGTATAAAATGTGAAAGAACTTGCACTTTTAGCCTTAAATAATGTTAACACAAGACTATTAGTGGGTAGTGATACATGGGACCTCAATTATAGAGATGAAGTGATTAGATTTACCTTCCTAAGACATGAAAGGGTTTTGACATGTATAGGTCATGTGGGAAAGAGGGTTCTCCTTTTTAACAGTTTCATAGAGAAATGCCCCAGCTATACATTATTTTGATTTTTGATGCAAATTGATCGATGTGGGAAGTTTTCTTGGATGGGAAATTTGATCGATGTGGGAAGCTTTCCTAGGATTTTCATACCTTGACTTTTTAAAGGTTGATCGATGCAGGAAGCCTTTTTACATAGGTAGCCATCCTTTGAAGGGAGTGGTCTACAATTTTGAATTTTGACTTATACAGATAGCCATCCCTTTGAGGGATTGGTCTATGATTTTGACTGGTAGCTATCCTTTAAGGGATCAGTCTACTTTTCTTTTTGATAATATGATTTTTATATTTGAATAGTTGTCCTTCGAGGGATCAGTCTATTATATTTTTTTTACTTTTAAAGGAAGCATCCATAGGTATTTTTGACTATATTTTGAGCTGAGGGAAAACCCTAATAGACCGTTTAAAATAGGGGAGAATAAATGTGTACATGACCTACACATATGTGTACCCCATGACATGTCTTTGGTTGGTAGACAAGGTAGATGGATGTAATGATTATGGGGTTCCTACTAATGAGGAACTTTTCTATGTGAAATATGTGATGAACAAAGCCATGGTGCTCTTCTTTAAGTTTTGTAAGGAAAGTGACAGAAAACCACATGATTTCTAATCATTACGATGATAAGATGATTGGTTAATGGTGGGATAAGGTATTAGATATAACTATTGTCATGATGATAAAAATTTAAAAATAGAAAGGCCGCAAGTGCAAGGAATTCAAAGGTTCCTTTTTAGGTTCACCATCAAGGGAGGCTAAGCGATAAGATCCTAATCCATATTTGTGAGTAATGACATATGGACCGATCCAATTAGGGGAAAAATTTCCACATTTACTATGTTCTAAGGTAGTGACATTTTGATTTTCCTTGAGAACGAGATCACCAATTTTGAAGTCACATTATTTTTCATGTTTATTGTAGGCACAATCGACACGTTCTTGATAGAATTGATGATATTCAAGGGCCATTAAGAATTTTTCATCTAATAATTCTAGTTATGTAAGACGGTCCTATCAATATTCTTCATTGGGGATAAATTCTTTGAGTGATACACGAAGTGATGGGATTTGAACTTCAAGGGGTAGCACCACCTCAGAGCCGTAGACTAATAAAAAGGGCGTAGCACCTATAGTGGTATGAATGTTAGTTCAATAATCCCAAAGAGAAAATAGGATTTAGAGATGCCAATTCCTTCCTGCATCATCTATTATTTTCATGAGTATTTTAGTAAGTGTTTTGTTAGAGGATTCATCCTGTCCATTTTCTTGAGGATAGTATGGTGATGAAAAACTAAGTTTAATGTTGAATGTGTTGTAGAGTTTCTTAACATCCTTGTTCTTAAAGGATTTTCCATTATCTATGACAAGTTTATGAGGGACACCAAAGCGGCATATGATGTATTGATAAAGGAAATTGACAATTTGATTTTCTTTAGTTAAAGTCAAGGGAATCACCTCGACCCATTTTGTGAAATATTCAGTGGCCATTATGATCAAATGGTGTTGTTGTGATGATTTTAGGATTGATAGTACCAATGAGGTCTAACCCCCATTGCGAGAAAGGCCATAGATCATGAACAGATTGTAGGGTTGACTAGGAACATGGATGAGATCAGAATTTTGTTGAAATTTGAACTCACCTCTTGACGTATGCACAACAATCCTGATTTATAGTAGGCCAGTAATATCTGAGTCATAAGACACATTTAGCAATGATGTTACCACTGAAATTTCCACCACATATATCATCATGGACCTCTTGGATTGCTTTGATAGATTCATGAGACTTAAGACACCTTAATAGGATGCCATCAAATCCACATATATATAAGATATACGCACCTATGATGGAGTAATGAGTGGTGCGCTAGAGAAATGATCATTTAGTGTTTCATGATAATTCAGAAGGGATTTTAGATTCTGAAAGATAGTCAAATATTTGAGAATACCATAGATCAGTTGGATGATCTTCAATGGTATCAATAAAAGGGGGTTTATTTTTATGTGAGGGGTGATCTAATATTTGAATGACTCTGGATACTTTGGAGTTGTCATTTGATTCTTTAGTTTGTAATGGGATGAGGGCTCCTAAAGAAGCCATAGTATCTACAAATTTGTTGGAAGATCATGGAATTGTTTGGATGGTGTAATGATCGAAGGCTCCGAGGAGAAAATCAACATTGGCTTTATATTTTTGTAGGATCTCATTTTTACATTGATATTCTCCTTTGACTTGATTGATGACGATTTACAAGTCTCCATAGATTTCTAATATTTATATACCTAGTAGAATATAAGTTGTAAGATCCATAATTAAATATTTGTATTCTACCATGTTATTAGTACATTCAAAGTTAAGTTTAAATGATAGTGGAATAGGAATCCCCCAGGGAAATATGATGACAATACCAGCCCCTCCCCCTTGCTAGAATTTTGATCCATCAAAGAAGAGGGTTATTTTATAGGGGTAAACTCATGTTCATCGATAGTGTTGATAGATTCATCAAGGAAATTATTCATGAGGAAGATAGGTGTCATGAAGAGGTGCTTCTAAAAGTTGGTCTATGATGTCCTGTCCTTTAATGGAATTTTGTGATATAAATTCAAGGTCAAAATCAGTTATGAGAATAACCCACTGAGTGATGCGGTCACTATGGTATGGTTTAGAATGCATGGTTTTAAGTGGGTTAAAGTTGGTGACCACATATGTTTTATGATTGAGAAGATAATGATGTAATTTTGATGCTGCGAAGTATAAGGCACGAACATATTTTTTCAGCTTCAGTATAACGAGTTTCATATTCATGGAGAGTACAACTTATGTAATAAATGGCTTGTTCACAGCCTTACTCATCTTGATGGGCAATCATGGCTCCTAAGGCATGATCTGTGGTGGATCTATAGAGATATAAGGGCTCCCCCTCACGAGGAGGAATAAGCATAGGTGGTGATAGAAGATAGTGTTGAGTTTATCAAAAGCCTTTTGAAATTTGAGATCCCATATGAAATCTACATATTTACAGAAGAAGATGGTGAAATTGTTCAAAGCAATCAAATGGTTAAGATATAAAATTCCATATAGACTGTAATTTACCTTGGATACTACACAATTGTTTGAGGTTTTATGGAGGAAGAATTTCAATAATTACTTTAATTTTTATTGGATCTACTTCAATACCTCAGATAAACATGATGAACTCTAAGAGTTTCTCGTTGAGAACACCGAAAACACACTTAGCAGGGTTAAGACGAAGGAAATACTAGATAAAATGGATGAATATTGAGTCAAGGATGACAAGATGGTCTTTTCGTTGTTTAGACTTTCCTAAGAGATCATCAACGTAATCCTCTACTATTTTTTGGATAAGATTGTGAAATATGTATGTCATAGCGCATTAATAAGTGGCTCCTGCATTTTTAAATCCGAAAGGCATAACATAGTAGAATAAGCTCCCCCAAGGGGTAATGAAGGATGTCTTATGTTGATCATCGTTGGCAGTAAATATTTGATTGTAGCCAGAGAAGCCATCAATAAGGGAGAGAATATCATGGTCAGATGTTAAGTCGACTAGTTGATTGATATTCAAGAAAGGGGAATCATCTTTAAGGAAGGAAATATTGAGATCAATGAATTCAGTATATATGTGTAACTAGCATGAGGATTTGGTTATGGGTATGATGTTATAAACCCATTATGGGTAATCAATGCATATGATTAAATTGGTAAAAAGTAAGCATTATAACTCTTCCTTGATAAGGAGGGCCATGCGGGGATGCATCCTATGAATCTTTTATTAGATGGGTTTTACATTGGGGTAAGTGAATATATTATGTACGATGATATTTGGATCGATACCTAGCATATCACTATATGACCAAGAAAAATCTTGGCTATACTTGGATAAGAAGTCAGTGAAATCTTGTAACTCTTGCAGATTTAAGGAATGGCTGAATTTAACTATGTGGGGTTCCTGAGTGGTTCCTAAGCTAACATTGACAATGGATTCATTAAGAAGGGTTGATGTGTCAAGTGGTAATTTTTTTTGAAGGAAATGGTCATCTACTCCCATACGAGAGAGGATATCTTGATCGTCGTGACAATGAAGGATATTGATGGTTGATGAGTCTTCTTCAATCATTTTATGCCAAATGAGAGGAATATTCTTGGTGTCATGATTAGATTAATAATTAAATGGTCCTAAGGATATAGTATAGACTAAAATAATTTGGGTGGGATGGATATGGTGTCCTCTGTGTCCATAGGATCGTCATGTTCTGCGGGAGATAGTCATTCTAATTCTATGATATGCAGGGATGTAAAATGAGAAGCTAATTTGATAGAGGGCCTTTCATGTCATAGCCCATACTTTTCATGTGGTTTTGGAAAAATGTTGGGATACTTAAGTCATGTATTCCTTGTTTGTAGCGTCCATATTTTAAACATTTCCATGCACAATGATGGAGGTACATTCGAGCTAAGGGTGGGATTATATAAAGAGTTGAGATTAGATTTAAAAGGAATGACACAATGTTGATGATTGTATTGGGAAGAGGGATGGCTAATCCCCCATAGATGAGGTTATTTTTTAGATAGGCAATGTTGTAAGAGATAATGTCTCCAACATCAGGCTTGTACAATGGTTTTTTATCTAGTCTTCCATATATTTTAGGTGTGGGAAGTGAGTTAAACATGAGGAGATGGTACTCCCCCAGATAAATATGTTCCATAACATCCTCAAGGGAGGAGTCATCGGGTAGTCTAGATGATGGAATGGATGTGTTGGTCTATGCATCGTCAAATGATTTTGATTTCAGGATGAAAACGTTGTTTGGATGGTATGTCATATTTAAGATATTGGTGAAGTTGAAATCATCAAAAGGATTAGGATCTGTGGGGACCATGAATGTTTTACCTTCGTGTTCATATTTAAGACATCGGTGAAGTTCCAAAGGGACACAATGCATGGTGCATATCTAAGGTCTTCCTAATAACATGTTAAACTATTACATTATTTACTCTACTTCTATGATATAGAAGAGTTCAGGAAGAGTTTTGATGCCAAGTTTAAGAAGTAAGATTATAGTACCTAACGTGGGTGCAATTGTATCATTGAAAGCTCAAAGAAAAAAATTGGCCACCAATTCAATTTCACGGCCTCGTTGATGGTGCCTAGGAATGGTGTTTGAGCGATGAAGGTATTTGGTAACTAGATTTGATTAAAGGTGATGGATGAGATGATTTTGATTATGGTGCCCCCATCAATAATGACCCTCTTGATGTATTTTGATGGGAAATTACATACTAAATAACCTAAACCAAACATAAAAAATCATTATCATAAAACTTTCGTGTAAGGATTTTAACTATCAATCTATCCACTAAGTGAGTCAAAACATATGACATCATTGATTTGAGTGATAATGAAGAGAGGTAAGTCATGATACTTAAGCCGAAGTGATGGTATTTTAGTAGAGTCAAAGGAAATAGCCGAGGAGGTTTTGAGAGCACCTAAAAAATCAGTGAAATATTGGGAATCAAAAAATTTATCAGCTCATAGACCTATAGTTGTCTTGGTGCATGAAATGATGCACAAATAGGCTTGACCTTTTCCAAGATTTGGAATGCCCTTAGCAAGAGAAGTCAAACTGAACATGGGAAGAGCATCGAATATATAGCCGTTCTAGCATGATCATCAAACCTATGCACACTGCCACGTAAATCAAGGCTGATACATGATATAAATGAAGTTCAGATCAAGATTGTAAGTAAGCATGTCAATGGGAAGAATATTGATGCCTTAATATTTTCAGACTATCTAAACATTCACAAATAGACTCTCATGACAGAATATTGAACCTACTCTGATACCAAATAAAAGCAATAAACCAGTTTTGCATAGAGAAAGTACATCGAATAATTATATTATAGATTCAAATGATTCGGGATATTTTATTAGACAAGGGAGATTACAATATATAGAAGATTGATCTCCTTAGTACAAGGAGTCAACTTCAATCTCAAACAATTCCCTAGAATATCTCATGATCCATTAATCACTCAACATATCTCAACAACTCTTATCTACGTGAGTTACAACTCACTTACATTATTTACTCACACAATATATAATATATATTTGCACACACACAAATATATAAATATCTAATGTTCACAATAACAAGATAATTCCTAACAATAATGACCCTCTTGATGAGGACATCCTTAATTTGAGTTATAATGAAGAGAGGTAAGTCATGATCCTCAAGCCGAAGTGATGGTGTTTTAGTAGATTCAAAGGAAATAGCTGAGGAGGTTTTGAGAGCACCTAAAAAATCCATGAATTATTGGGGATCATTTGCGGGTACTGATTTAGACTGGAGGGCTTCGATCATTACTTTTTTATGTGAGGGTGATGCATCAACCAGCTTATAAAGTGAAATTTTAATAGGTTCCTCATGTAATTATTTAATGACTACTTTTTGTACTATAGCGGAAGACAGAGGAGTAGAGAGAATGGAGATATTAGTCTTTGATTTTGATGTTTGGTTGGAGGTTTTAGTGGCCATAGGGATGGAAACCTTAGGTTTATCTTTAGATGCTGAAGAGGTGGGAGATGGTGGGATAGCGATGAAGGTTTTTGGTTTATTTTATTTTGAAGAATTGGATTCATGGGTATGATCTTGGGTAGTAATGTGAACAACATCAATCTAATGGGGAATGATTTTACTCAAGGATTATTCGATAGTAAGGGAGGATGATTTTATAGATGTTGGGTGAGGTTTCTTTAATATATGTAGCTCTGAAGGGAGGAGACCTTTATCTTCAATATTTTTAATGGCTGCATAGAAGACTTTACATCCTTCTACATAGTGTCGAGGATTCAAATGGTAGTCACAAAAGGCTTCAAAATTATACCAAGAAGGTTTCCAGCCTTGAGTGTTGGATGGTTTAATATGAGATAACACTACGAGTGATTGTTGAGGTAGTTTTTCTAGAATAGTTGCATGATGTCCTTTGGATGCGGAGGTTGAAGGAAACGATGTTTATTTTGATTTAGAGGCCATGGAAGGAATTATTATTGGTGTGGGTTATTTTTTAGTTTTTCGATGAGTAGTTTTTATTGTGTGATGGTGATAGGAGGTATGGATGAGGGATGGGGCCCTAGGATAGAGGGTTGATGTTTGGTTCTTTGTATAGCGGTGGTGGAATGCTTTATAATGGTGAATTTTTTAGATGGGGCGAAAGGAAACTCCAAGGATTACATGGAATGTATTGAGATATGAATTTGTCATATGAACTTTTCATAAACTAAATCATGGGTTATTTTTGAGGTGTTTAAGGAGAATTTACGGTCAAACTTGAATGAAGGGGTGACAGTTGTAGATGAAGAGGTTTTATTTTCCGTGGATGTTTCTGATTTTTCATATGTTGATTCAAGTATGCTACTAGAGATGAGTGTGGGTGTGGATTCAGTAACAGATGATGTTTTATTGATAGTGTTTATGGTGTGATGGGCTTGAACATTGTTATTTTATGGTTGACTACTTAATGGGGAATGATTCGGAAATGGTTGTTTAAAGACATCGAGGTTCTGATTTTGAGGTGCCTTAGGGTTGTCTAAATGTAGCTCTCCTTTTTCAATCATGTCTTGAAGGGATTTTTGGAATGAATAAAACCTTTTGATGTCATGACCTTTGACCCTATGGTATTTACAATAGTAATTATCTCTATACCAAGAGGGTTTGGAAACAGAGGTGTCGATAGGATGGATGGGTGGAAGAGAGATCATATTAGCGGAGAGGATTTTATCAAAGACCGTACTATAAGTCTCTCCAATAGGTGTATAGTTACGTTGGGGGAGGGAAATTTTGGTGGTTGAACATTCCTTCGGAGTGGATTTAATGACTATGGAATTGGCTGATGATTTGGGTTTATCTTTACTAGAATATGGCTTTGATGGAAATTTATATTTTGGTTTTTTTGTTCTAATTTTGAATCTACCTTCTTCAAAGGGATGGAGCTCAAGTTTATGGCCCATAAAAAAGGATTCATCAAACATTTGAAATGATTGGATTTGGAGTGTGAGAAGAAATATGTTTTGCGCATGAATGGGAAAATAATTAGATTCATTTTTTGTGGGAGAGAGAATTATAATTGATTGATTATACCCCTCTAGCGGGCTACAAATTCATTGATGGATTCTTCCTCAAATTTTTAAATAGTATATAGTTCTATGATGGTGATTTTGTAGGTGATTTTTATCTGAGAAGTGGTTCGAGGAATAGTTGGGTGAGTTGTGTGAATGAAAATAGGAAATATTGTGGAATGTTATTATACCAACCTAAAGCAAGTCTTGCCAAGGACAATCGGGAACGTTCTTAGCATAAGGTCCTGGTCATGAGATATAAGGTAACAAGCATGATGAAAATATTGGACGTGCTACAGGAGGTCCTCCTTGCTATAGAATCTAAGAAATTTTGGAAGCTCCCAGTGAGGATGGTAATATTTATATGGTACGGAGGGGTGAATAAGTTTGTTACATATTTGTGTATATGATAGTGTAGTCTTGGGACCCCTGGGAGCAGCTTCAAGGCTGGATATGTGTTTTATTAAGGCCTGAAGAGGTTTGGTTTGTGGTTATTGTTGTGTGCTAGATGAGGATGGACTAGGCTGATTAAATTAGAATTGATTAGGTTGCTGATATGATTGATATTGTTATGGGACCCTTTTCTGGAAGGAAATGTTTTGCTGAGGAATATCTGTAAGAATGTTATAACCAGGTTATGAGACTAGTGGTTGTGATGGTTGGACATATTGGTATTGAGGAGGGATGGATGTATTAAAAGGTGGTAATGATTGTTTTAGTATGTTTTGAAAGGGAATATATGTGTGGATAAGGGGTTGTGAATATTGAGATGCTTGTTGAAAGGGGGTGGATGTGAAAATAAGGATTTGTGATGGTTGTGGGATATTTTGAAGAGGGATAGATACATGGATAAGGGGCTGGGATAGTTGTGGTGAATTTTGGGATGAAGGAAATGATTGTGATGGCTGAGGTATGTGTTGTGATATAAGTGGGTTTGAAGACTATTGCGAAGCCGAGTGAGTACTGGTAACAACATTGGTATTGATTAAAGGTGTAGATGTGGGAATAGACATAGTAATGTTTTGAAGGGGTGGTATGGTTTGTTGAGATGGTGGTGGTTGAGGTACACTAAGAGAGGTAGCGATAGAAATTACAAGAGCTATTTGGATGGTAGAGGAAGCTGGAGGGGTTTGAGCAGATGGAGAGGTTTTTGTATCATTTTGAGGTGGTGTGGATCCAATTGAGGGGTCGGGTTGTTGAGTGGTCTTGTCTTGTGAATAAATCATGTTAAGGTCAAAGGTAATCATGGGGAGTGAAGACACGATAGTAGATGTTTATGGTCGACTACTAGTAAGATGGGAATATATATTTTGGATGACAAGTTCATGGTTTATACCAATGAGATGGTAAAAACTTCATGAAGGATAAGGTTTATAAGGTAGTGGTTCAGGAAATGATGGTTGAAGATGCGACATCCCTAGCAGCAAAGGTATGCATTAAGATCCAAGGGGTTTGAATCAAATATTTCAGAAAATACAAGATCCCCACTATTTAAGAACCAAGGACTGAGAGGATCGGGTATCTCAGATGAAGTGAATTGAATACTATGTGAATGTGGTTATTCCTGCTCTTTAGGTGGGGGTGATGTAGCATTTTTTTGTTCACGAAATGAACACCAAGCATTCTAAAGACTTTGTTGAGTGTTATAAACAAAATGTTCAATGTCATCTATCATGCTCTCTAGTGTTTGGATATGGGATTTTTTTCTTGTAAGTACCATAATGATAAACAAACAATCACCTAAAAATGAAAAGAAGTCTAGATTAGTTTATTACAAGTAGCAAGCAAATCACACGAATTTTTTTAGATTATCTTGAACTTAGAAAAAGTGAAATGTGTAAAATGGCTGATAGGGTCCTAGGAAATGAAAGTCTATGGATGGTTTTAGGTAATGTTTAAGGATAGATTCCTTGATATACCCAAGGGTACGTGAGGCCCAAACCTATGTTGGTGCCTGTATGGGGTCTGGTATTGGGGCCTACCCCCTCACTTCACGATCCCACAGTGATAAGGGAGTCATGTGTTTAGCCAATATATGGACAACTAGTTGTTTATACTTGGCCAGAACACCAAGTTAGTTTCCCTATTGGGTGATGAAATCCCAATAGTTATCACCTGGATGGGACTGTTTCATGTAAGTTTGATGTTTGATGTGGTTTGGCTGTGTGTGAGGAAAGATGATGTGAATGCAATAAATTAATACTTTAATTAATCTATGTGATCAAGAAGGATTCAAGGTTCATTTTAAGACCAAAATAATGATTGACTTCGATGAGGAAAAATAGCAAAATTCAATGGTTGAAAAAAAAATAAAGGAGAAGATTCACCTGAGGAATACTTGTTTTTTAATTTTTGATTTTTGATTTTTTTTAGCAAAGCAAAAGCGTAGCAAGAAATAAGCCACTAGAGAAAAAACCTGTAAAAAGGTTAGAAAAATACAAAACAATAAAATAAAATGGTTTTAGGATATGTCTGACTGAACAATTAGAAGAATTCATTGAGATCATCAGTGATTGATAGAATCACGGGAAATTCACATAATCACGGGTGATTCATCCAATCACTGGCGATTTAATTAGATCGTTAGAGATTATGCGGAGTAGAGAGCCAAATAAATGAATTTTTAATAAAAATTGAAATGAAATAAAAGGGAAAAATGTCCCATCGGGCATTCCAGAATGTTTATAGAAGTTTTTACTTTCCTAATTTAAATTAATGAAGTGAAATAATAAAAATAAAACCCAACCTTAGAAGACGCGGGGTTTAGTGATACCCGTAGAGATGGATGTTGAATTTGATGTTCCATTGAATTTGATCAAGTCCAGATGAATGTAAGTCCTCCTGTCCTACAAAGGAACTTGTGGTCAAAGACACTAGATATAAAGGATTAGATAAATGGATAGGTGAGCTACTCGATAAAGGACGATTCCAGGAATCAAAAGGGACTTCCTTGGAGGATGTCATCTCGCTTTTAGATAATTAAGTAGATTTGAAAAATTAATGATATGGATGAATATAAAGATATACAATCAACGTAGATATGTAGATAGAAGATGAGAATATCTAGAACTCCAGATGAATGGGAAAGTTCTGAGAAACTTTGAAAGTGGCCCCAGCGAGGGTAGATGTAATTTGGACACATTCAAAGTATTCATACCAGAAATCCTTGGTCTCTTATTTGATCTCATGAATGAATTCAAATTGATCCTCGATGTCTCGATCAGTATCAGAAAAATGGATTACATAAAGTGTGAGTTCATGCAAAATGTTGTATTATTCCCAGAAGAATGGATGTCAAATTATTAGAAGGCTATAAATACTAGTAATCGGATGTGATCGGCCAGGATTGGAAACAACAATGTTAAATGCAAAGGATTTGATAAAAGCTGATAAAATGATAAAATGGTAAATTTGACAGGAGTCACCAGTGATTTAGGAAAATCTCTGGAAATGAGGTGAATCGTTGGTGATTACTGTGATTTTTGAAAGTTTAATAAAAACAAAATATTGAAGCTAGAGAATGATGTTTTTGACTGATTTAAAGATTTACTATGATTTATAAAAGACAAATAAGGATAAGATAAGTACCTTGAAATTTTTTGAAGATAAAATATTCCTCAAACCTTGAATGAAAAAGATCTGAGCAGATTGTGTATGTTGTGATGAAAAAATGATCCCCAGATGCTTGAAAATACTTGATGAAAACTTGATGGTGCTTGTTGATGTCTGATAATGTCTTGTGTATGGCAACGAGATACAGGATGTTGGATGGAGATTGAAAAATTGAGGCTCCAAAATTCCAAAGTTGAAGATCCTAGAGGGAGATCTGAAAGCTCATATTTATAATCGTTGGCGATTCAACTGAATCACAGACAATCCATTTTTTTAGGGATAACAGATGTTAAAGTGGTTAAAACCACTTCTAATTGAGGTTATTTGGTTTGGGGTTTGGGTAAATGGTTAAGGGGGTTTTAAATGACAAGGTGAAGGGGTTGAAATGGTTACAATATTTTTTGACTTGGTTTTTGTTTGCTTTTAAATGGTTTTAGATAGTTTTGGAGACGGTAAAGGTGGATTTTATAGCTATGGATAATATTTATGGAGGTAAAATATGGTAGAGGGTTTTTAGACTTAGGATAGGGAATATATGGATGAGATAGTGATTTTGATTAATGTAATAGTGGAGATAATGCAAGTGATGAAGGATAATGATGAGTGTGAATTTTGAGTGTCTACACCTGCCACTAGAGGAAGAGTGTTGGGGAGAGAGGTCTAGTTTTACTCTTCATCCATGACTCCATCCCCAAAATTTCCAACCACTACAGACGGATAGAGAACAAATTTAGTTTTGATTTAGTTATGATTAAAAATTAGTTTTTTCTTTATTGAAGAACCCATATAGGAGTAGTACAATAATGGAAATGACTTCTCATTTCCCCCACTCCTATAGTAACGAGTGCATTCTGATTTTGAATAATGTTGGATGGATTTCAAGTTAGGTCATCTAGAAGTGATAATAGTGTAATGCAGCTCCCGAGTTAGGTCATCTAGGAGAGGTAGTAAATTTGTTTATTGTACTGATTGATTGATTTACTTTGAATGATAGAAGATTACTTTGAGATTATGTACTTAGTAAATTACTCATAGAGATATTTTTGTGCTTTTCCCCTAGATTGGGTCATTTGGGTGAATAGATTTGAAATAGTAGATAATATTGAATGTTGAATAGGATGATTGTACCTTTTTTTGAATAAGATCATAGAATTTTTTTATAATAATGATATATTAGGAATGACAAATGATTTCATTTTTATATTAAGGGGGATCATAATGTGATCTTAATTGTTTCCCCCCCGCCTTTTGCTAAAAGGGAAAGGGGTAGAGAAATTAGCAGTGAGCTGAAAGTAAGATGTATGATATGTTGTAGTAGTGAATGAGAAATAATATGAGATAATTAGTATTATTGTAAAAGTATGAGTATTGAAATATGCATGATATGATGCTAGAGGAGATTATTATCTGTATGGTACAAACTATGAGGTGAACGGAGTAACGAAGCTCACAATATGAGTGAAACTGTGTAACCTACATTAGTTGCAATAATAGTGACAAATAGTAACTATAGTATATGGTAAAGAGGAATTACTATATATAGTAATTGTGAAAATTTGAATTGTAATTTCTTTTACATTGAGAGTAGTTGAAAACTTGAGCTCTGAGCTACAATAATGCCACATGTTATAGCAGCGAGTTTGATGAGATTTGAGAGAGTGGTAGCATTTGTTGCTTCACAGACAGCCAATGAGTTGCTTAAGTGTGATTAGTTTTAGAAATTTTTGTCAAATATGTTCATTTCTTTCAATTTTAGTAAAAAAAAAAAAAAAAATTGTATTTTTCAACATTTATGACCTTGGTAGAGGCGGCCAAGGTGTTTCTTGCCCTAGGAACACTAGCGCCTAATAGCAAGCACTCGTGACCAGTTTTTGGATGCTAGTAACCTGCTCTTGGGCACTGGCATCCCAGAGCAGGGTTGTAGGCACTGTGTTGTAAAATGCATAATTTTTTATTAATGTGAGATATAATGAGTTATATGGTGTGTTGATATAAGGTTGTATTTACTTTTTTGTGTTGTACAGAGAGATATACACTCGAGAGATTTCTATGCTAGTCATTATTTGAGCATGTTAATTACTTTGGGATTGTTAGACGTAGAGTGGGATATATTGGACCATATTTGCCTACAACACATTGCTAGATTGGGGGAAGTACCCCATAATATGCCTATGTTGACTAATTTTTGAGATGGATGGTGCACAGATATATGTGCATTCAAGTTGTCGATAGGAAGATGATAGTTAAAATAGAGGATATATACTGGATAGTGTGGTTACCTATTATAGGGGAGAGAGTACAAGTGATGGACTATAGTTGATTCCCAAAGTTAGATGAGGGAAACAAGGCAGTATTTCATAGGCACATGAGTATAGGAAGAGAATCATATTAGTTTAGATGCAATATTGAGATCCAGTGTTCCACAGTTGCAGAAATTTATTACAGTGATTCTATAGTCATAAATGGCAATGGAGGGTGGCAGAGTTGGGATATTGTACAAGATGCATGATATTTATCGCAGCATATAGGAGCATGGGACTAGGTATGCATGGGAGCGGTGTGTGTTGGCCCAATTTTATAGAGACTTATTTAGATTTATTCAAGAGGATCATGGGGTTGGACTAGGAGCCATGAATTTTTTACACTTATGGGCATATGAGCATATAGCAATATTGAGGCCACTTAGTGGGCCACTATCTGATTGGGCTGGACCCTAGATATTTTTAACAAGGTGGGTGAGCACCCATAGTAGGAGGATGGGCATGACCACATATATTTCAATGATAGATTAGATGGGCCCATGGGCTATTATATGGAGACCGTATAAATACTATGGCAGATGGGTAGAGGATAGTCTGGAGTTGCGGTGCATATGATGCACCATGTGGTTAGAGGATCGTTTCCCAAGGGTAACTGAGTTTTTTCAAGGTGAACAAGTATCTATATAGTTTTGCATGGCCTAGTTCGTGCCCCTAGAGCCATGTTATGCCCCTAACATATACCATTTATATGTCTAAGTGTGGGATAACATATGACTTATGTTACATTTATACTTATATTCATTAGTTACTTCGTCATTAGGTATAAACTTATAATAATTCAGGGGTGTGACCTTTCAAAATCACACCTATATATATGGGTGAGGAATTCTTCCCCATAAGTTTGAAGAGTGTGAGTTAGTGTCTTATTGTAATAGTTAGAAGGGAACCCCCTCGAAGTGGCTTTGTAATATATTATATATCCTGGCATATTTGCATTAATATTCAAGTAATTACATTACAAGTTGTATAAGAGCATTGATTTTGATGACTAGTTTTTTAGCTATATCTCAAGCACATGTTTAAATTTTTTAGATTTTTTTACCACATATGGGGATATATATTATAAAGTTTCAGTAAAAAAATTTTAAAAAATCATTTTTTTGTGATAGTTATTACATATATACTATTTTTCATAAAATCGATCGACATGCCACATTTTTTAGAATTGTTCAGATTTTTTACATTTTTGGAAAGTTCTATAAATTTCCATATTGGTCCATTCTTTACATTTTCAAAATTTAGGTAATCTGCATTGATGAATTTGTTGGTAAAATTTGATCAAACAAGGAAAATTAAATTGTGTAAGGATAGGACTCTTGCTCAGTGGATTCCCCCAAATGTGGGTTAGCACAAATTAAACTTTGATGGGGCCTGTAAGGGCAACCTCGGTGCAGTTGGTGGGGGTGGTCCTATCAAAAACCATCATGGACACCCCCATTTCTTCTTATGTAGGTCCTATGGGTAAACAATCAAATCACAATGTTGACGCCCTCGCCACTCTCTATGGAATCAGAATTGCCAAGGATCTCAAGGTGAGTAATTTTATTATTGAGGGGGACTCAATGAAAATTATTAATAACCTTAATAGCTCTTAACCCCCCAGGTGGAATATAAAACATTTTATTAAAGAATCTAAGGACTTAGGTAAAGGTTTTACAAACATCATTATCTGCCATGTTTATAAAGAGGGGAATGGTGTGGCGGATGCTCTAGAAAATGATGAGGTTATCATCAATGAATTCAACATTTGGCATGATTATAAGAAGATATCTCCCATAGAAAAGTCAATCATTTTTAATGAAGCTAAGGTTACTTAGTCTAATTTGGTGGATTTGGCACATGCGAGGTCATGATTATTGGTACTCCCATCTTTTACAAGTTAATCCTTTCAAATGGATCCTTTTCTATTGTTTTTTGGTGCCTTTATTTTGACAAAAGGGTTTTCCAAATGGTGTTGCAGTGTCAGTGGATAGGATTGGAAAATATACAACTCCATTGTTTTGTCACTCTTGTTATAGAGTCACCCTCTAGATGTAATTGGGTTGTTTCTGCTTCATCTTCGAGCTCTAATTTCAGTATGGGGGGTCATCCTTCTAGAGTGGAACTTATTTGTGATCCATCTTGGCAAAATGACACAGATTTATGGCAAGCCTTAAGTGTGGATGGTTTTACAGACTTCATGCAAATAATTAAAGGCCATGATGTTCACATATCTCTGACTTTTGCATGCAAATGGAAAGGCATAGTCATCACTTTCAGAGACAAGGATTTTACTATCATAGATGATATGATCACATTCATCACCAGTCCAGGGATGGAAGGGGTCAAGTTTTACCATAACAAGTTCAAAAAATAATTTGAGGACCGATTTTTTGTGGTGGGAGATCAAACTCTACAGATTGGGAAGTCAGGGATTATTTTCTCTTCTATCCCCCCACCATTTAATGAAGTTTTCAAAATGGTAGTGTGCTACATCACCCTGGAAGGGCACTTCTCAATTTTGCTTTGAACAAAACAAATCAATGATTATATGATCTTGAGAAAATACTCGATCACAATTTTCATTTTCAAAAGAATTTAATCAATCCTCCACATGTATCTAATAGCTAACGTGAAAATAGTATGGTTTTAAAGAACCATGTATTGTGGTAACTGATGACATGGAATACACCATGAAGGGGCATGCTAATTAACACTCCTATTTGATAAGTCTACACATTCAAAATTTTGAACCAAATATGGATGAAGAAAGGAAAACAATGGTTTGGGATGAATGTGTTGAATACAATACGCTTAACTTGGAATCTTATGACAAGGGTTTAGTATTTGTAGACATGGAAACTAAATTTGATCCTAGTCTGGGTATTAAAAACTTATTATATATATGGAAGAAGTAAAAAAGATACAACCAAAACTTTGATACGTCAAGAAACACCATGTGTAATTATTTATAGGCCAATGCAATGACAACTTTATAGGGAAAATGCCTACTAATGAAAGATGTAATCACACCATATTTAAGATTATTGAGATACAACATACACATTTTAGATGTCAAAATCTTCAATATATTGGTTATGGAGGTCATTCCATTGGAATTTCCACTGCCTCCTCAAAAATCATCCACCACCTAAATAATTGTTCATGGCCAATGTTTTGTGTTTCTCATGAGAAAATGGATAATGCATATTTTTAATCAAAACACTAGATATGTCTTCAAATGTGAAAGTACCACTAGAAATAATCATCATAGAACTAGAGTTACGTACCTAGACTCGGATTAAGAGGTTACAAATGAATGTGATTACATTTGATCTCATCAAGGAACAATGTCAGACATACAAGGAGGTGTAATGGGTGGACAACGGTTGAGTACGTATTTTTTCACTTCTAACCAAATGACATTTGTTTGAAGGGGAGGAGAAAGTTATGCCACTAACATATACCATTTATATGTCTAAGTGTGGGCTAACATATTACTTATATAACATTTATACTTATAGTCATTAGGTATAAACTAATAATAATGAATGGGTATGACCTTTCACAATCACACCTATATATGGTTAATTAATTCCTCCCAATAAGTGTGAAGAGTGTTAGTTAGTGTCTTATTGTAAGACTGAGGAGGTTTCCCCCTCAAAGTGCCTTAATAATATATTACATATTCTATCATATTTGTATTTATATTCAAGGAATTCCATTACAAGCCATATTTGGTTGAGATCTACTAGAGTAGCTAGACAACCAGGGGTAAGGCCACGCCCAACAGGAGTACATCTATTGCATCCTATTCAAGATGATGCAGATGTAGCTATAGAGCCTATACAGGTTGATGATGTGAGGTGCACCCATGCATACAGTGAGTTGTGGGTGACACATCGATGGGTGTTTATATTTTTAGTGGTAGATGTGGCAGGTGAACTGGTAGTTGGAGGAGTAAAGGGGCAAGCACTTACCCCTGATGTAGATGGTGTAGCAGTGGCATGATCCAAACATAGGTATTTTTCATTGCGATTTATTATTTATCGTATGGTTATTAAATATTGCAAATATGTGTAGTGACTAATGTTGGTTTTTGTGATTATAGGTGATTCATATTGGTCAGTGATTATAGATTCGTCAATACGCACGTTGGCATGGATCATGACTCCAGATGTGCTCATGGGAGGAGGTATGATAGATCAAGTAGACATGATTACGTGCAATCATGCCCATTTGTTTAATTCGGTGGCTATAGCAGCAGCCACATGTATCGTGTTATTGAGAGAGCACGATGAGGATGATGCAGAGATTGAGTGAGCTATATAGGTCATAGGAGGATGAACCCTATCTTAGAATGTTTTTTATAGAAATGTTGAGTTATACAGCCAATTTATAGATCAAATGGCCAATATTTTTGTATCATAGAGTTAGTTAGAGAGATATAGAGGTCAAGATCAGTGGGGTAAAGTGAGTGGCAAAGCCTCTAGTTCTAAATGTCCCGTAATTGTATATATCAATAGCATGGATGATGTGTGATGTGTTGGATATGTTGTACTGATGTGTGGGGGATTTCACCTAGTGATTATTGTATAACTTATTATTTTAGATGATATATGACTAAATGGATGTTGATGTTTCATTTTATGTTGATATACATTGTATATTATGTGATGATTATTATTTATGCATTGTTGAAATGGTTGTTTTGATTGATGAGCGTTAGGATGTGTTATGATGTGGAAAGAATAGCTAAGTATTAAACTAGATCAATAATATATGTGTATAAAAATGAGAGGTAGATGATATGATAAAAAAAAGTATATGTATGTGATGTGATGTAATGTGATAAATAGGTAAAAGTGGAAATATGAGGTAAATAAGATAAGAGAGTTAAATAATGATGTGTTGATAATTGAATAATGATGAGATGTGGGATAATGGTCATAATTGTGTGTGATGAGAATTAAGGGGGGAGAAGAGTGATTGCTACCCCGGTGTGAGAATAAGGTTCATTTATAAATGCCCCCAATAGTCAAGAATAAACCATAAAACAAGAGTGTTTCATCAATAAATGGGTTATTCACGTGTGAGGAAATGTTATAAAATATATGACATGAAGTATATAGCATGATGATTGAAAGGATATGTTCATGTATGTAGAATTCCCTCAACAATCAAGTGTGAACCATAGCACGAGATTGTATCATATGGTAATGAATGGAAAGTGTATGTCATCTAACAGAGATTAAGAGGCCTACAAGGCATGGATGGAACATGTGAAGTAACAATGGTATGAGGGTAAGTTCCATAATGGATGTCAGAGGGAATGTGGCCAAGAATAGCTGTGGTGGGAGGAAGTGCAGAAGCAATGGGCTTAGGAAGCCAATGAAGTACTGCAGTAATGTGTGAGGATTGAGAGGATGTAACCATAGGTGTATGATATGAAGGAAGTGAATGGATAAATACCTTAGGAGGTGGGTGGATGACTAATTTATATGGAGGTGAAGGGGATAAGTGAACAGTGGTATAATCTCGCTGATGAGGAATAGGAGAGAGAGTGCCCACAAGAGCGATAGTGAAAAACATTGATACCTTTGTCTTCTAATTGTTGTAATTTATCATGGAGAGCACAACATGCATTATCATGGTGGCCATTTATGTGATGGAAATTAAAAAAAGGGAGGTCATGTTGGTGATGCAAGTAATGGTGAGGATGATGTTGATTAGAAGGTAAGAAGATTAAGCACTTCTCAAGTAAAGCACACAAGACATCATGATGTTTAGCAGCATGTGAAAATTGCAATGGTTCATGGGTAGGAGATGGAGAATACTTACATGTATGCCAAAAAATTGGTGGGGAAAGAAGATTCTTATGCAAAGGAGGAGATGGTGACCATGGAGGGATCTTAATGGATGGAAGAGGAGAAGAAGTAGTAGATGATGAAGTAGTAGAATAAGTAGGAGGGGGTGGTATAACATATTTAGCAATTAAATCTTGTTATAAATGAGTAAATGATTCACATGTATCATATAATATTTTTTCCTTGAGGGGAAGAATCAAGCCACGACAAAAAATAAATTTATTTTCTAAATCAGTGGGCCGAAATAATAACTGATGCATGCAAGAATTGAAGTGTAAAATGTAATCTAACATTGGTTCATTCTTTCCTTGATGAAAAGAAAGAAAGAGCTCATATGTAGCTTTAGGACCATTGTTAGAAATAAATCACCTAAGAAAAACATCCTCCATATCATAATAAGTACTAATGGATCTATAAGGCAAGTGATTATACCATTGGAGAGAATGATCAATAAGGCTATGACGAAATGCTTTTAGTAACAAGTGATCATTGGAATAAGAATACATGGATAAATGGTAATGCTTGAGATGTAAATAAGGATTTCTAGTGCCATTAAAATAGGAGAAGTTAGGCATGATGTCCTTTGGGAAAGTAGAATTGTGAATATTTTTCGGAATAGGATTGTCATGTAGAGAATTATTGTCAATGGAAGCATAATAGGCTTTACTTTCGAGGGTGATTGTATGAACTTGAAATTTTAAAGTTCCAAAAGCATGCATAAGGGATAGAATATCATGTAAATGAATGGTTTGTGAAGTGAGGCATATTTAGGGGTTAGATCTTGCCATTGTGAGTTATCATGGGAACGTAGAAGGATAAGTGGATGTATAAAGAGGAGGAGGAGGAGGAGGAGGAGGAGGAGGAGAGGAATATGGAGGCTCTTTGAGACTGCTAGATGCATGATCATGAGACACAATAAGAGGTGTACTAGTGGTAGGATTAGAATCAACATGAGAAACAACTTCAAAAGTAGAAGAAAGAGGAGTAATAAATTCACATTCAGTAGTCTTAAGAGAAGTAACATCATCACTAACATGTTCATGATCAGAAGCATAATCAACATCACTATCAGTCATATTTTCACAAGAAATTATTTCATCAAGACTATCATCAACATGCAAATAAGTGGTGGGAGTACTTATCATATTTATCATTGCAATCATTAGAAGCATTTTCAGAAGAAGCAAGAGAGGGAGATATAGCTTTACATTCATGTTAACTAATAATAAAAGCGACATCATGCACATTTAAATTTTCAACATTAGAAGTAGAATTATTGGCATCTATATTTTCATAAGCAAGAACATGATCAAGCAAAGAATCTATAGTAATATTATCATGTGTTACAAGAGGAGGAGAATAAGGTGCAACAACATGGGTGACTATGGAAGATGATGAAGAACATGAACTAAATTTTTGGTCAGGGGAGACTATGTAAATGTTAGGGGTGTCAAGTCTAATAGGAAGGGTGTTTTGAGAATAAATAAGTTTTTGGAGGACTGAGGCATAAAATTGAGGATTGTGGTAGAGGTCAAAAAATTTAGATTCTATAGAAGTATTATCAAAAATAAGTTGCACAGATATATCATCCATATTATTCTTAGGATATGAGGACCTCTTCTTGACCATGAGGGTTTTTGGGATCCTAGGGAAAGGAGTTCGCATAATGTGGAGTTCTCCAAATTATTTAATAAAAAAATTAATTAAATATAATTGCATAGTAAGATATATGATGAAATACAATAAAGATACAGATGATAAGCACTCAAGCAATGCAAAACTATAAGTAAATGAGAGAGATAAATGACTTAGTTGATTCGTGTGTGATCTAGAACTGATCTAGGTAGTGTAAAGTGTTGGGTAGGATGTAAATAGTGTCGTAACTAATCCCTTGAATTATAGAAATTAATAATGATGTTGGAAAGGGGTTCCTGGTACAGGAACAAGGCACCTGGGCACTGGTGATTGGTCCTGGGAACTGATGATTATGTAAAGGCTTGGGATCTATTTTCTTCAGTGTCGTTATGGTTTCACTGTTATTTTCTATCAGTCACTTGATATTTTATCTTTCATCACCAAGGGTACCTATAACCTACAAAACAAACCCTAGCTACCTACACAAGATCACAAACACATAAAATTAGAATGAAATATGCAATATGTGAAGTCAGATTGACCCCGACGGTCACATAATGAGTGAACTTATGACCAAGCACTACACTACATTCCAAACTCCATGTAGTTCATTGTGTTTGTGTGTGAAATAGTGTCCTTAGGTTTCCCTCGCACTAATGATGCCAAGATAGAGGGCTATATCAAGATAATATGCAAATGTGTTATATGGAATTCATCATTTCCCCTTCCTATGCAGTGTATGCAGCCCAAAAATGCCTTCCCTTTTATGGTAGTGATAGTATGTAGATGTCATTGCCCCTTATAATTACCAGTCAATATAATTGTGTGTGTGTGTGTGTGTTGTGTATATATATGAATCTTTTGTTTGAATTTTGATACTAGTGACATGAAAGGATGACTATGAGCTTGGGATAAGGATAAAAAGACTAAAAAGGCCAACCACAAATGTAAAAAAGTGTAAAAATAACAAAGAGGGAAGAAGCGCCAAAAATGGATAGAAGTTCCTTAGGTGCTAGTGTCTAGATTGGGCACTGGTGTCCTGGGATAAATGATGAAAGATGTGAAAATACCTACAGACATGTATCTTTGTGAACTGGCTAGAACTAGGTACAAAAATGACATATGTGAGAGATAAGGACAATATAAAAAATCAAAGCAAGTAGATGGACAATGGATAGTGTCATAAGTGAATACTTTTCTTACTTAAGATCCATGCATATAACAACATACTTGACGGCATTGTAAAATAGTAGTATGTGCATGATTTTTTGTCTACATCATGGTGTCAAAGTTAAAAAACACTCCCATGTATGATTTGAGTTATTGAATGATTTGGATGTGACAAGAGATTTTAAAGTTCATAGATTAGCTTGGAGGAGCATGAAGGACTGCTAGGTCTATGAGGTGAAATGGGTAAGCTTCTTAGATTACATGCACTATGTCAAATATGTGTATGGATTAATAAGGTCTGTAGCAATGTCCTGAGAAATATTGTGAAAATATAATGTGGCTTGCAAGGCTAAAAATAGTCTTAAACAATTATTTGTATCATGTATTTTCTGTGTGATCTGTGTCAATACATCAAAAGATAAAGGTGGAGTATGGAATTACATCTATTCTAAGTTTCTATAGTAATTTGAGGAAAATAATATGAATTTGATTAAAGAATCAGGATGTTTTATAACGTTGCCTTAGATAACAAGGAGCTTTGATACTCTCTATCTTAAGAAGGTGGAGCTATGAGAAGATTAGATCCTACAAAGTTGTTTAAATTACATCCTGACAATGTACAGAGGTTGTGGAAGACTATAATGATGACCTACATGTGAATAAGACCCTATGAAGGTAGAGTATGATGATTGACCCTCTAACAAATGCTTAATTTGTCTATCAAGACATATATGGTAGAGTTAAGAATGTTATAAAACCTATGCAGTTGATTTCTTACTTTTTGAGTGATGTTTGTAACTTGACAGGGTTTGATCATGATATGAAGGACTATGATAGTATGCTACAGGTTTTTTAAGGTCTCTAAGGAAAGGTGAGAAAGTTTTGACACTTAAAGATGAGAACAAGGTGTTAAGAAGGCTTGTATAGCTGTGTTGATCATGTTTTGCAAGTATACTCCAAAGCAGATTAAGTCATGATTTGATCAAATACGATACTAGGTAAAGAAGACCAAAGACACTAAAATTTTGCTTCAAGGAAGAGGTACAGATGATATGCCATCTCCATGACATATAAGCAAGGTAAATGCTTAATTTTTTGCATTTTTAGTGAGATAGATGAAATATGTTTCTAAGGGGAGCTATAAGGAGTTGTTTCATCTTGTGTATGAGCTTCTAGAGCATGAAGAATTTTGACAAGAATGTAATGAAGATGTGGTTTAGGGATAATGGTCATAAAAGAGGTTTTACATGCATTAGAGGTAGATTTCGTGATTTCTTGTATGGTACAGTCCTTTAAGACAAAACGGATGATATCATTTTAGGGGGGCTATGTTAAATTTCATATCAGGTCCATGGATCAATTTTGTTGTTATTGAGGTCATAAAAGAGTAAGTACAGTCAAAGGGGGAGTCATTTGATAAAGTAAGTACATTGTTTCCATTGTGTCATGTTGTTTTTTGTCATTTTTCATGTCTATTTATCATTTTGGCATTTTTCATAGATGTCAAAGGGGGAGATCAGCATCAGAAACATGGGAAAAAGTCATGTAGGTATTTGGTCTTGTTGGTTTCCATCAATGTTTCTGAAGATAGTTACCATCAATGACAAAAGGGGAGATTGTTAGCCATTTTGTCTTATTGTTGTCATTGATGTCAAATATATTGATGGAAAAGGGTATGCAGATGTCATATGTGTCTCCATGAGGTGTTATTAAAAGTTCAAACATGAAGGTTTATTGATAGTGACATGTTTGGTGATGTTCTATGAGGTCCTGAAACATGGTCTAGCTTACATAGTCACTATATGAGTTCTCAAAATTTGATTGAAGGTTTTCATGTGGTCACACATGGTCCTAGAGGTATGCTACAGGTGTTAGTGAATCTGTAATGAGGTCATTTAATGCATGGTTGAGTCATTTTTAGGCCTATTCCTAGAATAGAGCATGTGGTATGGTATGGTGACTTGAGAAATGGAGTTGATCATTCCCAGCCAAGCATGTGGGAAAGGTGATGTGACATGATATAGTGTAGACACTAAATCATGCACTTTGGGTATCTATCTAGTCCTGATCAGATAATACTATTCATATGATTCCTAATTAAGAAAATTACTAGTTAACCCATTTCTTTGGCTATATTTACTTACATTCTTATTCTATTGTTGATCTTACACTCATTTTAGCCTAGTCTATCTTTTCATACTTTGACATTTCTCATCCTAGACACTAGCACCCAGCTAGGACACCAATGCTAGGAGACCCCATCCCCTCTGGGTTTCCCTGATCTCTTTGTACTTTATTTACATCTTTTGGGTCCTTTGTAGCCATTTGGGAATCTTATCTTTTTGGTAGTCAGACTTTTCGGGGTTAATTAGGAAATTCAAGCAATGTAATCATATAAATATAAAGTTATGTGATCATAATAAAGGACTAAGCACTAAGGATTAGCTATCATCACCTAAGGGTGCATTTAAAGGCCATTATCAAGAGCATTCACACATCCATCTAGCATCCACACGCAAGGGAAAGGAACTGATACTTCTACATACATGCATAGGATCATAATTTCATTATTTCATGGACACATCTATTTACATTTCTTACATCTAGCTATTTGTAGCTATCAAGTGTGACACACACACAAGACCCACCTAAGGCACAATTCTGCACACATAAAGAACTACATTGGGTCTGAGATGTAATGCAGTGCTCGGTCGTAAGTTCACTGAGTGACAGTTAAGGATAGTCTGTCCCCTCATTTACATTTTTTATTTTTGGGATTTGAAGCACTTTTTGTGGTTTTACAGGTCATTTCTTCATTGTAGGTTACAGGCGACATATGTGAACTTTTTACAACATATTAGTGACAAGAAGCAAAATTAAAAAGAACATCTTGTGACCCTGCAAAACTAGTTTTCTAAGTTTATGAGCAGTCACGGGCACCCAAGAAGGTCTCTAGCACCCCAAGTTCCCTTGACCCTACACATGCAACCTAGTCGTGACATTCACGATGATCCTATAATTTTATGAGGCTTAGTGTGACATTTTTACCTCTTTTCTCATCAGTTCGTCACTTTGGAACAATATGAGATTATTTACGAATCAGCTAAGTCATTTTATCTTTTCATTTGCACTTAGGGTTTATATCTTAATTTCTTATTTTTTTTGGGTCAAATTTTATACTTCATTATTTATTCATTCACTACTACATTACAATTAGTATTAGGAATCTATTTATTCAATATTTTCTTGATCATTTATATGAACCTAATGATTCAAACCCTTCATTTTGAGTATCGATTCACCTTATTGCATCATGGATCAATCTCCCTATCCTTATTTTTCTCCAGATAGGGTATCTGACATGGTTACTACTATTGTTAATTTCATGCAAGTTCGTACTAAACATCATCCTCGCTTTATCATGCCTATGGTTGATCCTACTATTAACGTAGTAACTACTCGCTGCACTCATCCTTAATGAGGTATGATACTTTATCTATACAAATTCAAAACAACCCCTCCTCTACTAATGTTATGGTACTTTATCGGGGGTATGCCCATACTATGGAAATCATTTCACCTTCTCAAGGGCAATCTGCATCCGCATGACCTCCTTTCATATGCATGCTCTTCATGAATAACTCTTATTGGCATAATCTTCTGTTAGATCTTACTTTCTCTAATATTATTTGCACATATGATCATTTGACCCGTCTTGGCTTTACACTTGATGATATATTATTTCCGCCTCATTCACCCCATATCTACCATGGATGTGTCCATATTACGGCTTCCTTTGGTCTTCATGTTTTCTATCTCACAATCTTTATGGCATGCACTCCTCGCAATTTTCCACTAACACTTGGACAATATTGGCTAGATTACATTGGGGCACTTTGGACCCTAACCACACTAGTATTACATTTCTGATGCCTTTCGGCCAGGTTTTTATTTGCAATGATTCATATTTTGGCTATTCACAAAAATTCACTCATTAGTATGCACACAAATGTCCACCAACACCTTTCACCGATGAGGAATATTCAACACACATGTATAATTTATGCTGTAATTGCTCCTTATATGATCCACTAAACATTATTTCTTATTAGGTTTCTGACGCATCACTGGTTGGCTTCATTCAGGACAATGATGATATTTTAGATAAGTTTACTTGATCATACTTATCATCATACACTTGGGGGCATCATACTTACTCTTCACCCCCCTTATAACACTATTAAGTTGTCACACATACTACACACTTCACATCTATTCTTTCATGTGCATCATACACATCTTGATACATTTGTATCATCATTACCTGATGACACACTCTCATGCTATGGTTCACACTTGAATGTTTAGGGCATCCTATACACATGAACCTCACACACTACACACTACACTACATGTTACATTCTATACATTATACACTACACACTTCACATTCGGTGCATTCATCTCTTTCTACATAGCATACACTCTATGCATTCACAACATATATTTTCAGCATCCCCTTCAACACATTGCGGTCATTACCGTATGACGCACTCTATTTCCACGGTCCATAATTCACTATTGAGGGTCTATATCTCAAATGGATCTCACCACACTCATGTGTTCACTCAATCACTCACTCGCTGCGCTCTACGCTTTATATATCACATCTTTCTAGAGCACAAAATTCAAACCATTTCCCAATAACACACTCTTGTTCTACAGTTTATTATTGACTATTGAGGGGGCATGTATAAATGAACCTCATCTCATATAAACTCATTCACATATCAGACTCAAATTACATTCCATTTCATCTCACTCATCCACATCTTATTGCATATCTTGGTCACACTTAGTCTTGCTTACATTTACTTGTTACATGTACACTTTTTACACATGCTAGATAGATATCTTGTATGTCATTATATTTATATATACACATACATGTTCACTTTCATTTCTAGTTATGATTGTAGGCTTTACATAGATCAATACATAGGGCATGGATGTTTGGCGTAATACCTATTTCTAGTCCCACAATGGCTCCTGGGGGCATCCACTTTCGTACACATTCATAAGTGTTATTGTTTCATTTTTCACAGCACATTATTATCATATTACACACTCTTTGACATACTTTTTATCTTTATAACGTGCTAATGGGTGCCTCATGTGCAACATTTTTTTACATGTCCATTTTCTTGTAGGGTTGTATGTTACACTATTTGCTCTTGTCAGTCATTATTTGTCGTTGTTTGCAGGCTTTGACCTATGTCTTGCTTGTTCTCTCATTGTTTGTGGCCACTACGTCCTTGATCATCTTGTGACATCATGAGTGATGTCCCATGTTTGAAACCTGGTTTGCATGATCTACTTTTTAATCTTGCGTTTTTACATTTTCTTCTTGTCTGCTTAGTTTATATATTATCTTTTACATGTGTGTTTGTATTGCTTGTACTAACACTTGTCTCATAGCCCCTTTTTTGTGTGTACTTTTGTTTCTACCAAACACACTCCCTATCCCCTACAGGGCATCAATTGCATCACAATGGTTGGTCCTCCTTTTGGCCACATACTCCTTAGTGACATCGCATGCACCCAAAATGAGGGGGGCCATCATTTGGGTGATGATTATGCTAAAATGTAAAATAATAGCCTAATATAATGCACTTTTATAGTAAACAAATGAAATAATTAAATACTGAAATAATACCCAAGAAACTAAGCAATAAAATATGAAACCCTAAGGACAAAGAGTGCTAGAAAATCCTTAACTAATTCACAGTGATTTTTCAGACTGTGTCGTAGTGATGACCGACTAAACAAAAATGGAGAACCAATGCACAAAAGCCTAGATAGTTTTAGATATGGAATATTTGGCTAGACCGGGGCACCTAGAGAAGTATGGGGGCACCTCGGGTGCTCAGGTATGGTTTTTAGGCACCCTTATTAATGCACCAAAATTAGTAGGAACTTGACAAAGGTCATAACTTGAGCTTCGGGTGTCCATTTGAGTCTGTTTTTTTAAAACCACATGTTTCGATGAGACAAAAGCATCAGTAATCCTCCCTATCAGTTGGAGCAAGTTTCAGTACATTTCCAGGCCCTAAATCCATCATCTTGAGGCCAAAAAATAGGATTTAAGTTGTAGTTCAGTTTTTTTTCCTATTTTTGGGCATTAGTTAATTTTAGTCTATTAGTTGCATTATGAATTAGAAAGTTGGAAATTCCTCTAATTTAGGAATGTAGAAGATGCATGGCAATTTTTGTGCCCGTATAAATAAGCATGCAAACTTACTAAGAATAACAGGTTCTAGTAAACTACTAAAAATAGTAATTTTTGCCACCTAGAGTGGATTTAGTCAAAGTAAGTTAGAGTTTACTTGGCAACTCGAGTTCGGAGTTGTTTTCCTATTTAGGAAAAATTTTAATTCATTATTGAATAATGAAGAAGGAGATCTATTTTCTTTTGGCGTCAATATTATTTACAGTATATCAAGTTTTTTTAGAATTTGGCTACATTATCTTGTATCAAAGCGAGGTTTGAGTCTTTTAAAAAAATGGTAGGAAGAGGAAGAGGAAGAGGAGGTAGTATTTCTCAGATGAATAGAAATATGCTAGATCTATAGAGGCAAGTTATTGCGCTTGCTGCAATGATAACCCAGAGAGGAAATCAAGGTGGAGATGACACAGATGAAGAAGAAGTTTGTGAAGAGGAGGAAACGCAAGCGCCACCATTAGCTTTTGAAGAAAGGATTATTTGAGCATTAGAAGGAAAGAATGATGTGATAAGAGTTGATGTTTCAAAGTATGGTGGTAGTCTAAAACTAGAGGAGTTGATAGACTGGTTGACTAGCATGGGGAAATTTTTTGAGTGGAAGGCTATGTCAGAAGAAAAGAAGGTAAAATTTGCATGCACAAAATTGAAAGGTCATACTATGTTATGGTGGGATCACCTACAGAAAGAGTGGTCAAGAAAGGGGAAAGAAATAATTAGGACGTGGAGTGAGATGGAGAAGAAGTTGAAAGATAAATTTCTCCTTGTGGATTATGTGGAAACCCTTTACATGAGGTTTCAAAATCTCAAATAGAACTTACAAATAGTGCAAGAATACATAGATGAGTTCTACAAGTTGTCTATTCATGTAGAGCATGAAGAAACTGAGGAAAAAATGGTTGCAAGGTATGTAAATGGATTAAAATTTTCTATTAAAGATGAGATAAGTATGCATAGGATTAAGAGCATGGAGGATGCCTATCAATTAGCCTCAAAGGCCGAGGAAAAAAAAAATTGTCAAAGTTTTAAGAGATCATTTGTAATGAATCGGGGGGCCTCATCTTCCTTTTGGGGATGAGCTGGTTTCAGCAAAGGTAGGGGAGAATCATCTTGTGGATTGGAAAAGAAAGAAGATATAAGACAAGATTTCTAGAATCAACAAAGAGGCAGAGGATTTTCTAGGGGCAGAGGATATGCTGGCGACAGAGGATGGGAGGCTCCATGAAGACCATTTTTTTGTTACAGATGTGGTGAAGAGGGGCATCAGGATTTTGAATGCTCGCATTCTTATACACATGAAAAAAGGAAAAGAGATGCTCCAAGAGTAAATCTTGTTGAAGCTGAACAAGTAGAAGATGAACAAGACCTAGAAATTCCACTAGATGTTGGAGAAAATCTGATGATCAAGAGGATGATGATTGCTACAAGAAAGGATATCAAGGGGGATGCATGGCTGCGTACAAATATTTTTAGAGCAAGATGCACTTTGGGAGGAAAGGTATGTAATGTTATTATTGATGGTGGTAGTTGTGAGAACATGGTTTCAAATGAGATGGTTAAGAAATTGGGTCTACATTGTGAGAAGAATCCTAACCCTTATCGTATTGCATGGTTTAAGAAGGGTAACGAAGTTACTGTTGATAAAATATGTTTAATAAGTTTTTGTATTGGGAATAGTTACAAGGATGATATTTGGTGTGATGTTATTCCTATGGATGCATGTCATATGTTGCTAGGAAGATCATGGCAATTTGATAGAAAAGTTATTCATGATGGGGGAAAGAATACTTATACCTTCTGGAAGGATGGAACAATTTTTTTTTTCTATCTCTTAAGGAAGAGGGAAAGGCTGAAAAATATGCTCTCTACAAAGGAATTTGTGAAGGAGGCAAAGTAAACTAGTTTTGGTTATGCACTAATCATAAATAAGGATGAACCTGCAAGTGCACAAATACTAGTAGAAACAATATAATTAATAGAATAATTTTTTGATGTTATTCCTGATGAGCTACCAGATGGATTACTGCCCAAAAGAGATATTCAACGCCATATTGATTTGATTCCAGGGTCTTCACTCCCAAATCATTATAGGATGAGCCCAACATTACATGCAGAGTTGAATAGGCAAGTGGCAGAGCTCGTGAGAAAGGGGGTCGTAAGGGAGAGTATGAGTCCATGTGAAACCCCAGATTTATTAACACCAAAGAAGGATGGAACATGGAGAATGTGCATGGATAGCAGAGCAATCAATAAAATTACAATAAGTATAGGTTCTTAATACCTCACCTTGATGATATGATGGATGTGTTTGTTGGATCTAGGTATTTCACTAAGATTGATCTTCGAAGTGGTTACCATCATATTCGGATCAGAGAAGGAGACAAGTGGAAAACAACATTTAAGACAAGAAATGGATTATATGAGTGGTTGGTGATGCCATTTTGGTTATCCAATGCACCTAGTACTTTTGGGAGACTGATGAACACCGTGTTGTGGGAGTATAATGGTAAGTTTGTTATGGATTATTTTGATGATATCTTGATCTTTAGTAAAACTAAGGAAGAACATTTGAGGCATCTAAGGGTGATATTTGAAGTGTTAAGGAAAGAGAAACTCTATGTAAATATGAATAAATTCACATTTATGCAAGAGATATTTGTATTCTTACGCTTTATTATTTCAGAAGATGGGGTACATATGGACTCAGAAAAGATAAAAGGCAATAATTGAATGGCCTACTCCATGGAGTATAAAGAGGTAAGAAGATTTCATGGTCTAGCAACATTTTACAGAAAGTTTATTAAAAATTTCAGTAGTATTATAGCACCTATAACAGATTGCACAAAAGGAAGGGAGTTTTTGTGGACAAAGGAAGCTGAGGATAGTTTTCAGTTCTTGAAGAAGAAGGTGACAGAGGCACCCATTTTGGCACTACCATATTTTGATAAAGTGTTTGAGGTTGATTGTGATGCCTCGCATGTGGGTATTGGTGATGTTCTAAGTCAAGGTGGAAAGCTAGTAGCTTTCTTTAGTGAGGAACTGAATGAGGTAAGAAAGAAGTACTCTACTTATGGTATGGAATTTTATGCAATTATACAAGCATTAAGGAATTGGAGGCATTACTTGGTGCCTAAGGAGTTTGTGTTATTTACAAACCACATAGCCCTGAAGTATGTGAATACACAAAATAAGTTGAATAGTAGGCATGCAAAGTGAGTATCATTTTTTCAGGGTTATACTTTTTTCTCTAAAACATAAATTAGGAAAACAGAATCAAGTTGTAGATGCATTGAGTAGGCGTGTGACTTTGTTTACCACTATGGAAAATGAGGTGGTGGGTTTGGAAGTAATAAAGGGTTTGTATTCTTCTGATTCTGATTTGAAGGATATTGTTGAAAGGTTAATTCATCCATTGCCATAAAATGTAGGAGATGTCCCTGATGAATACATTTTATAGGATGGCTACCTATTCAAGGGACGCCAACTATGTTTTCCATTTGGGTCTATGAGAGAAAATATAGTGAAAGAGTTACATAGCGAAGGATTAGCTGGGAAATTTGGTAAAGATATGATTATAGCCTTGGTAGTAGAGAAATACTATTGGCCAAATCTAAAAAGAGATGTGGTAAGAAATGTGGAGAGGTGTCAAATTTGTCAAATCTCAAAAGGCCATACACAGAATACAGGGTTGTATATTTTGTTTCCTGGTCATTAAGGGTTGTGGACAGATCAGAGTATGGATTTTGTTTTGGGATTACCAAAAACACAACAAGGTAATGAATAAATTTTTATGGTTGTTGATAGGTTTTCTAAGATGGTTCATTTTATGTCCTGCAAGAAAATAAGTGATGCGACAGGCATAGCAGATTTGTTTTTCAGAGAAGTTGTTCGTTTGCATGGTGTTCCAGAAACCATTACTTCAGATAGGGACAAAAGGTTCTTAAGTCACTTCTGGTAGACTTTATGGAAGAAATTTGGAACTAAACTATAGTTCAGTAGTGCCTATCATCCTCAGACTGATGGGAAAACAAAGGTGGTAAATCAGAGTTTGGGAAACCTGTTAAGGTGCATCGTTGGGGAAAAGACAAAACAATGGGACTTAACATTACCACAAGTTGAGTTTGCATATAACAGTTACATAAATAGATCCACAAGAAAGTATCCATTTTCAATTGTGTATGAGAGTAATCCAAATGGGGTGTTAGATTTGGTACAGCTACCAGTTGATGGCAGAGTTGGTGATGATGCAGAAGCATTTTCCAAGCATATACAACAATTGTAGGAATAAGTGCAGAAGAAGCTGTAGAATAGTAATGATAAGTATAAGAAAATAGTAGATGTGCATAGACAAAGAAAGGTATTTACATTTGGTGATTTGGTTATAGGTATATCTTGTAGAAAGAAAAACTTCCAAAAGGAACCTATAACAAGCTGAAGTACAAGAAGATTGGTCCCTACAAAATCATGAAAAAAATAAATGATAATGCTTCTGAGGTAGAATTGCCAGGGAATTTTGATATTTCTCTAGTGTTTAATATTTCATATTTGTATTCTTTTCATGGGGATGGTGCAGATGGTGATGTTATTAATGAAGTAGTAGATTAGAGGCAATAGGTTCTGGTGAAGAAGAAATAAGAAGTGGATCAAATTCTAGATAAGAAAACAATGAGCACACAACATGGGAAATACAACAAATATTTGGTCCATTGGAAAGGACTGGAACAAGAGGACAATACTTGGGACACAGAGTGGGAGATTAAGAAGTTTTATGCTGATAAATGGAAGGAGTTTGAAGAAGATAACTTGTAGGACCTACATTTTTTTCAAGCAGAGGAGAATGATGCGCCAAAATTAACAAGAACTTGACAAGGTCATAACTTGAGCTCCGGGTGTCCATTTGAGTCCGTGTTTTTTTTAAACCACATGTTTCAATCAGAAGAACACACTAGAAACATGCCCTACCAGTTGGAGCAATTTTTTGTACATTTTTAGGCCCTAAATATGCAATCTTGAGGCCAAAAATTAGGATTTAAGTTGTAGTTCAGTTTTTTTCCTATTTTTGGGCATTTGTTAATTTTAGTCTATTAGTTGCATTATGAGTTAGAAAGTTATAAATTCCTCTAATTTATGAATGTAGAAGATGCATGGAAATTTATGTTCCCGTACGAATAAGCATGCGAACTTACTAAGAATAGCAGGTTCTAGTAAACTGCGAAAAATAATAATTTCCACCACCTAGAGTGGATTTAGTCAAAGTTAGTTAGAGTTTACTTGGAAATTCGAGTTCGAAGTTGTTTTCCTATTTAGGAAACATTGTAATTCATTATTTAATAATGAATAAGGAGATATTCTTTTGGAGTTCATATTATTTGTAGTATATCAAGTTTGTTTAGAATTTGGCTACATTACTAGTCTATGCAAGAGGTCCAAAATCCAATTTCATAGGGTCTTTAGATGATACGAAACCCTCGTAGTTTTTCACTACTGTGTCACTGAATTTTTTCGAATGTCATTGTGGATCTATAATGAATGAATCACATGCAAAACCCTAAACAAAGCATCAAACCCTAAAAAATAAATATGCAAATAAAGGTGTCATACTGTCCTCAGTTTCCAAAATGGTGGACTTATTATGGAGTGGTGCACTACATCTCAGACCCAATGTAGTTCTATGTGTGTGTGTGTAATTGTTCCCAAGGTTAATCTTGTTCATGTCACACTTGAAGTAGCGATCAAATAGCTAGATGTAAACTATAAATAATGTGTGCATGGAAATAATAGACTCCCCTCCTGTGAAGTGTGATGCAGAAGATCCATACTTTGTCCCGTGTGTTGGAGATAGATGGATGAAAATGGAGCTCTAGATGCCTTGATGGATGCAATCTTAAGTAGTGATAAATAGTGTTTAGTACTTGGTCCCTTATTATGATCAGATACATTTATATTTATATGATTCCATTGCTTGAATTTCATAATTAAGCCTGAAAAGGTTGACTATCAAAAATATAAGATGCTCAAGCGGCTAGAAAGGACCCAAAAAGTATGAGTAAAGTACAAAAAGGACTGGAGCACCCAGAGGGGACAGAGCCTCTTGGTGTTGGAGTTCTAGTTGGGTGCTCTAGTCCAGAAAGAGTAAAAATGAAGTGTGAAAAGACACACTTGGCTAGTAAAGGTGCAAGACCAAAAGTAACAATAGAAAGTAATGAAATATGGCCAAAGACATGGGTTAATCAACACTTTTATTACTTAGGAACCATATGAATAGTAGTATGTGATCGAGACTAGATAATTACCCAAAGTGCGTGATTTTGTGTCTATATTTTCTCCCACTTTATGCTGGTGATCAAAATTCTTAGTAATATAAAGTAGATAGAGATGCGTACTTGATATCCATGTAGATTGATAAAGAAAGCATGTCGTGGGAATATACAAAGTGTGGAGTGATAAAAAGATGGAGCATGGAGACTGAAGATGCTAAAAGTCTAAAAAGGTGATAAAAGTGAACCTAGGGTAGAACCACATGTGTAAATGCTGATGTGTGTGATGTACCTATTGTTGGTGTCGATGTGCGTGATGTTGATTTCTTATTTTCCATACAGATGGACCTACAAAAGAGAAGTCGATCAAGTAGTCAAATACACATGTATATGTATATGTATAAAAAAGTATGTAAGGAAGTATGTAAAAGAAAATGCTGAAAATGTGAAACAGGAACATGTGCACCTAATCCATGATGAGGAAAGAGTGTATAAATGATCTTGTAGATGATGTCAATGTGTGTGAGTTTTTTGGGTGTTCTCACGCTAATGTAATGGAAGAAGTATAGGGAGAAATTATTTAGTGGCATCCTACAACCTTTAACCACTTCCCACTGTATAAAACACCATTGTAGATGGTGTGCATGTGCTAAGGACTCTCTACTCTATAAAATCCATTGTGTAAATGCCCAGTGCTTTAAGACTCTCTACCATTTCAAAATCCTTTGTGACATGCTGAAATTGTGTAATTATCCACTGGTTACTTACACTCTAGGAAAGATTGTTGTATGATATGACTCCATGTCTTGAGCAATCCAGGAAAGGTGGTTGTGTCATAGACCCAAGTCTAATTCTGAACCCCAAAATTTGAAAATTGTATCATACCGGTACTTTATTGTGTTGTGTATAGTTTTTATAGGGTGATTGATTCACCCTAATGATACACCCCCTTTTTGGGGGCACATGTAACATCATTAAAGGAGGATGTGGCCCAAAAGAGGACCGACTACTGTGATAAAACTTTTCCCTATAGGGAGGGTGTACTTTTTAGAAACCAAGGCACATGCAAACAAGTAGCTGGGAGAAAAGTGTTAGCACAAGAAAAGACAAACATGCATGTATAAGATGAATTGTAAGCTAAACAAACAATGTGTAAGCTAGAACACACAAGAAGAAAATATAAACTGCGAAAAGTGGGTTATAGACATGGGAAACTGTGTCACAAGAAAATCAAGGTTGATGAAGCCAAAGGAATACAAGTGTTCCCACAAGACAAAGGGAAAGCCCCACATACAATGAAAAATAACTATGAGAAAGCACAAGCAATATAACAGATAACTATGGTGGCAATAATCTTGCAAAACAAATGTTACACATGAAGCACCTGTTAGTATGTTAGAAAGATAAATTGTATGTCAAAGATTGCATAATCTGATCAAGTAGTGTGATATGAACCAAAATGAAACAATAACATCTGTATTGTACAAAAGTGTATGCCCCTAGGAGCCATTGTGGGATTGGTACTAGGTATTGCGCTAAGCATCCATGTTACGTGTAATGGATTTGTATAACCTATGATCACAACTACAAAGGAAATTGAATGCACATGTGTGTATGATAAAGATATTTACATGCAATATATCTAATTAGCATGTGTAATAAGATGAACATGTAGAAGCATAAGTAAGAAAAATTAAATGCAACCAATATATGCAATATGTTGTGGATGGATGGAATGGAATGCAAAGTGAATGATAGGAGAAGTGTGCCCCTCGAGTGAATGGAGTTATATGCAGTGAGTTTCATTTATTTTTATGCCCCCTCAACAGTCAAGAATGAACCATAATAGAGAGTGCATCATCAATAAATGGTCGAATGATGTGTTGTATGTAACGTGATGTGACGAATGTGTAGTGATGATATGTGACATAAATGAAGTGCAAGAATGTGTGATGATTTATCCTAAAGCATATATCACTAGAAGATGATAAAAGAAGTGATGATTTATCCTAAAGTGTATATCATTAAATGATGCTGGAAGAATTGATGATGTAGCCTATAGTATATATCACTTAGATGATGCAAGAGGAAGTGATGATGTAGTCTATGGTGTATATCACTAAATGATGATAGAGGAAGTGATGATGTATCCTACGACGTATATCACTAACTGATGTAAGCATAATTGATGATGTATCCTATAGTATATATCACTAATATAGGAATGTCGCATGAGAATAAGATTGAATGGTTGAATGTGTGAGTGTGATGCGGTCCATTGAAGATGTAGACCCTCAACAGTCCAGTATGGGCCGTGAGACTAGAGTGTGTAATAGGGTAATGAGTGCAATGCGTAGAGGATAGTGATTAGAACGTGTGTAGTATATTTAAGATGTGTGAGGACATGTAATCTGTAATGTGTGGTTTCTAATGTGTAATGTGTGAGGTTCATGTGTATAGGATGCCCTCAAAAGTCAAGTGTGAACCAAAGCACAAGAGTGCATCATCGGGTAATGAAAATGCTAGCGTGTCTGTAATAGAAGATGTGTGTTGATGCTAGATGGGGGAATAAATAATCATAACAGCCCTTGAGTATATGGTGATGAGTGAGCTATCTGTTTCACCTGATTCTTAGACATTTCTTTGAAGTATTGACGAAACAGATAGGGTAATGGGTGAAGGAGGAATACCTGTTCAAATATTGGTTGATGGGTTGTTGCGTGCGTATGACTTCTGAATCCATAGCTGATCGTGAGAGCTTCCTTTTGGCTAGGAGGAACTACCTGTAATGGAAAGCAAGACCACTAGAAAGAGTTAAACAATATGTGCAGTGAACTACCTAGCGTGTGCTAGATCTAGGAAGTGTGATACTTCCTAGATGGCTGTCAGTCCACTGTTTTAAATAATTTAATGCGGGAAATGAAGTAAATCCTATTGTAATTCAAAATGATTTAGGTATCTCACTTAAAACACAATAAGAAAGATCTAATCTAACATGCTAGGTTAGAATAGGATCTGAAGGTCAGGTAACTGGTTCTGGGTCTCTACAGGTTCTGACAGAGGTCTCAGGTAAGTCACAGGTGAATAAGGGTGATGTGGAATTGGGTGGATAGGTCACTTGTTTTGGTTGTATGGGCCAATACAGAGACTGATGTCAGTTAAGGGTGACTGAAGGCGGTTGGGTGTAACTGGTGCCGATTACTGTGGAAGACTGGGAATGCCACAGAATGGGTTTTGGGTCTCCTTTATGATTGCACAAAGGATTTTGGTTGATCAAAATGAGGTATTTGGTAGCTTGGGTGGGATTTAGCGAGGTTTTAATGGGTATATGGAGGAGGAGTGTTGAAGGTTAGGTCAATGGGTGGCTAGGTAAACAATAGGTGATAATATAATAACAAAATGAAATGAACCAGAGAAGTATAACATTCTACTTACTTGGATTCTGGTCCTGGATTCACTTGTGAGTGATGAATGGAGGTACTGGTGAGAGGCTGAAGGATGTAGGTGATCACCAATTGTAGGAGAGCTTCTGCATGGGCTGCATGGGCATTCCTTTTTTCTTGATAAGATCAAATCATTACTGGGGTGTCTGTGTAGGAGAAGATGCTTGATCTCCTTCCTTGCATGCGTGTTCTCACTGAAATTCAATCTCAAAAGATGTGATATCTCTCAGGAAGATCTCAATGTTTTGCCAAAAAATTTCAATGTTTTCCAACCTTGAGAATAAGGTTGTTTTGGGGGTTTAAAGGGTAACCGATGGCGGTTCCAGCTTAACCGGCGATGGTTAGGGCTAACCGGTGTCGGTCAAGGCAGGATTTCCTAGGTTTACTAAACTAAGGAGATCCTCTTGATTTTCTCCGATCTCATGTCGTCAACCCACGGATTAAACTAGAAGCTTCTTGTAAGCATGCGGGAATGTGGTTAGAGAGAATGTAGGCATTGATTTTTAGGGTTTTGGTAAGTCTTAGTTAGTTATGGCAACTTACTAAGAATAGGTCTTAGGGTGAGTTGGCTTGATGAGGTGTCTAGGTGAAGTGTATGTGTGGATATTATCTAAATTAAGATATTTAAATAAAAAATATGGTGAGGATAATTAATTAATTTAATATTAGTGGGGTGAAGGGGGCCATGGCTAGGTGAATGTGATGAAGGGTGTTTATTTGTCGAGGGACCAAAGGGGAGTGTGACCTAATTTTAGTGTCTACACTATCCAATATAATTAATGAATGAAGGTATAGCACATGATGATTGTGGTGACAAAAGCATGTGACCATGCTCTAGTAGTGGTGGTATAGTAGATAAACGCTGCACATGTGAGTGAAGTCTATATGTATACAATGGATGAGTATATGATGGGCGCATTGGCACAACAAAATGTGTACGCGATGGAGATCTATGTGAAGCATAATGTGTAGACACAAAATCATGCACTTTAGACATTATTTAGTCTGAGTCTCATACTATTATTTAGAAGGTTTTTGAGTGAAAAAGGTACTAATTAACCCCCATCTTTTGGACATCTTACTTTGTTTTCTTTCATCATTCTTGACCTCTTACATCCACATGCCCAATGAGATTTTTTCATTTTGGGTAATTTTATCTTTGACTGGGTGCCTAGGCTAGTACTAGGGTGCCCATGGGCACCTTGGTCCTACTAGGGGCACCCCGATCCTTTTTGAACTTTCCCACCACTTTTTGGGAACTTTCTAGTTGTTTCAACTTCTTATCTTTTTGGTGGTCATCCATCTCGAGGTTAATTATGAAATTAGATCAAGATAACCCTATAAATATAAAGCTATGAGACCATAATGAGGGACCAAACACTAGTCACTACTATCATCCACCTAGGGTTGCATCTATCAATAGCATTTGGAGATCATTTGCATGCATTTAGTTCCATCACAAAGGACAAGGCTGGTTAATCTACATCACACAAGCATAGGAGGGGATTGTATTTTATTCCATCCACCGTTATACTACATTTTTACATCAAGTTATTACTCGTTGCTTCACAAAGTATAGCTGGCACAAGAGCACCTAGGGAACATGATTCACACACACACACACACACACACACACACACACACACACACACACACACACACACACTAGAACTACATTTGGGTCTGGAATGTAGTGCAATGCTCAGTTAGTAAGCCCACTGTTGTGGCAGCTAAGGTCAATATGACCTATTCATATGCATTCTTCTTTTTTTAGGGTTTTGATACTTCTTCTAGTCTTTTACAGGTCATCTATTCATCTTGGATTATTAGCTACACCTGGCGCAGTGCAGAAAACCTAATGCAACAAACCATGAAGGTTTCAAATCACTTACAGGACCTGTGAAACTTAGTTTCGGGCCTTTTTCACATACTAGGGCACCCATTATATAGAATAGAGTACCCACATGTTCCCCAATCCATCTCCAGATGCTCCAATCCAACTAGATAGCTTGGATCCATCCTTTTCGGGACCTCTTCATAGTCGTTCCTGCTTCCAGATTATTTTGTTTATTCTGCGACACAGTCCAATGAGATTCTCTAATCATCTGAGCCACTTCCTCACTCTTCTTTCACATTAGATTTTCTACTTTTATTAGACTAGTTGCTTGGGTCATTTTCCATACTTGTTTACTGCATTCATTTACTATATTTACATGTTGTTCTAGATTAGATTAACTATTATAATTATACTTTTTTAGTTAATTATTTTGGTGAACCCGAATCGATCATTCACAATTCTAGGTTCTTCATTCATTATTTTGTCATCCTAGGGTTTTTTCATCATGAGTATCTCAATCAATGATTGTTTACTTGCAAATCCTAATTTACTACATAGAGTCCAACATCTTCTTGTTACTAATTTCATTCATGTGCTGACATACATCTAGACTAATTTTATCAAACATTTGTCAATGCATTCTCTTCACACATAATATTCAAGTCTAACCTTCCCACTGATGTTCATACTTTTGATAATTACCCACCTCTGCATATCATATGTTGTATTCATAATGTAGGTGTTAAGCACACTTTGATTGATAATGGATCTTGAACTTAACTTGTTTCCTATGTGATTCCTTGAAGTTTCAGGTCTTTCTTCTCGTGACGTTAGTACATCTAGTATTTCACTGCATGTTTATGATGTTTCTGTCTATCCATGTCTTGATCATATTACTTTTCTTATCATTGTTGGTCCAAAGACTGTCCATAATATCTTTTTTTTGTTGATTTCCCAATCTCCTACAACTATCTACTTGGTAGGCCATGGCTTCATGCCATGCAAGTTGTCACCTCTATTGTACATCATTGTGTAAAATTCTTACATGAAGACATTGAGCACACCATTTTTCATGACCATGATCCATTCCACTATTACGACCGGGATCCTAATATTGGTCTTCATATTCCACGCACAGATATTATAGACAAGCCCTAACCTATGGAAGAACCACCTCACTTACCACCACTTAATGGTGTTATTTGCATGATAGATGTAGTTTCTTCTATGCAAGCTACTACTACTACTGATATGATCCCATATCAGGGTCATGTCCATTCCATGGATGTCGCTCTATCACTCAAACCTTCGCATGCACTATAATTTATGAGTAGACTACAGAGACTGAAAGGGTAGATTTCTCCCAAAATATCTCAACAAGAATTATCAACATCCAATAGTTCAAATAAGTAAGTTGACCAAGAATTGGAAGCACCATTATCCCCTGTTAGACAAGAAGTAAAACTGACACCTTTGGAATTCTTGGATCAGTCACCAGAAGGAAGTAGAAACTTTTATAAGAAGGATTAGCTCCCAAGACCCGTTAAGAGAAATTTTTGATTCTCAATTAAGTATTCAACCTCCTACTCCTGACTTCTCACTTTCACCAAAGTAGATCACATACCACATTGATTGGGAGAAAATTATATAAAGTATTGCAGAAATGACACGAGAAGATGAAAGAGAACCTGATAGGACCTTTAGTTATCCAATTTAGTTGGATGATGATGATACACCTATGAAGAATATTTCACCTACACCTTTACCCACATTTATAGGGATGTCATTTGAATACCCTGGCCAATTTCTATTTGAATTTAAAGTACTCCATCCACAGCAGAAGAAGTAAACTTTGTTCAGAGACAACCTAGCTAGGGGGAGTTCATGCCAAGGTCAGTTTCTAATCCTTGGATGATGTCATGGGTGGACCAGTTAGTTACAAAAAAGTGGGGACAACCACTTTCAGCCCCTCAACCAACATGGAATCCCCAGGATTGGGAAAGACAAACTTGGTATGATCAAGGACACCAACAACCATGGTCTAGTCAAGGTAACCCATATGCTTGGTCACAACCTAGGTGGAGCCCTAATAACTATGCTCAAGGGAATACATATCCTAATCAGAATCAACAAGCCATAACGGGTTCCCCAACATAAAATTCATAAACTAAAAATGTGGTTTAAACATAAATAACAACACAACCAGTGGCTAATCCCAGAAACAAACAAATAACTCATGTCTATGGGACAGAACAAGAAAAACTAGTTAATCTTAATGCCATGGATTGTAAAGATATTCAAACCTAGTCTAGAAAAATAATTAGCATTCCACCTGTTATAATTACTAAAATGATAGAAGAAACTGAAACCCCCAGTTCGGTTGTTCCTAAGAAGGAGGAAAAAGAGAAAGATAAGGATCTAGATAGTGACTCTACTGAAACTCCATTTCCAGAGAGATTTAAAGAAGCTATAGGGACTAAGGAATCTGAGTTGGTACAAAAGTTGAGGAAATTAAATATTGAAATACCATTATTGCAAGCAATCAAGGACATTCCAGAGTAGAACAAGTTAATCAAAATGCTATGTTTAACAAGACCTAGAAGGAAAAAGCAATACCATAGGACTATTAAGGTAGATGGGAAACTTGTTGATTTATTAGCAGGAAAAATATTACTTCCCAAATATGGAGATCATGGAAGCCTTGTTATTTCTCTCTCTATAGGGAATAAAGATATACATAATATTTTTGTTGCTTTGGGATAAGCTATAAATGTGATGACAACGGACACTTTGGAAGCATTACCATTAACAAGTATACAACCTACTAGCACCATATTGCATAGATGGCAGATCAGTCATCAAGCAAAACTAGGAGTTATTGAAGATGTGGCAGTTATGGTGGAGTTATGGGAATATCCAATGGACTTCTTGCTATCCACATTTCACCCCTGGGTCAAGCATTGTATCAGTCACAACCCCGCATAATAAGAGCCTGAGAAAACTCATCCAGATCTTACAAATTGGTTGCAAAAGGACTCAACCATGGAGCGGCGGGGGCCAAGAGAGACTAAAGGACCCTGTACAAAATAAATGACTCTATCGGGCAATTTCCACATCTTAAATATGTGCTCTAAGTTACAGGTAGACTCAGCTATGAGATAGTAGGGTTAGATAAGAAGGGGTGATGTTGCAGAGGAACCAGAAACAAGAAGGGGAGGAAATAGCAAGGATCTGAAATCCTCGAAGCTCGAAACGGTTCAAGAAAAGGTCCAAAAATGACTGAGTATGGAGGAGGCAGTGGAGGAGACCACGTGTCCTAACGGTGCTTCTCCAAAGGTGAATCCAAAAATGGAAGCCCAAACTAGCGCCAGGCTTCCACGCATCCAAAATCCCAAGAAGTTGTGGGGTGTTGAAAAGTATTCAACTAAAAAGAAGGTGCAAGGTGTTGGCTTGGCACAAAAGTAGAAAGGAAGCCCAGAGTGGAGACTCAAACTTACGCCAGCACTCCATGTAGCAAATGGTCAAATAGAGTAAAAAAGGCAGAACAAAAAAGGCTTCAAAATTGGCTAAGTATAAGAGTGTAAGTAGAGAATGCCAAGTGTCAGTGTGGCGCATCTCCAAAAGTTGGTCCCAGGGGCGGAGACCCAAATAAGTGCGAGCTCGCCACGTAGCCCAAAGTCTAAAAAGTAAGAGGGACTGTTGAAAATTCCATAGGTCAGTAGAGGCCAACAAGTGTCAACTCGATGCTCCTCCAAAGGTAAACTTTGGGTCGGTTTTTCAAGCAAGTGCGGTGCCTCCACGTGTTATATCAAGAGGGGCAGAGTTAGTTGAATAGTCAATACATGGGTCAGGCCAGTAGAGTATGCCAAGTGTTTTAATGGCACTAATTCAAGGATTGAATAGAGTAAAGGTTCCCAAATGAGCTGCCAAACTGCCACGTGTCCTAGGGGAGAGCGGGCCGTTGGGGGAAAAGTTAATTTTTCCCCCTTGTTATCCCAAAGGATAAAAGTTACAAAATAACCCGCAACTCCGCCCAAAGGAAAAAGTCAGCATTTAGGCTCGAGTCAAAGCCAAAGCGGGGAGTCAGAAGAAAAGGTGAAAGTTTTCCTTTTATCAAAAGGCACCAAGATAAAGATGAAAGCGCATTCCCTAGACAACCAAAAGGAGCCACGTGTCCAGGCAGAGCTTCGGGGGCTGCGGGAGTTTTTTATAGTTTTGCATTTTTTTGTGCAAAAGGGAAAAAGGATAAATTGTGGACCCGTAGGCCCAATTTTTGTTCCAATCTGGCTACCACATGTCCCATACTAAAAGGGGGACCCATTTTTCAAATTATTTTCCTGCCCATTTATACGAGACTCGATACAAACTTTCGAAGGGGCATATCTTTCGAGACTCAGGGCTCAAAATATTGTGAATTTGACACCATTGGAAAGATCTCAACCTCTCCCACGCCATGGAGGTAATACATTTTAATTTTGAGGAGGTTAGGTGAAGGAAAATGGATGAAATGTCTTTGAGATTTCAATGCAGGATCTTATTGCCTCAACAACCAGATCAGATTTGATATGTTTCACTGTTTCCTCTTCTTTCAAGGCATCGAACCAAGGATTGATGCAGTAAAGGTAGATTTGGGGGTAGATTTTATCAGAAGCATTAACAGCAGTGGTTGAGCTTCGACCTACTTTTCCCACTTCTCTCTCTCTCTTTCTTCTCTCTGATCGAATCTATAAATACAGGGGCATAGGATTCATTGTAAGGGGTTAGACATTCCTTGTTTTGTAGGCACCCTTTTTCTTCTAACAAAGGAATTTGTGGAATTTTAGGCCTTCCATTAAAGTTTTAGTATTTTCTTACCTCCTGGCCACTTTGTAATGCATTGTACCAATTTTAAGAGCAATAAAACACATCTATGATCATTTTAAGATCCTCTCTTGTCTCTTTTGCTTTCATCTTGTCTTTTATTATAAGTCTGGTTATTTGTGCTTGGTTATTATATGCATTTTTTTGGTTTGTGTCTATTAGCAAAACTAATGTTCATCATTCCTTTAGGTGCATCACCTTGTAGTTTTATCCTTTCTTATTTATTACTTTTTATCATGTTGGTCCAAAGACTGTCCATAATATCTTTTTTTGTGATTTCAAATTTCTACAACTACTACTTGTAGGCCATGGCTTCATGCCAGACAAGTTGTCACCTCTATTGCCACATCATTGTGTAAAATATTACAGAAGACATTGCAGCCACCATTTTTCATAGACAGATCCATTCCACTATTCACGACCGGGATCCTAATATTGGTCTTATATTCACGCACAGATATAAGACAAGGCCTAACCTATGGAAGAACCCCTCACTGACCCCCATTCTTAACGTTATCAACATCTGCTAGTTGAAATAAGGAAGTTGACCAAGAATTGGAAGCACCATTATCCCCTGTTAGATAAGAAGCAAAACTGACACCTTTGGAATTCTTGGATCAGTCACTAGAAGGAAGTAGAACTTTTAGAAGAAGGATTATCTCCCAAGACCCGTTAAGAGAAATTTTTTATTCTCAATTAAGTAGTCAACCTCCTACTCCTGACTTCTCACCTTTACCAAAGCAGATCACATACTACATTGATTGGGAGAAAATTATATAAAGTACTACAGAAATGACATGAGAAGATAAAAGAGAACCTGATAGGACCTTAGCTATCCAATTTAGTTGGATGATGATGATACACCTATGAAGAATATTTCACATGCACATTTACCCACATTTATAGGGATGTCATTTGAATACCCTGACCAATTTCTGTTTGAATTTAAAGTACTCCATCCATAGAAGAAGAAGTAAACTTTATTCAAAGACAACCTAGCTAGGGGGAGTTCATGCCAAGGTCATTTTCTAATCCCTAGATGATGCCATGGGCAGCTCAGTTAGCTACAAAAAAGTGGGGACAACCACTTTGGGCCCCTCAACCAACATGGAATCCCCAGGATTGGGAAAGACAAACTTGGTATGCTCAAGGAAACCAACAACCATGGTCTAGTCAAGGTAACCCATATGCTTGGTCATAACGTAGGTGGAGCCCTAATAGCTACGCTCAAGGGAAGACATATCCTAATCAGAATCAACAAGCCATAACGGATTCCCTAGCATAAAATTCATAGACTGAAAATTTGGTTCAAACATAAATACCAGCACAACCAGTGGCTAATCCTTGAAACAAACAAACAACTCAAGTCTATGGGACAGAACAAGAAAAACCAATTAATCTTAATGCCATGGATTGTAAAGATATTCAAACCCGATCTAGAAAAACACTTAACAGTCCACCTGTTATAATTACTAAAATGACAGAATAAATTGAAGCCCCTAGTTCGGTTGTTCCTAAGAAGGACGAAAAAGAGAAAGATAAGGATCCAGATAGTGACTCTACTGAAACTCCATTTCTAGAGAGATTTTAAGAATCTATCAGGACTAAGGAATCTGAGTTGGTACAGAAGTTGAGGAAATTAAATATTGAATTATCATTATTGTAAGCAATCAAGGACATTCCAGAGTAGAACAAGTTAATCAAAATGCTATGTTTAACAAGACCTAGAAGGAAGAAGCAATATCATAGGACTATTAAGGTAGATGGGAAACTTGTTGATTTATTAGCAGGAAAAATCTTACTTCCCAAATATGAAGATCATGGAAGCCTTGTTATTTCTATCTCTATAGGGAATAAAGATATACATAATATTTTGGTTGATTTGGGAGAAGCTATAAATGTGATGACAATGGACACTTTGGAAACATTACCATTAACAAGTATACAACCTACTATCACCATATTGCATATGGCAAATCGGTCATTAGCAAAAATAGGAGTTATTGAAGATGTGGCAGTTATGGTGGAGTCGTGGGAATATCCAATGGAATTCTTGCTATCCACATTTCACCCCTAGGTCAAGCATCAAATCAGTCACAACCCCACATAAGAAGACTGAGAAAAATCGTCCAGATCTTACAAATTGGTCGCAGAAGGACTCAACCATGGAGTGGCAGGGGCCAAGAGAGACTAAAGGACCCTGTACAAAAGAAATTACTATGTCAAGCCATTTCCACATCTTAAATCTATTCTCCAAGTTACAGGTAGACTCAACTATGAGATAACAGGGTCAAATAAGAAGGGGTGATGCTGCAGAGCAACCAAAAATAAGAAAGGGAGGAAACGGCAAGGATCCGAAGTCCTCGAGCTTGAAATAGTTTAGGAAAAGGTCCAAAAATGACTAAGTATGGAGGAGGTAGTGGAGGAGACCACGTGTCCTAACGGTGCTTCTCTAAAGGTGAATCCAAAAATGGAAGCCCAAACTAGCGCCAGGCTTCCACGCATCCAAAATCCCAAGAAGTTGTGGGGTGTTGAAAAGTCTTCAACTAAAAATAAGGTACCAGGTGTCAGCTTAGCACAAAATCAGAAAGGAATCTCAGGGCGGAGACTCAAACTTGCACCAGCACTCCATGTAGCAAATGGTCAAACATAGTCAAAAGGTAGACAAAAAAGCCTTCAAAATTGGCTAAGTATAAGAGTGTAAGTAGAGAATGCCAAGTGTCATTGTGGCGCATCTCTAAAAGTTGGTCCCAGGGCAGAAACCCAAATGAGCGTGAGATCGCCACGTAGCCCAAAGTCTAAAAAGTAAGAGGGACCGTTAAAAAGTCCATAGGTCAGTGGAGGCCGACAAGTGTCAACTCGATGCTCCTCCAAAGGCAAACTTTGGGTCGGGTTTTCAAGAAAGTGCGGTGCCTCCACGTGTTATATCAAGAGGGGCAGAGTTAGTTGAATAGTCAATACATGGGTCAGGCTGGTGGAGTATGCCAAGTGCTTTAATGGCACTGATTCAAGGATTGAATAGAGAAAAGGTTCCCAAACGAGTGCCAGACTACCACGTGTCCTAGGGGAGAGCAGGCCGTCAGGGGAAAAGTTGATTTTTCCCCCTTGCTATCCCAAAGGATAATAGTTACAAAATAACCCGCAACTCTGCCCAAAAGAAAAAGTCAACATTCAAGCTCGAGTCAAAGCCAATGCGGGGAGTTAGAAGAAAAGGTGAAAGTTTGCCTTTTGTCAAAAGGCACCAAGATAAAGATGGAAGTGCATTCCCCAGATAACCAAAAGGAGCCACGTGTCTAGGCAGAGCTTCGGGGCTATGGGAGTTTTTTGAGTTTTGTGTTTTTTGCGCAAAAGGGCAAAAGGATAAATTATGGACCCATAAGCCCAATTTTTGTTCCAATCTAGCTACCATGTGTCCCATACCAAAAGGGGGACCCATTTTTCAAATCGTTTTCCTACCCATTTATATGGACTCGATACAAACTTTGAAGGGGCATATCTTTCAGCTCAGGGCTCGAAATATTGAGAATCTGACACCATTGGAAAGATCTCAACCTCGCCCACGCCATGGAGGTAATAAACTTTAATTTTGAGGAGGTTAAGTGAAGGAAAATGGATGAAATGTCTTCGAGATTTCAATTTAGGATCTTATTACCTCAACAACCAGATCAGATTTGATCTGTTTCACCGTTTCCTCTTCTTTCAAGGCACCGAACCAAGGATTGATGCAGTAAAGGTAGATTTAGGGGTAGATTATATCAGAAGCATTAATAGCAGTGGTTGAGCTATGACCTACTTTTCTCGCTTCTCTCTCTCTCTCTCTCTCTCTCTCTCTCTCTCTCTCTCTCTCTCTCTCTCTCTCTCTCTCTCTTCTCTCTCTCTCTCTCTCTCTCTCTCTCTCTTCTCTCTGATTGAATCTATAAATACGGGGGTAGGATTCATTGTAAGGGGTTAGACATTCCTTGTTTTGTAGGCTCCCTTTTTCTTCTAGCAAAGGAATTTTTTGAATTTCACGCCTTCCATTAAAGATGTAGTATTTTATTGCCTCCTAGCCACTTTGTAATGCATTGTACTAATATGTAGAGCAATAAAACACATCTATGATCATTTTAAGATCCTCTCTTGTCTCTTTTTCTTTCATCTAGTCTTTTATTATAAGTTTGGTTATCTGTGCTTGGTAATTATACACATTTTTTTGGTTTGTGTCTATTAGCAAAAGTAATGTTCATCATTCCTTTGGTGCATCACCTTGTAGTTTAGTCATTTCTTATTTCTTATATCCCTTTCTATCCTTGTCTCCTTGGAAAGTTTTAGATTAGGTATAGAGATAGATCCTCTGCAAGTTCTCATGTATGTATCTAAACAGAGGAATAAGGAACCAAACTTTAATCTAGAGAGCTTTCCCACTTTTGCAAGGTCCCAGACCTTGGGGAAATTTCAATGTTATGCAATCACACTAGATAATTCTACCTTAGAAAATTAGATTTTTTAGAGCTCATTTGGGGGTGTTGTTATTTTGCACTAATAGTTTTTGCATGCCCAGTGGGACAAGTCTGAAGCACTGTACCACTTCACTTTATCAGGTTTGATGTGCTCTTGGTGAATATTTCAGCCTTTTCAGGAACTTTCAAGCACTTCTAACTACTCCATCTGGTCAACAACCCATCCTTTGAGTTGTAGACCTTCTTCCCATCCATTTCCACCCATTATTTCTTCCATCTCCTTCATCTTCTTCAATCCCATGAAGTTTTGCAATCATGACTTCATTCCTTTCATGGAACTCACACTTACAAAAATATTGTCCACCTCTAATGTATTTCCCAACTCCTCCAGATCAACATTATGATCAGATCCATAACCATTATTCTTACCCATATGAGCAGTGTCAAAACCAGTTTGACTATGAAGCTTATCAAGGACAAGGGGACGCATATAATGGTGATAATTATGCAGAGGATGCTGGTCTACTGGAGAAGATTCAAAAAATAAAGGCTAGCATGGTGCAGTCTAGGACCATAGCCCAAATGAAGGCATTCAAGATTGGTTACAGAGCACCTTGTCCATGGGATGGCCCTTTTCTAAGACATTACAACCCTCAGGAGAAGCTAGACTTCATGATTGGAATATTTCCCCAGCTTACACAATGGACTAAAGAGATAGATGCCTATGAATTTGGTGCCATGAAGCCTTGTCAATGGGTAAATCCTACACTATTATCTGGTAATTTTCTCTCCACTCCTCAAGCATCACCATCTCAATTTGAGCTTCAATTTCCAAGTTTTGCATTGTATGCTACCCCAAGTGTGAAATCCATTTCTCCATCCCCTAGTCTTCCATCCCATTTCAGTTCTTCTGCCCTTTTCCCTTCCAAATAGTCATCCCCTCCGAACAAACAAGAAGTTCCACCTCCCTCCGCACCACAAATAATTACAAAGATGGTTGAACCCCAACCTGTCAATCCTCTTGCTTTCCCAAGCCCATGTTGGGAAGAGACTCAGGAATCCAGTTGAGAAAAATAGCAAGAAAAGGAGCCCAAAAGAAAAGAAATGAAAGAAAATCTGAAGAGTTGGGCTTCCAAATTCGAGTTTACAAAGATCTGCTTGATGGTTAAGCCAATAGAGGAGGTCAAAGTTGAGGAACCAATGGTGGCCGAGGCTGAGTTTGCAGCAGAAGAAGAGAAAGAAAAAGAGGAGGAACAATCACTCACAATCCCCATTGAAGAGGAGCAGATGGGAGAGATCAAATAAATGTTGAGGCCACTCAATAAAGAAGGAATCATTGATGATTTTTTGCTTTCATTTCAAGGGCCTGATTTAATTGATGAACCCATGATGGAGGAGGACCATACAATTTTAGAGGCTCTAAGTGTGGAGCAGGCTATAGGGGAACCTTCAGTTCTTCATCCCACTTCATCCTCTTCAAGCTCTGATGTTGAAGAAAAGTTTGATATTTCAAACTTCATGTTTGAGGAAGAGAGAAACCATGGTGAGCAAGTTGCAGATCAAGAGGACACCATGAAAGAGGTAGAGCACTTGTAGCAAGACAAAAAGGAGGCAGACTGTCTGTCAGACTTGAGAGATTTCTTTGATGAAGAGGAGAAGATGGATATTACATCATTTGCTCCTCCATCCATCTTCCACACACATGAACCTACGGCCATGAAGGAGAATATTCAAGTGCAAAATCCTACACTCCATAATGGCCCTCTGGAATCAAGGTTGGAAGATCTTGATCTTCCATGCTCTTCACAGGAGGAAGAAAGGAAAGGGTAGAAAGATATCACCATTTCTCCCACGCAATTCATCCAAGAATGTCAACAAGAAAAATCCATTCTTGGATTTGAAACTCATAACAAAGGGCACATTCAAAGGATCAGATTATGCCCAATCAGGTACTTGGCTTCATTGGAGCAAAGGGAGAAGCCAAAACCAGTCATGCCTACTTCAGGGCATGAAGATGAGTACCAAAGTACCAAGGGTCACCATCAATACTTTCAGGAGTCCAATGCGAGTCAACTTGAGGAGGTATTTTCCATTAATTCTGATACCTTGATGATTTGGGTGGAGGACCATCCTATTGTCATTTTTTCACTCATACAAGTAGCTATATTTATTGTCAAATCATTTGCATGGCTTCCCCTCTTGAGAAAGGGAAGATACTTCTCCCTGCCTGTAGTATGATTTTCTTAGTATTCTCTCTCTCTGGTTAGTGTAGGAGTAGGAGTAGACTTTGTTTCCAGCAGAAGAAGTGCTTATGCACACTCTGCATGTCTCATTAGAGGCATGTATGATTTGGTCTCTATATATAAGTTTTATTCACATTGCTCCAAAGGTGCATAAAGCTAGGATCTACAGTGTTCATGGAAAGAAGACTCATAGCGGTCTGTAACAGTTGCTAGCTCCAAAAGGGAACAAATCTAGAGCAATTAAAGATGTTTTGAAACAGTCTATTTTAGGGACAGGTGAAAACCCAGGTCAATACAATTTTATACTCTCAGAAACTCCATTTTGAGGATTTCTTATGAAAGTTGAGAGTGTAGACAACCGGGCTCGTGAATCGGAAGCAGAATCAGTATCATATCGTCCTTCTCAACTCCATTCCCAATGGATATGACAAGGCAATTGGTCTTTTCATCTAGCAGGTAGATACCCATGTGAGTCACCAAATTATTATCCATATTTCACCCCTAGGTAAAGCATCAGATCAGTAACGACCTCGCATAAGAAGATCCTTAGAAAACTCATCGAGATCTTACAAATTAGTCGTAGAAGGACTCAACCATGGAGTGGTGGGGGCCAAGAGAAACTAAAGGACCCTGTACAAAAGAAACGACTTTTTCAGGTCGTTTCCACATCTTAAATCTGTGCTCCAAGTTACAGGTAGACTCAACTATGAGATAACAAGGTTAGACAAGAAGGGGCGATGTTGTAGAGGAACCAGAAATAAGAAAGGGAGGAAACGGCGTGGATTTGAAGTCCTCGAGCTTGAAACGGTTCAGGAAAAGGTCCAAAAATGACTAAGTATGGAGGAGGTAGCGGAAGAGACCATGTCCTAATGGTGCTTCTCTAAAGGTGAATCTAAAAAGGGAATCCCAAACTAGCACTAAGCTTCCACGTGTACAAAATCCCAAGAAGTTGTGGGGCATTGAAAAGTCTTTAACTAAAAATAAGGTGTCAGGTGTCAGCTTGGCACAAAAATGGAAAGGAAGCCCAGGGCGGAGACTCAAACTTGCACCATCCCTCCACATAGAAAATGGTCAAACAGAGTCAAAAGGTGGACAGAAAAGGATTCCAAATTGACTAAGTATAAGAGTGTAAGCGGAGAATTCCAAGTGTCAGTGTGGCACATCTCTAAAATTTGGTCCCAGGGTGAAGACCCAAATGAGCGCGACCTCGCCACGTAGCCCAAAGTCTAAAAAGTAAGAGGGGTCATTGAAAAGTCCATAGGTCAGTGAAGGCTGACAAGTGTCAACTCGACGCTCCTCCAAAGGCAAACTTTGAGTTGGGTTTTCAAGCAAGCACAGTGCCTCCACATGTTATATCAAGAGGGGCAGAGTTAGTTGAATAGTCAATACATAGGTCAGATCAGAAAAGGCTGCCAAGTGTCTTAATGGCGCTGATTCAAGGATTGAATAGAGAAAAGGTTCCCAAATGAGCACCAAACTACCACGTGTCCCAGGGGAGAGCAAGTCATCAGGGGAAAATTTTATTTTTTCCCCCTTGCTATCCCAAAGGATAAAAGTTGCAAAATAACCAACAAATCTACCCAAAGGAAAAATTCAGCATTCAAGCCCGAGTCAAAGCCAAAGCAGGGAGTGGGAAGAAAAATTTAAATTTTTCCTTTTATCAAAAAGCACCAAGATAAAGATGGAAGCGTATTCCCCAGCCAACCAAAAGGAGCCATGTTTTCAGGCGGAGCTGTAGGGCTGCGGGAGTTTTTTCAGTTTTGTGTTTTTTACGTAAAAGGGAAAAAGGATAAATTGTGGACCCGTAGGCCCAATTTTTCTTCCAATCTGGCTGCCATGTGTCCCATACCAAAAGGGGGACCCATTTTTCAAATTATTTTCCTGCCCATTTGTTCATACTCGATACAAACTTCGAAGGGTCATATCTTTCGACTCAGGGCTCAAAATATTGCAAATCTGACACAATTAGAAAGATCTTAGCCTTGCCCACGCCATGGAGGAAAAACAATTTAATTTTGAGGAGGTTAGGTGAAGGAAAATGGAGGAAATGTCTTCAGGATTTCAATGCGGGATCTTCTTGATGAGGCCAGAATATGTCTGATTAATGTATAATATTTGATCTCATCTTACTCTCCTTTTTATTAAGTTTGAATTGCATTGTGTGACTTTTAGTTGATCTTATAAGAGTTAGGATGTAATTATCTGTATTTTGATTAATTTTGATTCTAATGTTAAAAGCTCTAGAATTTCTAACAAAGTGTGTGTTTGAATTAAGTTTTGTAATAAAGCAGGTCTAATCAGTCAAGGAAATGAAGCAGGAAGCGTTCAGTATGTTTTCGGTAACATTTGTTCCCACACAACTTAGTTTCGGAACTTCCAAGATAGTTCTAGAACTCCATTACATAGTCATCACTTAGTTCCGAAACTCCAGTATTTAGTTCTAGAATTTTCAGACTTAGTTCTGAAACTCCTGGGTATAGCTTTGGAACTTTCACAGTGTTGATCCTTAACGATTTCCTATGGTTCTAGAACTTCTATGAAGTTCCGGAGCTGATGGGAGTTATCTATTCTAGCCACATCCAAATATTTTGCATCTACGACCCTTTCAATCAGGAAAGGATGAGAAGATTTCTGAATGTAGATCTAGGGAGAGTTAACTTACAACTATCTGATCAACCACAATCTGACTCAGCATCTATTTTGGGCATGATTTGATTTCATCAGAATTGTTGAGACAGCTATGATTGTAAAATGTATATAAAAGCAGACCTGCATTAGATAGATAATATAGATAGAATATGATATGAGATAGATATAGAACAAAGAAGAGAAATATAGACTAAGTTCTCAGATCCAGTACGTTTTGTAATACCGAATGTTTTATCAATAAAATAGACATTCCTATTTGAGAGAATTTTGAGTTGTTAAATCCTGATTCGAGGAGGAGCAAGGGCTCACTCCCTCGAGGACCAGTATGTTCGTTTATTTGGTATTTATATTTCTTTAGCAAATAGATTAGATTTGCTAATTTTGTATTTTTTTAATTCTTGTAGTTAAACTCTGTTGTATACTTGTTCCTACATGTGTTTAGATAGATTCTTATATTCCTTGTAATTGTTTTCAAGCATTCTAAATTGAGTGTGTTTATTTCCAAAAGCAAATGTGTTTACTTTTAGAAGCAATTATGTTTATTTTCCAACAGCAAGTGTGTTTCCATTCTGCACAATGTGTTTCCTTTCAGTAAAGCTTTCAGTGTGTTTACTTTCAGTAATTTTTCATAGTTTGATTTAAATAAGGTTTTACCAAGAAGTCCTTAAGACATTGAAGAGACCCCCCCAGAAAATACAAAAATACTACAATCAACTACTAGATTGATTAGATTACTCTTGTTGCATATAGCTTTATACACACCCCTGTTTTTATATGACATCAACAAGAAGTTGATTAAATTAAGGGAATAACAACACCCATCATTTTTGGCACCGCTGCTGGGGAGCACTAGTTGGAACTTTCTAATTAAGTGTTAGCAATAACAAAAAATCATACATCTAGTAGTTGAAGGATCTTCCCTACTATATCACAAAATATATGAGTAGACCAAGAGACTCATAGGGTATATTCCTCCCAAAAACATCTTCACAAGAATTCATAACATCCTCTAGTCAAAGTAAGGAAATTGATCAAAAACTGGAAGCACCATCATCCCCTGTCAGACAAGAAACAAAATTGCCATTTTTGGAATTCTTAGATCAGTCACCTGAAGGAAGTGGAAATTTTAGGAGAAGGCTTATTACTCAAGACCCATTTAGGGTGAGTTTCAATTCTCAATCGAGTAGTCAACCTCCAACTCCTAATTTTTCACCTTCCCCAAGGCATACCACTTACCACATTGATCGGGAGGAAAATTTAGAAAATATTTTTAAAATGGCATGAGAAGCTGAGGGAGTACCTGATAGGACCTTTAATTATCCAATCCAATTGGGAGATGATGATACATCAATGAAAGATATCTCACTTGCACATTTACCCACCTTTAGAGGGATGTCATCTGGAGATCCTGACTAATTTATGTTTGAGTTCAAGATACTATGTCAGACCTATGATTATAAGACAAATAATCAAAAACTCAAGTTGTTTCCATCCACTTTGAAGGATGCAACAATGAGGTGCTTCATGGGATTTCCATCCAACTCTATTAGCACTTGGGAACAAATGGAGACTCCCTTCCTAGATAAATACCAGGATTATTGTAGAGGGAGAAATAGGAAGGAAGAATTCTTCAAAATCAAGGAGGAAGATGAAAACATAGAAGACTATTTAGATAGATTCCTCTTTATTAGCAAAAGATGTGGATTTGTTCTTTTAGAGGAGTTAAGAAAAATCATTTCTCTTAAAGGATTGGATGACGAATCTAGGGAATCCCTTAACTTGATAGGAGGTGGAGACATTGATTAGATAAAAATGAATTAAATTAAGGAGATTTGTAGAAGCTATTCCAGAACAAGAGGTGGACCTAGAAAAGGAAAATCAGTGAAAAGTCTGAATCCAAATATGAACAAACTAATGGATGAGTTAGCAAACTTTAAAAAAACATTTTAGTGCAATTAACCTCTACTATGGATGGATTACAAGCTAAAACAAATTCCAAAGCTGAACCATTGGCTATGTATTGTCCTAGATGCAGGAAGAATCTTGCACTAAGAGACTGTCCTTTGGATAAAACAGAAATGTGTCTTATCTATGAATCTAAAGAACATGGTACTGATGTTTGTTCTTTACTTCCCATTATTAAGAATTAGCTTCAATAAACCAGTGCCTCATCTACAATAGAAGAATTGAATTTTGTTCAGAGACAACCTAACCAACGGTAGTTTATGCCAAGATTAGCTCCTAATCCCTAGACAATGCCATGGGCTGCTCAGTCAGTACCACAAAATTGGGGACAACCACCTTGGGTACCTAAACCAACTTGGAACCCTCAAGATTGGGCAAATCAAGCTTGGTATGCTCAGGGACATCAACAACCATGGGCTGGTCAAGGAAATCCTTATGCTTGGTCACAACCTAGATGGAACCCTAGTAATTATTCTCAAGGAAGAACATATCCAAATCAAAATCAACAAGCCATCATGGGATCTTCTACACAAAATTCACAAACTAATAATGTATTCCAAATGCAAATGTCAGCACAACTAGTAGAAAATCCAAGAAACAAACAAACAACTCCTGTTTATGGAACAAAACCAAAAAAAAACAATTGATTTACATGCTATGGATTGTAAGGATATTCAAACTAGATCTAGGAAAATCATTAACAGTCCACCCCTTATAATCATTGAAATGACAGAAGAAAATGAAATCCCTAGTACTGTTGTTCCAAAATAAGATATAGAAAGAAAAGAAAAGGATCCAGATAACAACACTACTGAGACTCCATTTCCCGAGAGATTCAAATAAGCTATGAAATCAAGGAGTCTGAATTGGTACAGTAACTAAGGAAATTGAATATTGAAATACCACTATTACAAGCAATTAAAGACATTCCATAATTGAACAAATTAATCAAAATGTTATGTATGAAAAATCCTGACAGGAAGAAACAATACCCCAAGACTATCAAAGTAGATGGGAAACTTGTTGATTTATTAGCAGGAAAAATTTTACTTCCCAAATACGGAGATCATGGAAGTCCTGTTATTTTTGTCTCTATAGGAAATAAGGATGTACATAATGTTTTGGTAGATTTGGGAGCTGCTATCAATGTGATGACAATGGATACTCTGCAAAAATTACCATTAACGGGTATATAACCTACTAATACCATATTGCAGATGGTAGAATAGTTTGTAGCAAAACCAGAAGGAATTATTGAAGATGTGGCAGTTATGGTGGAGTCATGGGAATATCCAGTTGAATTCCTTATACTGTAGCCAAAAGGTAAAACATTGGGTTATCCCATTATTTTGGGTAGACCATGGTTAGCTACAGTTGCTGCTTTAATAGATTGCAGGTCAGGTGATATGACAATCTCGAATGGGAAGAACTCTAAATAAATTTCCTTATATCCTACTACACAAAATTTTACTGAAAATCATGAACAATTGTGGGTTGATTCTCCTGAAACTGATAAGAAAAATTTGTCTTCTTTGGCTATGATCACATTGCAGGATCATGTAAGAGAAGTAGAAGAGATGATTAATCCACCATTGGATGAGAACCTGTTATCCTCGAAGTAATCAGAAATAGTTCTGAAACCCACGAAATTAGTTCTGGAACCCGCAAAATTAGTTCCAAAACCTGTGAACTTAGTTCTGGAACCTGCGGCTATAGCTCCGGAACCACTTCATTTAGTTCCAGAACCATGACAACATAAGTTCTCTTTAATTGAAAATAATTTCACTTTGGAGGAATGAGATTTCTCCTCGGGAGAGGATGAATCGGTAGCTTCAGTTTCAATTACATCAGGAAGTGGTGAAGAATTTCTAGAAAGTAGCAGTGACAAATAATGTGGCCTGCAAAGAGATGAGTATCATAATTCTCATTACTGTCCTTTTTCCAGTATTCTATCTCAAAGAGCTTTTAGAGATGTTGCTACATACCATATGCTATTACCACATGCATTTCCATTAAATACTTTAATGAAACCCTTCCCACAAATCATTTCATCACATATTGGAACCAAGCATGTTGAAATTCAACTAGGTAAAACTTTAAACATTAACAGCTAGTTGAAGGAGGATGAAGAAGCTAAATTTTTTGATGTCCTAAAAAATCATACTAAAGCTTTTACTTGGGATTACAAAGACATGAAGGGGATTCATCCAAGTATCTACACTCATCACATCTACACTGAAAACATTAAACTAGTTAGGCAGCCTCAAAGAAGGATTAACCCAACTTTAAGGGATATAGTCAAACAAGAAATTGAAAAACTATTACAAGTAGGTTTCATCTACCCTATCTCAGATAGCCAGTGGGTATCTCCTCTTGTAATTGTTCCCAAAAATAACTGAAAATGGAGAATATGTGTTGACTATAGGGAACTAAACAAAGCCACAATGAGAGATTATTTTCCCTTACCATTCATAGATCAAGTCCTACATAACCTTTCAAGTAAACGATACTTTTCTTTCATGGATGGCTTTAGTGGGTACAATCATATTAGGGTTGCTGCTGAAGATCAGGACACAACTACATTTACATGTCCATGGGGAACCTTTTCCTATAGGTTGTTACCATTTGGTTTATGCAATGCTCCTGCAACTTTTCAGAGAGTTGTACTTGCAATATTTGATGATCTAACAAATGATTGTGTTGAGGTATATATGGATGACTTCATTATACATGGAGATACATTTGAAGATGCTTTGAGAAATCTAGATAGAGTGTTAACGAGATGTGAACAACACAACCTATCTCTTAGTGATGAAAAGTGTTTGATGATAGTGGATGAGGGGATTGTATTAGGACACCATATTTCAAGAAAAGGAATTCAGGTGGATAAAAAAAATTAGGATCATTTCAAATTTACCTATTTCTCAGACCCCCATAGATATCAAATCATTTCTAGGGCATGCTGGGTACTATAGGTGCTTTATAAAATATTTCAGTAAAATTGTTGCGCCCATGTTTAATTTCCTAACCAAGGACTGTGATTTTCTTTGGGATGAAAAGTGTCAGCATGCTTTTGAAGAAATCAAAGAAAAATTAATCAGTGCCCCAATATTGAGAGGACCTAATTGGGAAAATCCATTTCATATCCAAACAGATGCCTCAAATTATTCCATTGGTGCAGTATTGGGACAAAAAGATGAGGAAGGAAAGATGTATTCGATTTATTACCTTACCAAGAATCTTACTTCCACTGAAAAGAATTACACCACCACTGAAAAGGAATTTCTTGTTGTGATTTATGCAATCAATAAATTCAGACATTACATTATAGGGTACAAGATATTTGTACACATAGATCATTCAATAATTAAGTATTTAATGAACAAACCAGTGGTTGGAGGAAGAATAATTAGATGGTTATTACTTTTGCAAGAATTTGATATTACCATTGTGGATAATCCAGGTAAATCTAATGTGGTAGTTGATTTTTTGTCAATACTAACCACCACATGAGAGAAAGATCCAGTCAAGGATAACTTTCCAGATGAACAACTATTTACAATCTCAGTAAGTACACCATGGTTTGCTGATATGGAAAATTATCTTGCAACAGGGAAGTTTCCTCTTTCTTTCACGAAGAAACAAATGAAGAAGTTAATTAAAACTAATGCACAATTCAAATGGTTAAATGGAATGTTATTTAAGTGTGTTTTTGTCTTGCGCAGGTGTGTAAAAGAGGATGAAATCTTTGACATCCTTAGAGCATGTCATGATGAACCAAGTGGAGGACACTATTCATTAAAAAGAACAGCTCATAAGATACTTGGCACTGGTTATTATTGGCCATCTTTATACAAGGATGTGAAGAGATATATCAAGAGGTGTGATCCTTGTCAAAGGATGGGACAACAAAATTTCACCAATGAAATACCTCTTTAGCCTCAAGTTATGGTTGAACCATTTGAGAGATGGGGATTGGATTTTTTTGATCCCTTTAATCCTCCTTCACAAGGGAAGGAATATATTCTTGTGTGTACTGACTATGTGATAAAATGGGCAGAAGTGCAGGCATTGACAAATGCCACTGAAGAAGCAATTACTGATTTCCTTTGGAACAAAATTATGATAAAGTTTGGAGCACCAAGGAGCATAGTTTCAGATCAGGGACCACAATTCATGTCTAATATGATCCAATATTTCACAAGGTATTACCAAATCAATCATAGGAAGTCATCTCCTTACCACTCACTGTCAAATGGACAAGCTGAAGTAACAAACAATGAATTTGAGAACATCCTTACCAAAACAGTTGAAACTGGGAGAAAATATTGGGTAAAGATACTACCTGAAGTTGTTTGGGCTTATAATACAACTTGGAAAACTACAACAGGGTTTTCACCATATGAATTAGTCTATGGGAAAAATCCTTTTTTACCTATAGAGTTTGAACTTCAGACACTGAGGACAATAGTGAAGGTGGGACTTCAGTTGAATGCAACTCAAAAAGAAATAATCCTTCAACTCAATGAGTTGGATGAATTAAGATTGGAAGCACTACAGCAGAAAGAGATAATTCAAGAGAAAAGGAAGCAATGACATGACACACATATCAAGAAAACGAAATTCAAAGTAGGAGACTAGGCATTGTTGTTTGAATCTAAGTACCAACAATTCAAGGGAAAATTGAGAACCAGATGGCTGGGACCCTATCAGATTGAGAAGATATTTGACAATGGTTCTATTCAATTACTTTCGATTGATGACAGTAGTAGAACAATCTTAGTCAATGGAAATAGGCTGAAACTCTATAGGAAGCCTCCCACTAAGGATGAATTCTTAAGGAAGATTAAAGAAGACAAAGAATTTGATCATATGGAAGAACCTAATTCTTCCAAAATGATCAAATAACCAGATGATAGATCTAGAATAAAGGAAATAAAATGAAAACCAGAAAATGGTGTTTTCTTCCCCAAAAATAATAAAAAAAAAAATTAAAAAAGAGAGAAATTCTCTCAAAGGTCAATTGAAAACCAGCAAATGGCGGTTGACCTCTTTTTGGCTAGTTCAAATAAAAGAGAATTTTTTTGAATTCCAGCTGTCTTATCTAATCATGTTTTGTTCCACTTGTAGGAATGACGAGTCATCATAGCAAAAGGATTACATCATCAAGGATGGTAATTATATCTTTTAACTTATTTAGGGTTGATTAAATGTTTGCATGTGTGATTTGACTTAATTTAAAAGTAGGTATAATGAGTCATATATTTATACATTAAGATTACAAGTGTGTAATCATGAAGATGATTTGGATGGAATAAGTGGTGGCATGGTTATCATTAGTAATCATTATTGTAAAACTCAAGTGAAATAAGTTGCAGAGATATTTTGAGGAAGGAGCATCGAATTAAGTTTTGTTCTGCATCTAAGAATAGAGGTTCCACAGCCAAAGTTGTCAGTTCTACAGCTAAGAAAAAGGGCCTGTAACTAATTTGCACAAAATCAAAAGAGACAGAACTCGAGCTGATATGGGGATTAAGAATAAATTAGAACCAGAGGATGATTCCCAGTTGCTCGCAGATGAAGAAGTGGCATCTATCTTTGAGCATGCAGGATGGCTAGAGTTCTTGAAGAAATTTTCAAGGCATAATGACAAATTGGTAAGAGAATTCATCATAAACCTATAGTAATCCAAGACAAAGGTGAGAAATATCTATATTCCTTTTCTGTAAATACTGTAAGTAACGTGTTTGGAGTGCCAATTGTGCATGTCCCACAACCTGCCAAAGGGACTTTGAAAGAATTGGTTGAAGTCTTATTGCAACAAGGAGAAACTAAACCCCAGTACATCTACAATGCAAATAAAATCATAAAAGGGGTTAGAAGGGTTAGTTTTCCCAAACCCTTTGATAGGGTAGCATTTTGGATAGTGAAATATTTAACCTGTGATGGTCAATTTGGGTCTGTGGGAAAATAAGTCTTAAAAATGGTCATATATTTGAAGTATGAAGCCACAAAACCTAAGTATATAATAAACCTTTCAGGGTTTCTTTTTTATTATATCCTGACCATGACTCAGAGGTATTCTTGGGGTGTTAGGACAATCAGGCATCATAGTCTAATTCATATAATCTGCCAACACCATTTTCTGTTAAAGAAGAATGGAGAAGAAATTTGGGACAAGTTTCTTAGCAAGTTCAAGAAAAACCTTAATATTATCAAAAGGACAGTACCTACCCCATTCTCTCCTTCAACTAACCTAGAAATTGATGCCCCTACAAAAGAACAGAGGGAAATGAAAAGAGAATATACCAAAAAGAAGAAGGTCGGTGAGAAAGATCAAAATAACAGAGCCTTCTGTACCTATGAAGGAAATTCCTTCTTCTGCAACAGATTTAGGGGAGCCAATATCTATCTATGACAATGATAGCTCACCCATGCAAGAGTAAGAAAGAATAGTAATAAGAAGCTCTAGAAGGAAATCCACCACTGGGCATGTTGAAATTCCCCAGAGAATAAAAATTCATAAGAGGTCAAGGGAAACCCTAGAGGGATGGAGTGAGTAGGAAAAGATGGAAAAGGAAGTTGCTAACATTTTGGGCAGCATGGCCATGACTCCTCCTGAGCCAAGTCAAGTTGAAATGGACAGAGGAGAGGAGAGACTTGAAGAGCAAGATTTTTAGGAATTGGCTGAACCATCATCATTACCACATGAAGAAGAAGAGTTGGCATACTGGAGAAGAAAAGGAAAATTTCCTTTGATAGAGGAAGAATGCCCAACTCCTTAATTAATTTTAGAGGAAGAAGAAAGACATCAAGTTAAACAGGTTATGTTCTTGTCTAGAGTAGAGCTCATTATCAAAGAGAAAGATGAGGAATTGGATTTCCTCAAAATCAAATTAGAACAAAGGGAAATGCTCATTAGAGTGCTAACAACTCAGTTTGCAGCTAGAACTAAGGAATTATCAACAACCAAGAAACAACTGATAGAAAAGAGGAAGAATTTCAGGATTCCAGAAAATAGAGTGTTGTGTCCACAGTCTCTACACAGACTGAGATAACCTATTTTCCACTCAAACAGTTATGGAATGACACTTGCAGGGAACTCAGAGAAGCCAAAAAATCAAATGAAGAATTGAAGACCAAGATGGAAGAAGAGATGAAAGAAAAAAAAGAATGGGAAGAAAAGTGTTATAAGGAGGAAGGAAATAAATATAAATGTCTTGCAAAAATTCATATGGTCTGTATTATGCGTGAAAAATTTCTTTCCTGCAGGAGGCCCTCTCCTGCATATAGTGTTTTTTTAGAAGAGTAGTTCATTCCCTGATAGCTGTTAAGGATTGCATGTGGGATTCCACATGAACTAAAAGATGAATCTGAATTCATGGCAGCTTACTCTCTATCCAGTCCTGAGCAGAAAAATCTTTTGTGTGAATGTTATCTTTATTATTTTATGCTATAGAAAAACACATGATTTATGATCAATTTGTATGTGGGGGAGAGCCATCTCAATGCATTTTTCTCAGTTCTACAAAACCAAATTGCATGGAAGGAAATGGAATCTGATTTTTTATTGAAAGCTAGCTCAACAGGTCTCTTTATGAGAGCTCATTATGGTAAACCTTCTACCTTCCTCACACATTTTAGAACTCATGCCTTTGATGAGAGATTCAAGACACACTATCTTTCCATTTTACAAAAGAGTATTGATGCCTTCACCTCCTATGAGGAGGAAATTTTTTAAGATATTTATGAAGGATACTCAAAGAGGTGGGAACTCCTTACTATTTCCTTGAGAAGAAGGGAAGTAATTTCCCCTACAAATCTGATCTGGAGTTTAGAAAGGGCAAAAGCATTATGCACAATAATTCCCCAAGTCATTGAAACCTACAAGAAATATGGATGGGAATGCAAACAAGGCCCCCTTTACTTCTCGCCCCCATGTATCCTTGGAAAAATAGAGAACCTCAAGATCCTACTAAATTTGAAGAGTGGGAGAGGAAAATAGAAGCGGGAGAAGCGTATAGTACATCTAAGTTTAAACATTGGAAAATCCAATTTTAGCCATTTGATCTGAGAAATCAAATGGAATGCAGAACATATAACTCCACTTTTGAAGAATGAAGTTTTTAAAGGGACTTACAAACAAGTAATTTTGGGGGAAATGATGAGGCCAAAATATGTGTGATTAATGTATAATATATGATCTCATCTTACTCTCCTTTTTATTAAGTTTGATTGCATTGTGTGACTTTAAGTTGATCTGATATGAGTTAGGATGTAATTATATATCTTTTGATTGATTGTGATTATAATGTTAAAAGCTCTAGAATTCCTGACGAAGTGTGTGTTTGAATTAAGTTTTGTAATAAAGTAGGTCTAATTAGTCAAGGAAATGAAGCAGGAAGCATTCAATATGTTTTTAGTAACATAATTTGTTCCCACACAGCTTAGTTCCGGAACTTCCAAGCTAGTTCTGGAACTCCATCACACAGTCATCACTTAGTTTCAGAACTCCAGTATTTAGTTCTGGAATTTTTGGACTTAGTTTCGGAACTCCTAGGTATAGCTCCGGAACTCTCACAGTGTTGATCCTTAATGATTTCCTATGGTTCTGGAACTTCTCTAAAGTTCCAGAACCGATGGGAGTTATATATTCTAACCACATCCAGATATTTTTCATTTGCAACCCTTTCAATCAGGAAAGGATGAGAAGATTTCTGAATGCATATCTAGGGAGAGTTATCTTACAGCTATCTGATCAACCGCAATCCAACTCAACATCTATTTTGGGCGTGATTTGATTTCATCAAAATTGTTGAGACAGTTGTGATTTTAAAATGTATATAAAATTAGACCTATAGTAGATAGATAATATAGATATAATATGATATGAGATACATATAGAACAGAGAAGAGAAATATAAACTAAGTACTTAGATCCAGTATGTTTTGTAATACTGAATGTTTTATCAATAAAATAGCCATTCCTATTTGAGAGAATTCTAAGTTGTTAAATAGTTATTTGAGGAGGAGCAAGGGCCCACTCCCCCAAGGACTAGGATATTTGTTTATTTGGTATTTATATTTCTTCAGCAAATAGCTTAGATCTGTTAATCCTGTATTGTTTTAATTCTTTCAGTTAAACTCTGCTGTATACTTGTTCCTACAGATCTTTAAATAGATTCTTATATTTCTTGAAATTGTTTTCAAGCATTCTAAATTGAGTGTGTTTATTTACAAAAGCAAGTGTGTTTACGTTCAAAAGAAAGTGTGTTTATTTTCCAACAGCAAGTGTGTTTCCATTCTGCACAGTGTGTTTTCTTTCAGTAAAGCTTTTAGTGTGTTTACTTTCAGTAAAGATTTTAGTGTGTTTACTTTCAGCAAGTTTTCATAGTTTGATTTAAATAAGTTATTACCAAGAAGTCCTTAAGACATTGAAGAGACCCCCAGAAAATACAAAAATAACTATAATCAACTACTAGATCGATTAGATTACTCTTGTTGCATATAGCTTTAGACACACCCCTGGTTTGATATGAAATCAAAAAGAAGTTGATTTAATGACGGGAATAACCACACCCATCACTTCTTGCCTCAAAAACCAGATCAGATTTGATTTGTTTCATAGTTTCCTCTTCTTTCAAGGCGCCAAACCAAGGATTGATGCAGTAAAGGTGGATTTGGGGGTAGATTTTATTAGAAGCATTAACAACAATGGTTGAGCTTCGACCTGATTTTCCCACTTGTCTCTCTCTCTTTCTTCTCTTTGATCGAATCTATAAATATGGGGGTAGGATTCATTGTAAGGGGTTGGACATTCCTTTTTTTGCAGGCTCTCTTTTTCTTCTAGCAAAGGAATTTGTGGAATTTCAGGCCTTCCATTAAATTTGCAATATTTTCTTACCTCTTGACCACTTTGTAATGCATTGTACCAATCTGTAGAGCAATAAAACACGTTTGTGATCATTTTAAGATCCTCTCTTGTCTCTTTTGATTTCATCTGGTCTTTTATTATAAATCTGGTTATCTGTGCATGCTTATTATACACATTTTGTTGGTTTGTGTCTATTAGCAAAACTAACCTTGTAGTTTAGTCATTTCTTATTTCTTATATCCCTTTATATCCCTGTCTCCTTGGCAAGTATTAGATTAGGTATAGAGATAGATCCTCTGCAAGTTCTCATATACGCATCTAAATAGAGGAATAAGGAACCAAAATTTAATCTGGGGAGCTTTACCACTTGTGCAAGGTCCCACACCCTGGGGAAAGTTCAATGTTATGCAATCACACTAGATGATTCTACCTTAGAAAAGCATATTTTTTAGAACTCATTTAGGAGTGATGTGATTTCGCACTAACACTTCCTTATATTAAGGCCAAAAGGTAAAACACTTGGTTATCCCATTATTTTGGGTAGACCATGCTTAGCTACAGTTGTTGCCTTAATTAATTGCAGATCAGGTGATATGACTATCTCAAATGATAAGAATTCTAAGAAAATTTCCTTATATCCTTCTACACGACCTTTTATTGATAATTAAGAACAATTATGGATTGACATGACCCTGATACTAATAAGAAAAACATGTCTTCTTTTGCTATGATAATGTTGCAGGATCACATACGGGAGGTGGAAGATATGATTAGTCGACCATTAAATGAACACCAATTGTCCTTGGGGAAGTCAGGGAAAATTTCGGAACCTACGTACTTAGTTCTGGAACATACGGACTTAGTTCTAGAACCATCAAATTTAGTTCTGGAACATTCACACTTATCTCCAGAACCATCAGATTTAGTTTTGGAACATTCACACTTATCTCCGAAACCACACCAACAAAAATTCCCTGCGAATGTAAATGATTTTTCTTCGGAGGAATAAGATTTCTCTTGGGGAGGGGTAGAAATAGCTATGGAATCAGTAGCTTCAGTCTCAAAGATATCAAGAAATGGTAAGGAATTTTTAAAAAACAACAGTGACGAGGAGTTTGACCAACAACAAGATAAGTATCATAACTATGCCTACTATCTTTTTTCCAGTATTATTTCTCAAGGGAATTTTGGAGATATTGCTACATATCAAATGTTATTACCACATTCATGTCCACTAAACACCCTAATGGAACCCTTTCAACTAATCATTTCATTACACACTGGAACCAAACATGTTGAGATTCAACCGGGTAAAATTTTGAACATTAATAGCTGGTTGAAGAATGATGAAGAAGCTAAATTGTTTGATGTCATGAAAGATTATACTAGAGATTTTGCTTGGGACTATAAAAACATGAGAGGTATCCATCCAAGTATTTGCAATCATCACATCTATACTAAAACATTAAACCAGTTAGACAACATCAGAGAAGGATTAATCCAACCTTAAGGGACATAGTCAAGAAAGAAATTGATAAACTATTACAAGTAGGTTTTATCTACCCTATCTCAAATAGTTAGTGGGTGTCTCCTCTTGTAATTATTCCTAAAAATAATGGAAAATGGATAATTTATGTTGATTATAGGAAACTTAATAAAGCCACCCTTAGAGATTATTTTCCCTTACTATTCATAGATCAATTTTTAGACAAACTTACAGGTAAACAATACTTTTCCTTCTTAGATGGCTTTAGTGGATATAATCAAATCAGATTTGCTACTGAGGATTAGGAAAATAATACCTTTACTTCTCCATGGGGTACCTTTGTATACAGGGCATTTCCATTTGGACTATGTAATGCTCTGGCAACCTTCTAAAGAGTTATATTAGCAAGTTTTGTAGATCTAATGAATGATTGTGTAGAGGTATACATGGATGACTTTACTGTGCATAGAGACACATTTGATGACACTTTGAAGAATTTATATAGAGTATTAACAAGATGTGAGCAACACCATTTGTCTCTTAGTAATGAGAAATGTTTGATGATGGTCGATGAGGGAATTGTACTAGGACACCACATTTCAAAAAGAGGAATTCATGTTGATCCAGACAAAATCAGGATTATTTCAGACTTACCTGTTCATAAAACCCCCACCGATATCAAGTCATTTTTAGGACATGTTGGGTACTATAGTCATTTTATTAGGGATTTTAGTAAAATTGCTACCCCCATGTTTAGTTTGCTTACTAAGGACTGTCAATTTCTTTGGGATGAAAAATGTCAACATTTTTTTGAAGAGATTAAAGAAACATTAATCACTGCCCCAATATTAAGAGGACATAATTGGGAGAAACCTTTTCACATCCAAATAGATGCCTCAAATAACTCAATTGGTGCAGTTTTGGGATAGAAAGATGAAGAAAGGGAAAATGTATGCTATTTACTAACTTAGTAAAAATCTTACTCCCACTGAAAGAAATTACACCACCACTGAAAAATAATTTTTTGCTATGATTTATGTAATTAATAAGTTCAAACATTATATTACAGGGTACAAAATATTTGTACATACAAATCACTCAACAATTAGATAATGAACAAACCAGTGGTTAGAGGTAGGATAATTAGATGGTTATTACTTTTACAAGAATTTGATATTACCATTGTGGATAATCCAGGAAAATCTAATGTGGTAGCTAATTTTTTGTCAATATTAACCACTACAGGAGAACAAGATCCAGTTAATGGACAACTTTCTAGATGAACAATTATTTTTATTTTAGCTGATACACCATGGTTTGCTGATATGGAAAATTATCTTGCAACAGGGAAGTTTCCTCCTTCTTTTACTAAGAAACAAATGAAGAAATTAATCAAAACTAGTGCATAATTTAAATGGTTAAATGGAATGTTATTTAAATGTGGTCTTGATTTGGTTTTACACAGGTGTGTGAGAGAAGATGAAATCTTTGACATACTCAAGGCATGTCATGATGAACCAAGTGGAGGACACTTTTCAGTGAAAAGAACAACTCACAAGATATTTGGAACTAGCTATTATTGCCCATCTCTGTATAAAGATGTGAAGAGATATATCAAGCAGTGTGATCTCTGTCAAAGGATGGGACAACCAACCTTTACTAGTGAAATTCCTCTACAACCTCAAGTGGTGATTGAACCATTTAAAAGGTGTGGGATGGATTTTTTTGGTCCCTTTAGTCCTCCTTCACAAGGAAAGGAGCACATTCTTGTGTGTACTGATTATGTGACAAAGTGGGTAGAGGTGTAGGATTTAACAAATGCTACTGAAGAAGCAGTTGTTGATTTCCTTTGGCACAGAATTATGATGAATTTTGGTGCACCAAGGAGTATAGTTTCAGATCAAGGGCCACAGTTCATGTCTAATATGATCCAGGCCTTCACAATGTACTATCAGATCAATCATAGGAATTCATCTCCCTATCACCCACAATCAAATGGAAAAGTAGAAGTAACAAATAGGGAATTAGAAAATATTCTTACCAAAATAGTTGAGGCAAATAGAAGAGATTGGGTGAAGAGACTACCTGAGGCTTGTCTAGGATTATAATACAACTTGGAAGACTACAATAGGGTTCTCACCATATGATTTATTCTATGGGAAAAATACCTTGTTACCTATTGAATTTGAACTATAAACATTGAGAACAACAACTAAATTGGGTATTGAATTGGATGTAGTACAAAAGGAAAGAATTCTACAACTCAATGAATTGTATGAGCTAAGATTGGAAGCACTTCATCATAAAAAGATAATCCAAGACCAAAGGAAGTAGTGGCATGATACACATATCAAGGAAAGAGAATTCAAGGTAGGAGATTGAGCATTACTATTTGATTCCAAGTACCAGCAATTCAAAGGTAAGTTGAGAACCAGATGGTTAGGACCCTATCAGATTGAGCAGATATTTGACAATGGCTCTATTTAGCTACTTCCCATTGATGGCAGCAAAAGGACACTTTTGGTCAATGGACATAGGTTAAAAATTTATAGGAAGCCTCCTACTAGGGATGAATTCTTGAAGAAGATTGAAGCAGACAAAGAATTTGATCATATGGAAGAACCCAATTCTTCTAAAATGATCAAATAATCAGATGCATGAATCCAAAATAAAGGGAAGAGAATGAAAACCAGCAAATGGCTTTCTCTTCCCAAAAAAAAATGGGGAAGGAATGAAAACCAGTAAATGGAATTCTTTTCCCCCAAAAAACCAAAACAATCTCTCAGAGACCAATTGAAAACCAGAAATGGTGGTTGGTCTCCTCAATAAATGGCTAATTCAAAATAAAATGAATTTCTTTGGAATTCCAGCTGTCTTTTCTAACCATTTCTCTTTTTCATTTTATTTTAGGAATGATGAGTCATTAAGGCAGTTGGATTACATCAACAAGGATGGTAATTATATCTTAATCTTATTGAAAAATTTAAATTAAAGTTGGCATGTGTGATTAGACTTGACTTGAGTCGATGGTATTATGATTCATTTATTGTACATTATGATTAAAAAAAGTAATCATGAGGGTGATGTCAAATGAAAAAGTAAAAGTGGCAGCGTATTAATAATGAGCTATCATTTGGGTGGAATAAATGAAGTTGAGAAGTAGTTTCAGAAAAATTCAAGGAAGAAACAGTAGAATTATATTTGAATTCCACAGCTAAACCCAACAGTTTCGTAGCCAAAGCCAATAGTTCCAAAACTCGTTCTGACAAAGTAAGAATTTGAAGAAGGAAGAATTTGAATCATACTCTTTTCCATGGGGATTAAAAAGAATTCATTAGCCAGAGGACAATACGCAACTTCTTGTAGGTGGAGAAGTGACAACCATTTTTGGACAAGCAGGGTGGCTGGAGTTCCTGAAAATGTTCTCGAGTTACAATTACGAATTGGTAAGGGAATTTGTTTGTAAATTTAGAAGAATACAGAACTAGAGTTAAAAGTATTGTAATTCCTTTTACTATCAATACAATGAGTAATGTATCGGGGGTACCGATTGTACATGTTTCAAATCTTGTAAAGGGGACCCTAAAAGAACTAGTGGAAACCTTGATATAAGAGGGGGAATTTTAACCCCAATATATTTATAACACTAAGAAAATCATAAAGGGGTTTAGAAGAGCCAACTTTCCCAAAGCATTTGACAGGGTAGCATTTTGGGTAGTTAAGGACCTAACTTGTGATGGCCAATTTGGGTACTGTGGGAAGAGAGGTCCTTAAGATGCTAATATATCTTAGGTATGGGGCTGCAAAACCAGAATATATAGTAAACCTTCTAGAGTTCCTTTTTGAATCCATCCAGACAATGGATCAGAGGTATTCTTGGGGAGTTGGGACAATTAGACATCATGGATTAGTCCATCTAGGTATGTCAGCACCATTTTCTTTCAAAGAAAAATGGAGAAGAAGCATGGGAAAAGTTCCTTAACAAATTCAAAAAAGTGCTGATATTATCAGGAGGGGAATACCAACCCCTTTCTCCCCTAAAATTAATTTGGAGATTGATCCTCCTACACAGAAAAAAAAGGAAGTAGGTGGAGTTAATGTGCCAAGGAGGAGGAGATCTGAAAGAATGATAAAAGCTGTAAAACCTACGGTGCCTTCAAAAGAAACTCCTTCCTCTACAGCAATACCAAAACTAATATCTATCTAATGACAGTGACAATTCACCTAAGCTGGATCATGAAGTGAAAATTAGAAGAATCTCTAGGAGGAAACCCACTTTAGAACATTTTGAGGCTCCTCAAAGAAGAAGAGTTCATAAGAGGTCTAGTGAAACTCTAAAAGAAATTGAAGAACAAGATGGTTTGGAGAAAGAATTTATTGATATTCTTGGCAACATGGCAATGTCTCCTCCTCGACCAAATCAAACTGAGGCAGAGAAAGAAGATGAAATATTTGAAGAATGGGCTTTTCAGGATATGGGTGAATCAATAACATTGTCGCGTGAAGAAGAGGAATTGGCATTATGGAGATTGAAAGGAAAATCCCCTTTGGTAGAAGAACAATGTCCATTCCTTGAGGAACTCTCATAAAAGGAGGAAAAACAACACTTAAAACAAACTTTTTTCTTGTCTAGAGCAGAACTTATCATCAGGGAGAAAGATGAGGAATTAAATTTCCTCAAACTCAAATTGGAACAGAGGGAAATGCTCATTGAGCAACTAACAACTCAGCTCACATATAGGGCTGAAGAATTGACATTGGTCAAACAGAAGATGATGGAAAAATAAAATTAATGTCAATTGGCTAGTAAACAGAGTGCTATGTCAAAGATATCTTCAAAGAATCAAGTTGTACAGACTGAACTGACTTACTGGCCACTTAAGCAGTTGTGGGATGATACCTGCAGGAAGCTTAATGAATTCAAAACATCAAATGAGGAACTAAGAAGTAATATAGAGGAGGAGAAGAAGGAAAGGAAAGAGTGGGAAGAGAAATTTTACAAAATATAAGAAGACAAATTTAAATGTATGGTAAAGATACAAATGGTTTGCATAATGAGTGAAAGGTTACTCACATGCATGAGACCTTCTCCTGCATACAGTGTCTTTCTGGAAGAACAATTTATTCGCTGGCAGCTATCAAGGATTTCATGTGGCCTTCCACATAAAATAAAGGATGAATCAGATTTCATGACAACATATTCCTCATCCAATGCAGAGTAGAAAAATCTCCTCTACAAATTCTATCTTTGCAACTTTATGCTGGAAAAGAATACAAGCTTCATGATCAATTTGTATGTAGGGGAAAGCTAGCTAAATGCATTTGTTTCTGTACTTCAAAATCAGGTAGCTTGGAAAAATAGGGATACTGAACATTTACTGAAGGCTAGTTCATCAGGCCTTTGTATGAGAACTCATTATGGGAAGCCATCTGCCTTTGCCAAACATTTTAGAACTCATGCCTTTGACTACAAATTTAAGAAACATTATATTTCCAGCCTGCAAAAGAGCATTAATTCCTTCACCTCTTATGAGGAGATTTTTTTTGAAGATATTTATGATGGATGCTTGAAAATATGGGAGTTTCTCACAGTAGCATTAAGAAGAAGAGAAGTGATATCTCCCACGAACTTAATATGGAGTTTGGAAAGAGCCAGATTTTTGTGTACACTAATCCCTCAGGTCAATGAAAAACAAAGGGGCATGTGGATGGGAATGAGAACAAGGCCTCCTCTCCTTCTCACTCCCATGTCTCCATGGAAGAACATAGAACCTCAGGATCCCACTGAGTTTGAGAATTGGTAGAGAAAGATAAAAGAAGGATCAAGATACAACACTTCTAAGCTAAAGCACTGGGATATTCAGTTCCAACCATTTGATCTTAGTGATCAGTTAGAATGTAGAATTCATAATCCTACTTTTGAAGAATAGAGTTTGTAAGAGGACTTACAAACAAGTAAGTGTGGGAGAAATGATGAGGCTAAAATATGCTTCATCAATGAACAATGAATGCTCTCATTTTACGTCCTTTTAGCCAAATTTTGTTTGCATTGTTTAAATTTTGTTTGATCTAGAGATAAGTTAGGATGTAATTGTCCATATTTTTCTTGATTTAGTTCTAACATCTAAAAAATCTATAATTCCTAACAAGTGTGTGGAAATTTAGGTTTTTGTGAATAAAACATGTCGCATTCAGACAGATAATCAAAGTATGAAGCAACCAACACTTTTTTGGAACATTGGCTTCAATATGGCGTAGCTCCGGAACCTCCAGGCTTAGTTCCGAAACTCCATCATGCAGCTAAGGAACTCTAAGTTCTAGAACCTTCAGACTTAGTTCTAGGAACTCCAACACTTAGTTCCGATACTCCTGCACTTAGCTCCGTAACTTTCATAGTTAGTTTTGGAATAGTTCCCTTTGGTTCTGGAACTTCTCCAAAGTTTCAGAATCAATGGGGATCTATTTATTTTGACAAAATCCAATCTTAGAGCAATTAATGGGCCTTCCAATCAGGAGTAGATCACGAGATTGATGATTCTTCATACTCCATATCCAGAGATAACTTATGTAGGATCAGATAGTTGTATGTCCAACACGGTTTCTAAATTCCACATCTATTTTGGGCACTATTCAAGTTCCACTTGAATCGGTAGACAACTATGGTTGTAAATACATCTTTGGATGATGAAATATATATAAATACCTATAGATAGATTAAATATATACAAATAGAGAGATATATAATATAGAGATACAGTGAAATTTTGTAAGACAAAACATTTCAGTAATAAGATAGCCATTTCATTTTGAGAGAATCATACTTTGTCAAATCATGATTCAAGGTGGAGCAAGGGCCCACTCCTCCAAGAAATAGGATCCTTGTTTTATTGGTATTTATATTTCTAATTAATTCATGTAAATTTGTTAAGTATTAATTATGTAAACGCTTTTGATTCTTCAGTTGAATTCTGTTATGTACTTATCACTGTAGGTGTTATATATTAGACTCTTATTTCCTTGCAAGCATTTTCACAACATTTTCAACCATGTGTTTATTTCCAAGAAAGTGTGTTTACTTCTGTAACGTATGTTTCTTTCCAGAAATTTATTTCATTCTGTAATGTGTGTTTATTTCCAGCAATTTATTTCTGCAGAGAGTGTTTATTTCTAGTAAGTTTCTTATAGTTTGTCTTCAATAAGGCTTTGACCAGGAAATCTTCAAGACACTGTAAAAATCCCCCAGAAAATAAAATAAATACCTATAGTCAATTACTAGATCACTAGGATTCTTCTTGTTGCATATAGCTTCAGACACACCCCTGGTTTGAATATGACATCAACCAAGAAGTTGATTAAATGATGGGAATAACGACACTCATCATTTACCATATTGGTGGCCTTCTCACGAGAAACATGTAAGAGCAAGTCTAGATCTTGGGGATGCTCAATGATATGATCATTAAGAGATTTAAGATGCTCTTTGATAAATTCCTCATAATATTGAGCCATAATGATGAGAGGATAAGAGTGTCAGATGGAATGGTTATTCGAGGATCGGGTTCACCAAAATGTAATATAATAGCCTAATCTAATGCAAGTTTGCAGTAAATAAATGAAATAATGAAATAAGGAAATAATACCCAAGTAACTAAGTAATAAATTATGAAACCCTAAGGACAAAGAGGGTTAGAAGAACCTTAGTTGATTCGCAGTGATTTTCAGACTGTGTTGTAGTGATGACCGGTGGAACAAAAATGGATAAATGTCACATAGAGGCCTAGAAAGTTGAAAATATGGAAGATTTGGCTAGACTGAAGCACCTGGGGTGCCCTGGTATGGTTTTTTGGCACCTTGGTCTATGAAAGAGGTCCATAATCCAATTTCATATGGTCTTTAGATGATGTGAAACCCTCATTTTTTGTCTCTATTGTGTCACTAAATTCCATTGGATGGCATTGTGGATCTAGAATGAATGACTTGCCTAAAAAACTAAAACAAATCATTAAACCCTAAAAAATAGATATGTAAATGACGGGTTCAAACTGTCCTCGGCTACCAAAATGATGGAATTATAACTGGGCATTGCACTACATCTCAAACCCAATGTATTTCTTTGTGTGTGCGGAATTATACCCTATGTTTCTCTTATGCATGTCGCACTTAAAGTAATGAGTAAGTAGCTAGATGTAGAATGTAAATAATGTGTGCCTAGTTTCTCCCCTCCTATGAAGTGTGATGTAGAAGAACAATCCTTTGTCCCTTGTGATGGAGCTAGATGGATGCAAATGGAGCTTTAGATTCCTTGATGGATAAACCTTAGGTGGTGATAAATAGTGCTTAGTGTTTGGTCCCTTATTATGATCACATAACTTTATATTTATATGATTCCCTTGCTTGAATTTTGTAATCAACCCTAAAAAATTTTAATACCAAAAAGATATGATATTTAAATGGTTAGAAATGATCCAAAAATTGTGAGTAAATTACAAAGAGGACTAGGGTGCCTAGAGGTGACAGGGGATCTTGGCGATGGCATCCTGACTATGTGATCCAGTCCAGAAAGAGTAAAAATGAAGTGTGAAAAGACAAAATAGGCCAGTAAAGGTGCAAGACCAAATGTAACAACAGAACGTAATGAAATATGGCCAAAGACATGGGTTAATCAGTACTTTTCTTACTTAGAAACCATATGAATAACACTATGCGATTGAGACTAGATAATTACCCAAAGTGTGTGATTTTATGTCTACCAGCACCCAGACCTAGATAGTTACACCTGGGAACCCCTGACCCTTTCTAGACTCCTATGACCATAGGGCAGTTACACAGCATTTTTCATTTCAGCACAGTCTACAGCACTTCACACAACAACTTTTATAGAACATCAGTCCTTCAGCACTTGGCGTGCATGCACTACACAACATTTTCTACTTTAGCGTTGAATCAGAACTGTTTGAAATAGATCAAATTTTTACACACTATCTACAGTCGTGTTCACATTGTGGGAATCAATTAAAGGTTAGATGATGACACCCGACTTTTATCCCTACACTTCTTCCATTTCTTGGCATGAGATCACCCAAAAAATTCACACACATCGCAACTGGCATGACATCATAAAAAAAACTCATTCTTATACATCATCTACAAGATTCTTTATATACTTTTCACTCATTACCGATCTAGTGCACATGTTCCTTTTTATATTTTCACATAATTTTTACTCATTTTGATCATATACATGCTTATTTGACTACTTGATCATTCTTCTCTTTTGCAGGTTCGTCCTTATGGGAGGCGATAGTCACATCACATCAACAACATCAATCATAATCAACATATCAGCAATAAATTGACATCAGCAATAGGTACAATTGTGACATCTACACATATGCTATCACCTTAGGGTCATCATCATCATCACTTTTTTACACTTTATCTTCTTTAGTTTCCACGCTTCACATTTTTATCACTCCATGCTTTTCATTGTCTCTCGGCACGCTTTTCACCATTAATATACATGGTTATTAGGTACACATATTCTATCTACTTTCTGTTATCTAGCTTTCACTCAATAACATAAAGTGGGGGAAAATGTAGACACTAAATCATAAACTTGAGGCATTTATCTAGTCCTGATCGCATACTATTATTCATATTATTCTTAAGTAAGAAACATACTAATTAACCCATGTATTTTTCCATATTTTCTTGCTTTCTGATTTCTATTGTTGATCTTCAACTCATTTTATCCCAGTCTGTCATTTCATACTTCAAAATTTCTCATCTTGGACACCAATACCTAGCAAGAATGCCAACGTCAGGTGCCCCCGTCCCCTCTAGGAACTCCTGACCTCTTTATACTTTATTCACATCTTTTGGGTCCTTTCTAGCCATTTGGACATCTTATCTTTTTGGTATTCATCCTTTTCGGGGTTAATTACAAAATTCATGCAATGTAATCATATAAATATAAAGTTATGTGATCATAATAAAGGACCAAGCACTAAACATTAGCTATCACCACTTAAGGTTGCATTCAAAGGCCATTATCAAGATCATTCAAGCATCCATCTAGCATCCACACACAAGGGCAAGGGACTGATACTTCTGCATACATGCATAGGAGGGGAAGTTCATTATTTCATGCACACATCTATTTACATTTCTTACATCTAGCTACTTTCTCACTATCAAGTGTAACATGCACAAGAGCCACCTAGGGTATAATTCCATACACACGCATAGAACTACATTGGGTCTGAGATGTAGTGCAATGCTCAATCATAAGTTCACTGAGTGAAATTTGAGGACATTTTGACCCCTCATTTATATTATTTTAATTTTGAGATTTGATGCATTTTTTACGGTTTTTCAAGTCAATTCTTCATTGTAGGTTACAGGGGATATCTGTGAACTTGGTGTGACATACTAGTGACAAGAAGTGAAGGAAAACAAATATCTTGTTACCCTGTGAAGCTGGTTTTCCGATTTTCTAAGCAATCACAGGCACCCAAGAAAGTCTTTAGCACCCCAAGCGCCCTTGACCCTGCATGGGCGCCCTATTCCCAAAATTCCTGATGCTCCTATATATGTTTTGCGGCTTGGTGTGATAGTTTTATCTCTTTGTTCATTATTTCATCACTTCGACATAGTCTAGGATTATTTGTGAATCATCTAAGTAATTATATCTTCTCATTTTCACTTAGGGTTTAAATCTTAATTGCTTATTTGCTTTGGGTCAAATTTTGTACTTAATTATTTATTCATTTACCAATACATTGAAAATATAATTAGGAATCTATTTATTCAATAATTTCTTAATCATATAGCAGGTTCATGATGTGTTTTAGGTTAGTTTTAGAGGTTTGATAGTGTTCATGGTCCTTGGGAAGCAAGAAGGTGAAGACAAGGCAGGATAACTCCGGTAAGTCACTATGGATAGAGAGGTTCATATATATTTGAGCTAGATGGTGAGTATGGATAATTATAGGATGTTTTCATGATGTTACATGACAAGTTCCATGTCAAAGTGAAGAATATTTTGCAAGATATGAAGTTTTTGTTAAAACTCAGTTTTCTTGAGTGTGTTTTTGTGTTAAATGTTGACCTTATGATGCTCATTGTGAATTTTATGATTTACATGGGACCCAGATATTTTGGGGGATGTTTTTCCATTGAGCTAATAATAGTCTCAAAAACTAATGAGGTGGTTTGATTGTCAAGTTTTTATGAACGGATGTTAAGAAGTTAAAGTGGTTAAAAACCCTAGTTAAACCCTAGCTCAAAAGCAACTTAGATAAAATTGCTTACACATGTCTAGTTTTGATTGGTTTTGCAAATGTAGTTATTTGAGGTTATAGAGGACTCCTCAAAATTTCAAAAAAGGCATGATAGAGCTTGTGACAATATGTGGGCCCCACTCAAATAGGAAAGTTTATGAATATGTTTAGTTTGTGGAAAAGTATTCCATTGAACCTAATGAATAAATCAACGTTGATCTAAGCCTGGGATTTTTAATATATTTCCATGATAGTTTCAGGTCATGGTTAAATTCATATAGGGAAAAGTGTGCCATATTTATGAAAACTGATCATTGGGCTAAAAGGGTAGTTTTGAGCAGTTGCAGAGATTGACCTAGTTGAAGGTCTTCCACTTAAAGTTGGAAGGAAATGTAATATGTTTTAGAAATTAAATTCAGATACCTTTCTAATTATTATTTTTTCTCTTTATGAGGTATTTAGATAGGTGAACCAACTCAGATTGTGAAGACCAAGTTTGATTATTGTAGGACAATATTGCGTTGGTGAGAAGATTGGTGTAGAAGTCTCATGTTTTGGATTATATGATGTTTGATATCTATTAGAGAGTGAAGAGGGGTAAATTTTGTTCCTATTGAAGTAATTTATAGGTCTTGAAATTTACATCAAGGGTACAAACCATTTGATTTTCCAAACTTCTTTCTGAGTAGCTCAATCTGGTGAAGAGGAAAAGAGGTGTGGTTTACTTTATTGGATGTTTCATGAGGTGTAGTAAGCATGGATGTATTCTACAAGTTTTTATTTATAATAATTTGTTAAATAATATAGTTTAGGTTCCTTGGTGTGATCTTGAACATGTTCGGTGAAGAAGGGTTCCTGGAAACAATAGTTTTGAGTAGGAAATGGTCCTACTTGATAGAGTTATGAAAAAATTGAATAGTGAAAGGTAATGTGTGAGCATGGATGATGTTATTATGATTTATTTGGATTTTTTTAGGCCTTTTGAGGATTAAAAAGTGGGGTGATATGTTTGGAGGTCTTTGATGTGGTTGGTGATGGGGTTTTTATCCATTTTTGGTTTGTTTAGTTGTCTTGGTGCTTGGACGACCTACATGGGTCTATGATATGAGTTTATGTGAATGCATTTTTATATTTTTATGATTTATTTCTTAATATCCTTGATAAGAACCGACTTGTGATATTTTTTAGATATGAGAAGCATATAAATTCAGTGTTTTGGTTCAATTTTGAACTAGTGAAGTGAGAGGCAAAAATATGACCTAGGTGAAAGAGAAGAAGTGGATCAAGGGCATCAAGAGAGAGCTAAGGATGTGTGAAATTTTTTGAAGAATGTTAAAGATCATGTGTGCAAGGGTTTGAATTCAAATTATTTCATAAAAATATAAGTTTGAGTGAGTTAAGAAAAAAAGGGTTTGAAGGTGTGTGAGTTGAATTTGTGATCTCCATTAGTTGTGGAAGCAACATCACATCAGATATATTCATTTAAAGGTGTTTTAGTTGGTGTTTGATTGTCTTATGGGGTTGTATCCTCCTTTTGGGGTTGGTTCTTCACTAAACTAGGGGTTGGTGTTCCTTGTTGGGTTGGTTTTTTACTAAATTGGGGGTTGGTGTTCCTTGTGCGGTTGTTACCTCACTAAATCAGGCGTTGATGCTCCTTGTACAGTTGGTGCTTCACTAAATCAAGGATTGATGCTCCTTTTTGGGTTATTGCTCAACTAAATTTGAAACATGGCTATAGTAAAGTTATGTTTCAGTGGGTGTTTTTCCCAATGAGGGTTTTCTACTTACATTTGATGTCTATGTGTTCTTTATCTTATTACATGCTATTTTGAATGGTTAATGCACATCTAATAAGATTACATATGGTTATGAAATATGAATGGTTAAGTTAATGTTGAATACTTTTCATGGTAAAATAAGTTAAAGTTTTGTAGGACTGATTCACCCCCCCCCCCTCAGTCCATTGTGCTTCCAACAATGGGTGCTAGTGTTCGCGGCCATAAAAGATAAATCAATCAAATACCGATAGGGCTATAGGGTGTGTAAGGTCAAAAAAATTATAAGAGACAAAACAAAAGGCCCAAAATACATTGTCAATTATTAGTTTCCTCACTTAGCAATCATTTATATATTAGTATGTTCTAGGACCTAGAAATGTACCCAAGTGAATAGATTTTGTGTCTACACCTACAAGTACTAGGTGCATGTAAAACTATTCAGTATTGATCCAATTTAAAACATGTTTTCTATCATGTCACATTGTTTTATTTTCTTTTGCAAGTTAGGTTGTTGGAAACATTATACAATCTATAAAAATATGTAATTTTTTATTTTATGGTACAACCTATATATGTAAGCAACTTTGTAAAATAATTTAGAAACCAATACACACTCACTCAAATAATATAGGAATATAAAGATCTTCCTTTATAAAATTCTTCCTACTTAGAGGGTAAACAACTAATGTACTTATAAAAAAATTCCACTACCATGGGGCTTAAAAATAGCTAGTTTAAAAATATATCAAATTCTTCTATGAATGGCTAATTAAAATACTAAAAACAAAGCTCTTATGAAAGAAAGGTTATACTTCGTATTCTTAGGATTACAAATTTTTATTATACTAAATCCTAAAAATAGTAAATCTACTACTCGTTCAAGCTCTACTTGGAGCTTCCACTTGTAGTTACTTGTGTGGACTATGTTTGGTTGTGTTGAAGCTCAGTCACACATTGTCTGAATTCCTCCTCAATATATCGCAAGTCCAAAATAGGCATCCTCGTCATATAAGGTAAATCCTGAATGACAACTAAGACTCTATTGTAAATAGAATTAACATTTTCACTTAGAAGTGAAGATTTATCCACTTTCCCATTTGTAGAATTTACCAGTTCCATAACATTGGATGTTTTTCCAGCCTTATCTAGTTGGGTAAAATTAGCAGTGAGAGTTGAGATGAATGCTTGTACCTTCTTCTCAAAGAAATATTTTTGGATCAACATCCAATTTGGATGGTAGAATGAAGTATTTTTAACTTCATATAAAATCATAGAAGCTTTCTTCTTGGTGCTTTATATCTTTCTCAACAATCCTTCCATTGTTGCCTTATAATCACTCAATTACTTCAAGATGTAACCCATGCAAATATTCCTCATATTCAAATCATGACTCTTGATAGGCAACACATTGAGACAAATCCCCTTGTTTATGACAACCAATAAGTTGTCCATAGTGGGAAATCCTCTTGGTCATGCATTTTTGTTGGATTTTTACATGTTGAACCCTTGTTTTAATACATCTTTGTGAGTTTTTATGGATACTAACAACTCATACAAAGTTCTCAAATCCATCTACACATTGGGTAGAATATTATTTGGCAATGTCATCCACTGTTGGGCATGAAGAGCATATAAATGATCCTACATTATTTTGACTAAATCAGTTGTCATTTATAGAGTGGCATCAATAACTGATTGAGGGTCTGCATCCATGAATTCCTCACCTGTATGTGATTTCTTGTAGATTCTTAAGATCTCCTCCTTTGATTATATATATATATATATATATATATATATAGGAGTTTCCCCTTAGGCTAAATTCTTATTTTTCACCTTCTTCATAGTTCCTATAGAATAATCGTACTTGAGTGTTACCATTAAATCTTCAATTTGTGCCACAACAGAAGCAATTTTATTTTTCCCAAAAGAAGGAGTCCATGTTTCTTTTAGGGTAGTAGATACAACTGTAGTTATAAAAATCAAAGTAGAAGAATACCTTACCATTTATGGTAAATTTTGTTAATACTAACATGTTCAAAGAGGATACAAGAGATGACCTAATAAAACTCTAAAAAACAAAAAGTGGTCATGGAGTTTTAGAAAGAAGGAAATGGGAGAATGAAAAAAAGACCGTCGAATTCCATTCCTGGCGTACAAACTCCTTCGACTCTGATCGGCCTTCTCAACGCTAAACAATGCCGAAGCTACCACTCCGTTCGACAATCCAGGATTTGCAAGTAATTGGTGTGGCGCTATGGCCGACTAGGTAGTTTGAATAAACTCCTAGCCACACAATATTTAACTTATTATTTCCTAACAAATAATAGGTCAATAATATAAAAACATACAATGCCTAAATAATTTAGGTCTTCACACAACAATTTCTCATTCTCCGTTGAGCCGGTGTGTTACAATAGAATGGGTTCCCTATTTATACAAAATTAGGGCCCTCAAATAATGCACTTAACATCATCCTTAGGCTAATATTAGCTTACCTGTACATAGAAATTGGGATAAAAATTCCCAATACATGGGCGGATTGCATAGGAAATGGGATTAATACCAATTTCTAGCCGATTAGCATGTTTAATGGGATTAAATCCCAAGTTTGGCGGGCTGTATTTTTTAAATGGGTTAAAATCCCCATTGAGCGGCTAAGGTAGGTGGGTAATATCCCACATTAGACGGCTGATAATATTTTAGGCTTTATTAAGCCTTTCCATGCGCATGAAGTGGTCAAAAGACCACGTTGGGCTTATAACCGCCCTCAACAACCGCTTCCCACCTTCTTCCTTCCACGTGGAAGTTTCCATGCATGGGTCTAATGCCCCCTAACAACCACTTCACCACCTTCCACGTGGTCAAAGCATTTGCATTTGATTTGGCGGTTCATACTAATGTTTTAAACATTAATATATATATGTGGCATTTGGAAAGTGGCCTTACCAAGTAATTATAGTTTCGACCCATACAATGTGGCCTAGAAACAAATTAATCCAGTAATTAGCATATATTCCACTTGTCATCTCCCGATAGGAAAATCGAGCAAATTCGACAAGTGGTGGCAAGCCAACGTGTCACAGTGCAATTAGTCCAATATTGACCAGTTGACCATAGTTGACTTTCTCGATGTCTGAACTTTGACCGAACATATCTAGAGCTCCCGATATCCATTTGTCACGTTCTCACAGTCGTTGGAAAGATCTCGAAATGATATTCTACACTGACACAATTTAGGGATGTTTAGGGAACTTTTGAAAATGATCCCCTGATCAATACCATTGCAAAATTGAATTCAAGTCAACTATTTATATATTTTTCATTGATTTTGAGGATTTGAGCGACTCGTGCCTTTTTTACAATTGATGTCAATTACCTGGTAGGTCCTGTCAGTCATTGTAAAGTGTAAGCCAATAAGAAAGATCTAAGTTACTTCACAATTCACAATGTTACTCCTTTGATACCCTTGTCAATTTTCAACCAATAATAATAATCCAAAATACTTTTTATTTCACATAACTGATCTCTGGTAAGACTTTGTTAGAAATAGTCAGAAGAGATGCAATACTAATTTCAATCCTCAGTAATCCTTGTAAAAATGTAACGATGTGAAGAGCGCATGAATGAATATCTTCCATGTAGTGTGCTTGCTTTGGAGAAGTCTGGGTTTCTAATATTTGTGAGATACTTGTCCTTTCAATTTGTGAATAGTTAATGAATCAACAAGTCCATGTAGTATTGGAATTGTCAATACTTGTCAAGCCTGAAGAGTATGTGGTATAAAGTATAAAAAATGAACAAGGTCTTCCACTTTGCTTCATAAACCATAATAAATGTCATACCTTGTAATTTAAATTGTGAATAAACATTTTTGGGTCAGGTAATAATGTGATGACGGTCTACATACTTTATAATGTGATGAAGGTCTACATACTTTCATAGACTAAAAACACTTGTTTCTTTCACAAAAAAATCCTATAATGTCATATTTAAAACCACAATTCTGTTAAAACATTATTAGTCTAAAAATCATAATTTAAATTGGACAATGTGAAAAATTGGTAAACCATCATAGACCAAAAATGCCAATTTCCTTTACAAATGAATCACCTATAACTTCATACTTCAAAAAAAAAATTCATTAGATAATGATTAATCCTAAAATCATAATCTATGCAGAACAATGTGACAAAATTGTAATTAAAACACATAGTTGTTTATAACATTTAAAATAGTTTTGTTATTTTGCTAAATATATCATAGAGTCTCCATTATTTCAGTTTAAAGTATGGGGTCCATGGAGGTGTTTTCAACAACAAAAAACTGCAACTTTGTTAAAGTGTTTTTAGTCCAAAAATCATAAGTTAAGAAAGGCAATGTATCATAATGAAATTCATACTGATATTTATAACTGCATCATAGATTAAATGATGTCAAATATAGAAAGTATTTCAATTTTGGATTCTTGAGTTCCTAATTTGGTGATGTGAAGGGACTTTATGTGAGCTTGTGACTAGTTGTATTGAATGTTTTTAAAATCAAATTTTAGGTGTAAAAGTGACATGTTGTACTTGCCATATAATACAATAATCCTAAACCATAATTATGATTTATGATTTATGAGTGGGTTAAATAAATATAAGGTGGCATCACACATTAATGTAGCTTCCCACAATGTAAAATCACATCCTATTTGAAATGGTATTTGAGGGGGATGACATGTACCTGTAAATATTGGATCAAATATAAATGTTTTATCATTAGAACTCAAATTCTAGTTATAGAAATATATATTTCTAAAAAAGTAAGACTAACTTAAATTATATTTTTCTATTTTGTCATAGTTCACACAAAAATTAAGTTAAATGTGCATGTGTTTTGATCTTCTAGTCATGGTGAATTGAATATAATGAAAAGATAGAACCGATATAATTCACAAGTTGTATTAAGCATGAAAGTTTGGTCTTTATCTCTCTTTTCTCATCCTATGTTGCTTAAGCTTTAGATTTTCCAGTTAAAATTTGGTATTTCTTTTTACCCACTATGACTAGAATTCCAAGGATCTTATTGCACAAAATATTTTATACTAGGTGAAGTTTAATTGCACTTTGTCAATCATATATTAACCTTGCATAATCTCATGGATTCAGTGGGGGATTTTTCTTTTGTTGATAGTGTTCATTTTGGTTTTATTTTTAGGATAGCTCCTATTACCCTTGACTTTCAAATGTATCAATTCTTCGTTCAAAAGCTTTTGTCTGAAGGATATTTTACTTTTGAGGATGGCTTGAAGCCTATCTAGAACAACTTCCACCCAAAGCTTATGGCGTAGGAGGTGTAATTCCTTACGTAGATTCTCTGAAAAATATGTTTCTTATTTTTTGAAGAATGTAGGAAGATTAGGGAGAAAGGTGTGCAAGGCCTTATAACAAAGAACTTTGAGTGTGGAATTGTGGTTGAAGGAGAACTCAGAGTCACGATTGTGCAGGGGGGGAGAGAAAGACGATCCTTCCCATATAGTGGAGAAATGATGCAACACTAGCTCTTCACGTTCGAAGGGAAGGCTAAAATTTTAAATATTTTAAGTGGCTCTTGTCCATCTCATAGGATTTTTATTGAAATGGGGATGTCTGTGTCCTACATTAGTAACATTTTGTAAGCATTTTGGGCCATGGATGATTACAAATAATTTCATGAGGGGAAGGAGAAAATACTCTTTAAACCAGTCTCAGGTCCTCTTACTCGTATGGAACCGTGAACAAGAATAGTCTTTTATAGCATGTGTCTATTTTTTCAATTTGTAAGTTTTTATGTCAAAACTATTGTTTCCTCCTATAGGATATCGTAATTATAACTTTGGGTAATAAAGTTACATGCCTTTATTTTTACTTTGATGTATCTATGAATATAAGTTTCAAGGGTGACGGCCCTAATAGATCCCTCATCTATTATGCAAAAAATAAAACAATAACAGGTGAAACATTAAAACTACTCCTAAACTAACAATGTTAAAATAAATATGGCATATTTTGTTGGAAACATTGAATGAGACAATTTTTTGTTTCATGGTAAAAGAGGGTTTTCACCCTTTATGGTCCTTAAAACAACCTTTACATCCTTAAGGATAGTATGTTTTCTTGTTGAATATTTGCAAAATTTAATTCGTCTTCTTAGTGTAAGAATGTCAAGTGAGTGAAACAAAGATAATTTATTAATTTCCCTGGAGATGAAATTTCAAAAAGGACATTGCCCAATAGTTTTAAGAATTGATAAATAAAATGATTTTCCATCGTCTCAACTATTTTATATGTTTTTTTCCATTTTTACACTAAATCATGTTAATTATTACTAGATTCACCAATGTACAAAACTAGTTACAACGACAGGAAGAATTTGACAAGTTTATTTCATGGTTCCTTAAAATTTTCCATGCCCATCTCTTCGTGGGTGGCATAGACAACTCCCTCAGATTTATCTATTACTAAATGTAACCCTCAACATGTCCAGTTCATTAAGTACGATAAGCTTGTTAAATGTTATGTTGAGAAAAACTACAACATAGATACTCGTCCCTTCAAAGATTTTGCAAATTTGGAGGGAAGGGCACCAAAGAAATTTTGGAATGGAATGGAACACATCAAAAGAATGTGAAAGAGGATTGGGTAGGGTTATAGTGCAAGGGTAACACTTATAGAGAGGCAGGCAGAGGTGGGTTGGGGGGGGTGTGTTGTGTGCTATATATATGAGAGAGATGAGATGCGAGAGACGAGAAGAGAGAGAGAGGAGAGAGAGAGAGAGAGAGAGAGGAGTATTAGAGAGGGAGGGAGAGAGGAGAGAGAGGAGAGAGAAGAGCGATACAGAGAGATAGAGTGAGAAGAGAGCGATGATCAAGATGAAGAGAGGAGGAGAGAGATCAAGAGAGAGATGAATGCGAGAGAGATTATAGATAGCATGCTGCAAGATGGAAGAGAGAGAGAGAGAGATAGCTAGCGCGCGACATTAGAGTAGAGAAGAGAGAGAGAGCCAGAGAGAGAGAGAGAGCGAGAGCGAGACAGATATAGATATATGAAGAGAGCGATATCGAGACAGAGAGAGAGGATACGAGAGATAGAGAGAGAGAGAGAGAGAGATAGAGACATAGAAGAGAGAGAGAGACGACGAGAGGAGAGAGAGAGTGCTAGAGTATCTATAGAAGAGAGATAATGGGAGATGAATATGAGAGGAGAGGAGAGAGGAGAGAGAGAAGTAGAGAGAGAGAGATTAGAGAGAGGAGAGAGAGAGAGCGATATAGGAGAGAGAGATAGAGATAGAGATAGAGACGAGAGATAGAGAAGAGAGAGAGAGAGAGTAGCGAGCGATGAGAGAGAGCGAGAGGATGAGAGGAGAGATCGAGAGAGAGAGAGATCGAGACAGGCGGAGAGAGAGAGAGAGAAGAGAGAGAGATAGAGCTATACATCTCTATCTATATCTATATATAGATTATACGATATATTATATATTATCATATCTCTATATATATATAGGTATAGATATAGATATATCTATATGTATAGATATAGTATAGATATAGAGATAGATAGAATTATATATATAATATAGATATATCATATATATATATATAATATTGATATATATATATAATATATATACATATATAAGATGCTGTGTGTGTGTGTGTGTGTGTGTGGTATCTATATATATCGTATGTATAGATCTACGATATATATATCTAGACCAATAGAGAGATGTGGTGGTGTGTGTGTGGAGCGGATATAATATATATATGTGTGTGTGTGTGTATATCTCTGTCTGCTGTATATATACAACACACATATCTATATATCTACACAACCCCACACACCCTATATGTATATATGTATATAATATAGATACCTAGACATACAGTAGTATAGTATCTATGACACAGAACATATAATGTCTCGATGTCTACATACATACCACCACCCACTACACCACACACAGAAGAGAGGAGGGAAAGAGGGAGGGGAGAGGGGAGAGATAGAGAGCGAGAGAGAGGAGAGACAGCGCGATGAGAGTATAGACAGAGGACAGACAGACAGCCGAGAGAGAGACAGAGACATAAGACAGAAAGACAGAAGAGAGACAGAGAGAGAGAGAGAGAATAGAGATAGAGATAGGAGATATAGGTGGGGGGGGGTAGGGGGGGGGGGAGGATGAGATAGGGAGGTAGGGAGATATCGATACAGACAGAGAGAGGGTAGTAGAGAGAGAGGAGACAGAAAGACATACAAAAGGATCTATAGAGATATATATATAAATATAGTATGTTATGTATGTATATATATATCTGTATGTATGTATGTATGGTATGTATGTATGTATGATGTATGTGTGTGTTGTATGTATGTATGAATCCATAAACATAATAATAATACAATATATATACATAGTATCTACATATATGTATATGTAGCATGTAGAAATGAAATTTCGGAGCCAGCAGGTATGTATTTTATGGTTTGAAGAATACACAAGTGAATGATGTGAAATGTGAATTTTTCCAAGACCAAGCAAAGAATACATACAAGACTACAAATTGCGAAAATATAAGAGTGATAATTGCAATAACGAAAAAAATAGCTCCAACTCAATACTCCATATCATATAATGATGCAAGTGATGTACATATAAAAGGGGACGAAAGTGCAACAACCACCTAGATCAGTGGTGAATAACTCTCACTAACTGATACTGGCCATAGAGTTGACTCCACACAACTAGTAAGCTAACTTAACACAGTTGGTACACCTAAGCAAGCATATCCCATGAGTGTAGGAAAAATCCAAGTAAATAAATAAATACAAGGAAAATGAATATCCTAAACTAACAATAATCATATACATGTGTGGGAACTTTTTGAAAAATGTGTCAAATTAATTTAAATTCACACAATTATGATTGCAAGATATGTATAAAATGGTGTTCTTTGAGACAAGATATGAACAATTGTTATAACATAATGGGTGGTGTATTTTTATATATGCATCAAGTGAAATCATACACTTGGCATGTGAGTTGCTCGACAAAATTCCTGAAAGATATGTCCTTGTGGACTACAATAGCGGAAGGATATACAAGGCATAGTAATTCCAAAGTTCCTCTTATACTCCTTGAGCTAATAAAGAACTTAAGATACCCCAAAAAAATAATTCAATAAAATATTTTCCTTCACTAGTGGTAGAACGGAAGATTCCTTCAATTCACATTGTATATAGTTTCATCCTTTCAGGGAGAACCAACACCCCTTAACTACTTTTTTTTGTAAAAAAGTAAGTAATGTCTGTTTATATTAGAGGGAATGGTTCAAATGTTGAGCACACGAATGTTGTCAAGTGCTGCGTTCACGCGAATGGCAATTAACAGGAGTGGTCCATACTCACACCAAATCCCCCCACACCTCTCCCCTGTTCCTTCCCCCCCCCTCCCCTCAGCCCCCCCCTAAACCTCTTCCCCCCCATATCCCCCCCATGCGAAACAGTTTAAACAAAGCAAAGAGAACATTTGTAAACTAAGAAATTGACTTCTAAGTAAAATTGATTGATTATAGAAAAACAAACATACATATTTGGCTTTAGGTGTAAGATGGAAATGAATGGGTGGGCATTATAGAGAACTGCCAAGATTATATAATACATAAACTTATAAGAATTCGAGCTATACCATCCTCTGGCTCGTATTGATGGTCACTTTCGCTCAAAAACTCACTTGAGCAATTGGTGCCGTATGTTTATCAATACCTTAACTCATTTGCCTCATGTGTTCGATCCAATAACGTTACCAGTGTGAGCTCCTCGGCTCCTGCAAATTCCTATCTTCTTCCAACTTCTCCTCCCCCCTCCCTCTCCCCCTCTCTCCTCCTCTCCTTCGATTCTACATCTATCAATTACTGTACACTTTTTCTGATACGACCTATCGTATACATATACACCATAACATGCAAAAAATTCTTTATGTGTATTCGGATTCGATCCCTTTGTCTTGTAAGAGTGGCATTTTGGCATGATTGCTTTTTTACCCCCCTTTCATGACTTTACGCTGGTTATTCTTCGATAATTTACTAATACTATAATATCATATATTCTTTTTAAATGAATACCCTTTAAAACTGACCATGTGCAATAATTCATCAACACCAGCAATAAAGAGTACTAATATAAGACAATTGCAGACCATATCTTAGGATGAACTATGTCCAAATGGTCTCCATTTGCATACTTGACGTTCCATTTGCCATTTCTAATCATTACATAAAGAGGAAAATATGATTACTCTAATGTGCCATGAGGATAATGAATAGAATCAATTAACAAAACTCATATTTTCCCATCAAAACCTATAAATATGCTATCATGGGTGACATTTTAACCATAAACATGTTGTTCTTGATTGAACCCATTAAACAAATATGCCAAAAATAGAGCTAATATGAGCTTCCTCAGGAATTCCATGATGGAAGAAAAGGGGCTTGCACGTTGATCACAACAGACTATAATGGAAAGGGGATTTTTTTTAGATGTCGTAGTTACAAATAAAACTTATGTTCTTCTATCAAACATAGATGCAGAAGTGTGTTCGTTGGGTGAGGTTCAAATGGTAAAGAGATTGATGAAGGATTGAGGAAAAATAATTACTCCTCTGCCACCATAGTGAGAAGTTGGTAGTTTCCTTTGGATTATTGTGTTTGACTTGGGTTAAATCACAAAAATTCTTGGTGAGGATGTTCATGTATTTGTAAGATGGAATTATGGTATTCCATGAGAAGTGGCTATAATTTACAAACTAAAAATATATATTTAAAAATGAAACCCTAAATTTCCATTGAAAATTGAAAAGCTTAGAATAAATAAAATTTCTAAAAGATGATTGAACATGTGAAATATTGTTCCAAATGGTATCCATTTACATACTCGATTGTTCCATTTTCCATTTCTAATAATTATAGAAAGAGGAAAATATGATTACCTTTGGTGTTCTATGAGGATAATGAATAGAACCGGTTATCAAAACTAATTTGTTCTAGAATCATATTGATATATGAGCTTCCTAAGGACTTCCATAGAGAAAGAAAAAGGGCTTGCAAGTTGATCACAACAGATTATAATGGAAAGGGGATTTTGCTAGTTTTCTTAGTTGCAAATATAGAATCAAATGTCTATGTAGAAGTGTGTTGGTGGAGTGAGGTTCAAATGGTAAAGAGATTGATTAAGGATAGAGGAAAATAAATTACTCCTCTGCCACCATGGTGAGAAGCTAGTAACTGCCTTTGGATTATTGTGTTTGCATTAAGTGAAATCGTGAAAAACACTTAATGAGGATGTACGTGTCTTTGTGAGATTGGATTATGATATTCCATGAGAAGTGGATATAATTTACAAACTAAATATATATATTTATTTATATGAATGAAACCCTAAAGTTCCATTCAAAATTGAGAAAGATAGAATAAGGAAAAATAAGAAGACAATTGAACATGTGAGCTATTGTCCCAAATGGTCTACATTGGCATAGTCAATTGTTACATTCACCATTTCCAATCATTATAGAAAGATGAAACTATGATTACCTCTGGTGTGTTATGACGATAATGAATAGAATCCATTGATAAAATTCATCTTTTCCCATCAATGGCTATAACTATGTTATCATGGGTGACATTTGCACCATAAATATAGTGTACTTGATAAAAACCCATTTTAAAAAAATGATAAAAACAAAGCTAATATGAGCTTCGTAAGGGATTTCGATGATGCATGGAAGAAAAGGGGCTTCCAAGTTGATTACAAAAAATTATAATGGAAAGGGGATTTTTGCTAGATGTCATAGTTACAAATAAAAATTTCGTTCTTCTATCAAACACCTATCCAGACGTTTGTTGGTGGGGTGAGGTTGAAATGGTAAAGAGATTGATGAGGGATTTATAACGACCCAGAAATCCACACACGAAAAACACAGTGAAATACAGGATAACTTCTTTTTTTTTGACTTGCTAGACACATAATATGACACAACATGTCGTCACCAAGGATACAACTAACTCTGTGAACAACTTGATACAAGGATGGCCATAAAGCAGCACGGAAACGTTCACACCTATCAAGGACAATATACTTTTCTTTGTTTTTTTTTTACAGAACAACATAGAAGCCCAACCACATGACACTCTCACAGCTAGGGCAAGCCACAGTACGAAATGATTGGAGGTTATTTATTTTGATAAGGACACCCTTTAACTCATGACTTAAGTTTTCAGAAGGGATTCAATATATGATTCGCACAAATTCATCTTACCAACTGAGTTATGTTCTTTATACACGGTAGAGTTAGTTCGCTTAAATTCTTCTCCTTTATATCCATTATGTGTTTCATATATTTATTTGATAAAGATGGTAATTTAATTCCATAAGGCCATCTATTCACAGTTATGTTACTAGGAACTCGTTCATGCCCTTATGACAACATCGGTTCACGTTCAACAAACTTAGAGAAGAAGGTCAAATGAGTTCACCCTTAAGACGTCATTATATCTTACTAAGGTTTAATGAAGCTTGAGGTTTTATACGTTAGTTAATTAGCGCTCTTACTTAGGCTTCACCGAAAGAGCTTATCAAGAGGAAGCTACTTACTTTTAAAAAGGCTGAGAGATAAATTGAGTGGTTTTCTAAATTTCTTCTCTTACTGTTAAATCTTATTAGAAACTAACCATAGTTTTCCTTTAAACTTGTCTTTAGCGTTCACCAAAAGAGTAGTGTTTACTAGTTTAGTTAGGGATAACACGTATATAAAATCACTTTGCAGGATGGTCTCACTCTTGATTACTTAAGGTATTGTTTGTTACAAGGGGATCTAAACCACAACATATTTCTTTAAATAAAAACTTTTAGGTAAATTTTGTAAGGAAAAGCACCCCATTAAAGCTTACATATAACCCATCAATGCAAAGTCTTAGAAAGATTTAAATTAACACTTAATTCTCAAGATCAAGTTTACAATGCTGATGCCAGTGAAGAGATTGTATATTATTTCTCACAAGAAGAGTTACTAGCCAAATACAAAAAGGACAAAACTACTACTTCACGTAATTCTCCGAACAATTCCAGGCAAGAGGTCATATAAACTCTCTTTTACAAGCAATTTACCACAATTTACAACACATTGGACATTTTTACAAGGAACTTCATAAATGTAAGATGAACCTTTAACACTCTTTCCTCTAGATCTACTCGAATAATCACATCTGCACAAAATTAACTTAGAGTGCAGTTTGCTAGAAACTGAGCATGTTAAGACTACCATTGCAACCGTGTCAGCTCACATCCTATGAATCATGAAAGTAAAATTCTAAACTCAAGAATGACAAATCACCAACCACAATCATATGTGTCACAAGCTGAGAGATTTAGACGCCAACAAAGAGGAATACCAATATTCAACGTGAGAGAGATATTCCCAATACAAACAAGGCGAGACCTTATTGGTTGAAGGACAACAAGGCTTTTTTTTTTTTTTTTTTGCGGTATTGAGATTTAGTCATGTAATCCTAGTGGATTACGTGATGAAATCTAACACCCCCCAAAAAAAAAAAACAGCATTCTATTATTATTAACCAAAAGGAATTAATATAAAGATCAGTCATATGAATTCCCTCTTCACAATGCGCTTGGGAATAAGACTGCAAATTGACACACCTCCTTGTTTTAGGAAGAATATAGGCCCCAACATATATGAAACAAATCAGTCAAAGATTAAAGTTAACTTCATTGACTGAATAAACAACATACATATAGTACTCACAACACAATAACTGAATCTGAGGAATTCAATATACCAAGTAATTCTCACCGAACCTAATTATTTTTCTTCAAGAAGTTAAATAAATTAGATCTATCCAACTAATTACATTCAACAACTATAGTTGGATTACACAAGCAAGAATCAAGAAGAAGTCTTTTCACCTCAACGGTTGTATTATCTTACATCACATAATTAGTAATAAAACCCGTAATCCACCACTCGTATGATCATTGTAAGAGTTAAGGACTTAGCTCCTACACTACTGGACTGAGTCGATTCCTACCTTTTCCATTTTATACAAGTCTAACCCAATTAAAAGCAAGGTAACCATTCATATTTCTCATTCATGCCTCAGTCACACTTACTCAGAAAGTCCCTACCTAAATTATTGAAGGTTTGCTAAGCTACATAATGGATTCATAGACAACCCATTTCATTTGATCCTTGAATTTTAACAAGCAAGGGATAGTCTGTTGAAATATAAGTGAATCGACACAAGATCCTCTAGCGTGACCCAACTCGAGTCACCAATCACACGTTAACAGTCAATGAAGAGGACTACAAAGGAAAGAAAATACTCTTCCTATGAACTATGCCTTCTCTTCCGTCTCTTAACACACCATATGAATAGTTAGGGCATAACCATCTATTTTCATGACAGTCTACTCGACCTATCCTCTAGTCACTCTAAAGAAACGTCTGTCTATTGCCAGAGTTCGATGAACTCTTTTATCTTATGATACAGTGACTCACGTCACAGGATCTGTATTGAGCAGTCAATATTTCACTCAACGTAGGCCTCTAAGAAACATCATACTCACTATGGGAGGTCTATACACCGATTCAGCCTAAGAAAATCTTTACCAAGACAAAAACAAACCAATTAGCCCTACAACTGGCCATGAGTCGACAAATCTACAACATATCTCAATAATGTTATTCATGGCTCAAGTTATATCTGCTACTGCTGGTTTAGAAAATCGAACCTCAACCATTGTTCACTATGTCTCTAAATGTCACCCGAAATTTTAAGAATTAAGAAGGAAAGCCACCCCGATTAAAGATCTAACACCCACGGTATAAAATTCAACCATTATTTTGTATCAAATAGTAGTTACTCTTTATTTCGGAGAAGGAAAAAATGACGGCAGAAAAGAAATGTTATACATGCTATCACAGTTGCTATTAGGGTACTGAAAAGCAAACAACTCCCAACAGTCCTTCCATTCCTTCAATCTAGGTCGATTCACAAGGAAAAGTAGAAGCCCATTGTGAATGCCATAACAGATACAGAAACAAAAAGAAGGACCATTCAATTCATGACATAATAAAGGGTAGCAGAAGATTGCAAGGGAAGGTTTAACATGCCTGGTTTAAAATGCCATCTCCATATGCATATGATTGGTTTCAATGCCGCTGCTTGCCCTTTAACCCAAAGTGCTCTGCGAGCTCGTGCTAGTGCCATGTTCACGCGGTGACAAACCAGCTACAACCCAACCCCATGATTTGAAGCTCAGACACAAGACATAATGATTACATCATGCTCCTGGATCTGGAAGGCATCTACCGTAATGATAAATAAACCTTTTCCTTCATCAGATGGGGACAGCATCAAACTCTCGGTTGCAAACATTACAGCTGTAGCTTGTAAAGGTGTGATAATTCCAACAAAAACTTTATGCTTGCCAACTGGTGACTCGTTGAAGAAACCTCATATAATAGCAAGCAAATTGTGTTTCATGAATATCATGATATGAAACAGATCGGCCTCTATGAGGTTCTCTTCCATGGGTTACATCTACAACAAGTAAGATTCAATAGAGAATCTTTGTAAATAAATTTTCGTTTGGGTCGCTGCCTGGTAACACCCTCACTGTCACATAATTGATTTTTGATAAAAAGAATACCTTGAAGGAGAATCCCGAATTGAGGCTGCATTCAATATTAAACAGATAACAACATAGTTGGACAACCTGCTTGTTGGAAGCGCTCAAAATGCTTCAATTTTCTGAAGGTATTGGATGTGAATCAGAATCAAGATTTGCATTCTCTTCAGGTATCTAGGAATCCAATACTCCACCTTTTACTGGTGGCTGTAAATCATGATTTTTCACCTCCATCTCTGACATTACTCTTTCACTCAATGAAGCCTCATTTAATACTTTTTCATTTTTGGTTGGATTTTCTTCTAAAATGAATCACACTTGGTGACTAGAAAGTCCATCTTGAGATACGCTCTTCACATTACCTTCCTCTATGTTAGCAGATATTCTATGGCAGTATGGGAGCCTTGAAAGTCCTGCCCAGAGACTTCTGTATTCTCTATCCTTTTTCACCACCAGTCAACTTGCTAATATTTTCAGAAGAGACCTCATGATGGATAAACCTACACGATGCTCCTCGGAAACACCTACCATCTCTCTTAAATAAATGCATTTGGAACAGTGCCCCTCCTCTTTCTTCCCTCCACATGTTCATCGCCACGCCTGAAATCAGGTGGAGGTGTCCTACTTCTGCTCCTTTTTCTCCTCGGTGACCAATGTGAGATCTGCTCCTCCCTTCGACTCCTGCCAACATCGAGACCGACTGATGCTCCGACTCGAGATGTTTTATGTGCTTTCCCCACCATATAGAACACCGTTTGATTCAATGTCACTGGCCCCCTTCCCTCATTAGTCTTCCAAATTCATCAACAATCTACGCAGCACTCAAGAAGGGGGAGGTGGTAACACGCATTCCCTGCTTGGTAGACTGTTCGTTTCAGCTCTAACCACAATCTCAAACCAATGGGCTAGGCGCTTGGAATAACTTCCGGTCAGTACCTTAAAATAAGTGTGAAGGCAAGTCTCATCTCACTTTGCAAAAATTGCCTCAAGATTTGATAGGGCTTCTTCCATGTTAAATATTCACCCACCTGGACGGAAGCGACTTTTCACAATGAAAAGGCAGAAATTCTCAACTAAAAATTTATCTCGTTCTTCTACTACAGCTGCAAGATTTTTACAACAACTGATCACGACTATGGTTGCATGCAACCAGAACATCAAGGATCAACACCAAAGGTTCCTTGGGATCACCCTGCGGCAGGTGTCACCACTTAACTCTCTCTCGAGGCCACTGATTTTCTGAGATAAGTTTACTTTCTCTACCCTGTAGCTACTGCATCTTAGCCAATTACTTCCTCACGGCATCTTCCTAGGAAAAGTTCGTTCTACGCTCCACTGATACTGCCTGTGCTGCACCTGATTTTGAGAACCAACACCCACCCTCACAACATCAGGGTGATAGGACCTCATCTTCACCATCAATGAATCCACTATCAGAACACGCTTGTGTGTTTTTGTATGTAGCAATCATCTGTTGCAGCCTTTGTTGGAGTGTTAAACAAGCATTCGTGGTTTAGGGTAGAAAACAACAGGTAGACCACGTGATGAGTTGCTGAGGCCCTAGATTTGCCACGTAAAACATTTATTTAAAAATGGGCAGTGCGGCCACTTACAGGAAGTTGACACACGCAACGCGGTGCAGGGGGTTGTTATGACTGCAATGGAATGGTGGCCATTAAAGCCACCCACCTCCAGCCGACAAAGGAAACAGGTCAAAAAAAATATTAACCTTTCCGTCCCACGCCAAACGTGGTACACAGGAATCAAAAGGGAGAAGAGGAGAGAAAAGGTAGGTTGGGGACATAAAAATCTATATTTAAAATTAGTAATTTAAAACCAATTCTAAGATTGCGGGATCGTGTCGACCCAGGAGGAGAACGGGGTTGAGTAATTAAATGAAATATTTACGCGAACGCCACTCCCAAACCGTGGCGCCACCACAAAACATACTCTTCCTCATTTGCGCAATGAGGCTCGATCAGCGGGAGCAAAAAACAAATCAAAAGGATAGTTTAATGATAACAGAGGATGATATCGATAACAATCGATATAAAGAAGGTAATAATAAAATACAATCGTTGATCGATAATACAATCATAATGTCATTATTATTATTATTATCATTATTACCATTTTACAGCTTGTAAAATAATTATCAATTATAGTCATAATGGTCAGCAATCGAGGTCGACGAAGGCACAACGACACTCCATGCTTAGCACTCGATCGCCACAGGATGAACACGTGTAACGTAGAACAGGGCATTACATTCTCCTCCCCTTAAGAAAGCATCGTCCTCGATGCGACATTACACGGAGGAAAGTAAATAGTTCGCAACCAAGAACAGGTAAAGGAGAAAGTACACCCTATGGTTTAAAATTTTAGTTGATTAAAGCACGGTCACAAGGTAGCCTTAGGAACATTTGGTAGAATTTTTAACTTTCAATGTTCTGTGAAGATTGGCAGTTCTTTCTTGTTCATCATTTCATTAGTCTCTTTCCATTATCATTATTTCTAGTTTTAGTTTCTTTTTTTTTTTTTTTTAAATATCATCATTGAAGAGTTTTGATTTATTCCTTATTGTGGGTGCCCAACATGAGCTGCTAACACAACACCCTATCAGGTTCACAAGACCCTACGGATTCACAAGTACACAAGTATATACTTCAAGATTGTATTACACCACAAAAGGTTACACAAATACAAAATAGAATAGGCACACTCCACATAACATAGTACTCGTCACACATCAATGACTGACATACAAAATACTCAAACAAAAGAGTACTACAATCCACCAGACATTTCCTCAATTCCACGTATGAAGATTTTCCATGACTCATAAAAACTACATGTACATAGGGCCCACAAGGGCATCAATGACATATCCACAACATCACAACACATATCCATCTGACATGAGTAACACATACATCAAAAGACCACTACCAAACATCACAATATCCTGAAACTCAACATATATCCTGAAACATCAACCATACAGACAAATATCATAAGCCTCCCTCAAACTCTTATGCCTCCCTCAAGTCTCTTATGCCTCCCTCAAACTCTTATGCCTCCCTCAAGGAGGCCGGTTGACCCTATGGTCTAAGACACATAGAGTTCGAACACTCCTAACCCAAGTGACATAATAACGCGTGGTTCAACAACCCGCTAGTTATCTGTACTCCTTGGGGCGTACCCCTATACAACAAAGCGGGTCCATAGGTCCAACCATTCCATGGTGCATCCCATGACCCTATTCCACACATCACGACAATAGAACCAGCACAACAATCCAATCAAAGTGCCAAGTGGCAAAGTACAAGCCTTGGGCAAGGCGGTAAAAATTCCAAATTTAAAAGAAGACCCAAATTCAAGCAAAATAAATGGCCAAATAGCCATAGTTAGTATACCAAAATCCCCATGTTAGTGCCACAAACCAAGGAAATGCCCAAAATTGTAAAGCATGGCAATCAAGAAAAGCTGCTGGTCCTTACAAAATAAAGTAAAAAGCTCAATTTATGAATAAAATCAACTTATAATAATGTCACATTACGATAACTGTGTGGCCTTATCTAGCCACCAAAGGGGTACTCAACGAGTTGCTAGCACTCGGAACATCGAGCCTCAGCTCGCAAAATACGTATCAATAATACAACTGTCATCACCTCCATCTGAATCATCCCGCCACCACTTCGACAAGGCTAAACATAGTCATAGTTGCACTTAGGTTGCATACATACAACCACATAGGGAGAGAGGAAGGATTCACATGTTATCTACTAAACTCGAGTTTCGGCTCGAGTTATTGACCCATGGTATACCATTCCTCACTCACAACATACACTTCTACCGATTACCCTCAGGGTCGGTTAGCGTAAGGTTCACAACATAACATACAACAACATCACTAACATAACGGTGGCACACACATAACTACCATAACGTCTTACATATGGTACATATACAGGATAGATCACGATCATACATTCACTGAGTGTAACACATCACTTTACCACATTCTGCACCCAAAGTGCACTCACCATACAATAGGGTTCATACACTCACCGTATGACCCCAAATCACAACATGAAGACATTACATATTTGCACACATCATACATATGATGAACATAGTACATCACAACATAACATCCATTGCTACATAACAAGGTGGTACACACATTTCTTCAAAACATGGTAAAAACATCATGATACAACTCATTTCTTTTAACATCAATCTAGTCATACAACACATTGATACACCTACATATCACAATATGTCCACAATGCTCCAACACTATGTCATCCACATTATAATTCTTTTCACACATCACAAACAATAATTCACACGTGAACTCTTCATAGAATCCACAAGAAGGAGAGAGAATACTCCCATCCCCAACACATCAACATGATCACAAACACGCACTGAGGTGACATACACATCATGTGCGTTCACAATATCACAATTATGACAATAATCACATCACGCTTGAAGCACATTACTCTTCCAATATCTACCACCATCATGCAACATCATCATCATCATGCAGTATCATCATGTAACACCACCACCACCATGTAACATCATCATACAACACCAATCCGGCCCATAGGTTCGAGAGCATGAACCTATGCTCTGATACCAAGTGTAATGACCCAAAAATTCACAAACACGAACAACACAGTAAAAGACAGGATATTTTTTTTTTGACTTGCTTGACACATAACATGATGCAACATGTCGTCACCAAGGATACAACTAACTCTGTGAACAACTCGATACAAGGATGGCCATAAAAGCAGCACGGAAACGTTCACACCTATCAAGAACAATATACTTTTCTTTGTTTTTTTTTGACAGAACAACATAGAAGCCCAACCACATGACACTCTCACAGCTAGGGCAAGCCACAGTAAGAAATGATTGGAGGTTATTTATTTTGATAAGACACCCTTTAACTCATGACTTAAGTTTTCAGAAGGATTCAATATATGATTCGCACAAATTCATCTTACCAACTGAGTTATGTTCTTATACACTGTAGAGTAGTTCACTTAAAGTCTTCTCCTTTATATCCATTATTTGTTTCATATATTTATTTGATAAAGATGGTAATTTAATTCCATAAGGCCATCTATTCACACTTACATTACTAGAACTCGTTCATGCCCTTATGACAACATCGGTTCACGTTCAACAAACTTTACAGGTACCCTGGATAAAGTTAAAGGAAGAAGGTCAAATGAGTTCACCCTTAAGACGTCATTAGTTCTTACTAAGGTTTAATTGAAGCTTGAGGTTTTATACGTAGTTAATTAGCGCTCTTACTTAGGCTTCACCGAAAGAGCTTATCAAGAGGAAGCTACTTACTTTTAAATAGGCTGAGAGATAAATTGAGTGGTTTCAAAATTTTCTTCTCTTACTTGTTAAATCTTATTAGAAACTAACCATTGTTTTCCTTTAAGCTTGTCTTTAGCGTTCACCAAAAGAGTAGTGTTTACTAGTTCAGTTAGGGATAACACGTTATATAAAATCACTTTGCAAGGATGGTCTCACTCTTGATTACTTAAGGTATTGTTTGTTTACAAGGGGATCTAAACCACAACATATTTCTTTGAATAAAACTTTTAGGTAACTTCTGTAAGGAAAATCCACCCCATTAAAAGCTTACATATAACCCATCAATACAAAGTCTTAGAAAGATTTAAATTAACACTTAATTCTCAAGATCAAAGTTTTACAATGCTTATGCCAGTGAAGAGATTGAATATTATTTCTCACTAAGAAGAGTTACCAGCCAAAATACAAAAAAGGACAAAACTACTACTTCATGTAATTCTCCGAACAATTCCAGGCAAGAGGTCATATAAACTCTCTTTACAAGCAATGTTACACAATTTACAACACATTGGACATTTTTACAAGGAACTTCATAAATTGTACAGATGAACCTTTAACACTCTTTTCCTCTAGTCTACTCGCATAATCCATCTACACAAATATTAACTAGAGTCAGTTCGCTAGAACTGAGCATGTTAAGACTACCCATTGCAACAGTAAGCTAACATTTTATAATATCATGAAAGTAAAATTCTAAACTCAAGAATGGATCAAATCACAAACCACTAATCAATATGTTTCACAAGATGAAGAGATTTATACCAGCCAACAAGGAGGAATCCCAATATTCAAGTGAGAGAGATATTCCAAAGACAAACAAGGTGAGACCTTATTGGTGAAGACAACAAGGCTGAGAGTATTGAGATTTCAGTCATGTAATCCTATGGATTACGTGATTGAAATCTAACACCCAAACATCATTCTATTATTATTAACCAAAAGGATAAAGATCAGTCAGATGACTTAACATATTCAAAATCGCTTGGTAACAAGACTGCATTGACACACATCCTTGTTTTAGGAAGAATATAGGCCCCAACCATATATGAACACAAATCAGTCAAAGATTAAAGTTAACTTCACTCGACTGAATAAACCAACATACATATAATACTCACAACACAATAACTGAATCTGAAGATTCAATATACCAAGTAATTCTCACCGAACCTAATTATTTTTCTTCAAGAAGTTAAATAAATTAGATTATATCCAACTAAATTACATTCAACAACTATAGTTGGATTACACAAGCAAGAATCAAGAAGAAGTCTTTTCACCAAAGGTTGTTATTATCTTACATCACATAATCAGTAATAAACCCGTAATCCACCACTCGTATGATCATTGTAAGAGTTAAGGACTTAGCTCACTAAAATATGTAACTGAGTCGATTCCTACCTTTTCCATTTTCATACAAGTCTAACCCAATTCGAAGCAAGGTAACCATTCTATTTTCATACATGCCTCAGTCAACACTTACTCAGAAAGTCCCTACCTGAATTATTGAAGGTTTGCTAAGCTACATAATGGATTTAATAGAAACCCATTTCATTCGATACTTGAATTTAAACAAGCAAGGGATAGTCTGTTGAAAATATAAGTGAATCGACACAAGATCCTCTACCGTGACCCAACTCGAGTCACCAATCACAAGGTTAACAGTCAGCGAAGGAGGAATACAAAGCAAAATACTCTTCCTACGAACTATGCCTTCTCTTCCGTCTCTAAAACAACATATGAATAGTTTGGGCATACCCATCTATTTCACGACAGTCTACTCGACCTATCCTCATAGTCACTCCAAAGAAAACATCTGCTACTACAGAGTTCGATTGAACTCTTTTATCTTATGATACAGTGACTCACGTCACAGGATTTGTATTGAGCAGTCAATATTTCACTCACGTAGGCCTCTAAGAAAACATCATACTCACTATGCGAGGTCTACACACCGATTCAGCCCAAGAAAAGCTTTTACCAAGACAAAAACAAACAATTAGCCTAAAACTGGCCATGAGTCGACAAATCTACAAATATCCACTAATGTTATTCATGGCTCAAGTTTATATCTGCTACTGCTGGTTTAGAAATCGAACTCAACGGCCATTGTTCACTATCATCTCTAAATGTCACCCGAATTTTAAGAATTAAGCAGGAAAGCACCCCAATTAAAGATCTAACACCCACGGTATAAACTTCAACCATTATTTTGCTATCACATAGCAGTTACTCTTTTATTTCAAAAAGAAAAAACATGAGGCAGAAAAGAAATGTATACATGCTATCACAGTTGCTATCAGGGTATGAAAAACAAACAACTCCCAACAGTCCTTCCTTTCCTTCAATCTGGGTCGATTCACAAGGAAAAGCAGAAGCCCATTCTAAATGCCATAACAGATAAAAAAACAAAAAGAAGGACATTCAATTCATGACATAATAAAAGGGTAGCAGAAGATTGCAAGGGAAGGTTTAACATGCCTGGTTTAAAATGCCATCTCCATATGCATATGATTGTTTCAATGCCACTTGCTTGCCCTTAACCCAAAGTGCTCTGCGAGCTCGTGCTAGCACCACATTCACGCGGTGAAAAACAGCTACAACCCAACCCCATGATTTGAAGCTCGGACACAAGACATAATGATTACATCACGCTCCTGGCTCTGGAAGGCATCTACCGTAATGATAAATAAACCTTTTCCTTCATCAGATTGGGGACAACATCAAACTCTCGGTGCAAACATTACAGCTGTAGCTTGTAAGGTGTGATAATTCCAACAGAAAACTTTATGCCTGCCAACTTGGTGACTCGTTGAAGAAGCTCATATAATAGCAAAGAAAATTGTGTTTCATGAATATTCTGATATGAAACAGATCGGCCTCTATGAGGTTCTCTTCCATGAGTTACATCGTACAACAAGTAAGATCTCAATAGAGAATCTTTGTAAATAAATTTCATCAGGTCTGCTGGTAACACCCTCACTGTCACATAATCGATTTTGATAAAAAAAATACCTTGAAGGAGAATCCTGAATTTGAGGATGCATTCAATACTGAACAGATAACAACATAGTTGGACAACCTGCTTGTTGGAAGCGCTCAGAAATGCTTCATTTTCTGAAGGTATTGGATGTGAATCAGAATCAGGATTTGCATTCTCTTCAGGTATCTGGGAATCAGTACTCACCTTTAGTACTGGTGGCTGTAAATCATGATTTTCACTCCATCCTGACATTACTTTTTCACTCAATGAAGCCTCATTTAACTGTTTTTCCTTTTCGGTTGGATTTTCTTCTAAAATGAATCCACCTTGGTGACTAGAAATTCCATCTTGAGATACGCTCTTCACATTACCTTCCTCTATGTTAGCAGATATTTCTATGGCAGTATGGGAGCCTTGAAAGTCCTGCCCAGACTCTCTGTATTCTCTATTCTTTTCACCACCAGTCAACTTGCTAATATTTTCAGAAGGGACCTCATGATGGATAAACCTACACGATGCTCCTCGGAAACACCTACCATCTCTCTTAAAATAAATGCATTCTGGAACAGTGCCCCTCCTCTTTCTTCCCTCCACATGTTCATCGCCACGCCTGAAATCAGGTGGAGGTGTCCTGCTTCTGCTCCTTTTTCTCCTCGGTGACCAACTGTGAGATCTGCTCCTCCTTCGACTCCTGCCAACAGGAGACTGACTGATGCTCTGACTTCGAGATGTTTTATGTGCTTTCCCACCATATAGAACACCATCTGATTCACTGTCATTGGCCCCTTCCCTCATTAGTCTTCCAAATTCATCAACAATCTACGCAGCACTCAAGAAGGTGGAGGTAACACGCCTACTTCCCTAGCTTGTAGTTTCATCTATAACCACCATATCAAACCCATGGGCTAGGCGCTGGAATAACTTCCGGTCAGTACTAGAAACAGTAGTGAACGCAATCTCAGCCTCACTTGCAAAACTTGCCTCAAGATTTGATCGAGCTTCTTCCATGTTAAATTCACCACCTGGACGGAAGTGACTTTCCAAAATGAAAAGGCAAGACAACTCAACTAAAACTTTATCTCGTTCTTCTACTACAGCTGCAAGATTTTGCAACAACTGATCACGACTGTGGTCACGTGCAACCAGAACATCAGGATCAACACCAACGGTTCCTTGGGATCACCCTGCGGTAGCTGTCGCACTTAACTCTCTCTGGAGGCCACTGATTTTCTGAGATAAGTTTACTTCTCTACCCTGTAGCTGCTGCATATAGCCAATTACTTCCTCACGGACACTTTCCTAGGAAAATTTCAGTTCTACGCTCCACTGATACTGCCTGTGCAGCACGATTTTGAGAACCCACACCCACCCTCACAACATCAGGGTGATAGACCTTCATTTCACCATCAATGAATCCACTATCCAAAACATGCTGTAGCAATTCATCTGTTGCAGCATTTGATGGAGTGCAAACAAGCATTCGTGGTTTAGGGCAGAAAACAACAGGTAGACCACATGAGACAGCAGATTGCAAGTCAACATTTTAATAAATGGGCATGTGCGGCCACCAACCAGGAAGTTGAACACGCCAAGAAGGTGCAGGGGGTTTTTAATGCAATGGCAGGTGGCCATTAAAGCCACCCACCTCCAGCCGACCAAGGAAACAAGGTCAAAAAAATCATTAACCTTTCCTTCCCCACGCCAAACGTGGTACACAAGGAGATCAAAAGGGAGAGACAAGGTAGGTTGGGGACATAAAAATCTATATTTAAAATTAGTAATTTAAAACAATTCTAAGATTGCGGGATCGGTCGACCCAGGAGGAGAACGGGGTTGAGTAATTAAATGAAATATTTACGCGAATGCCACTCCCAAACCATGGCGCCACCACAAAACATACTCTTCCTCATTTGCGCAATGAGGCTCGATCAGCGGGAGTGACACAAACAAATCAAAAGGATAGTTTAACGATAACAGAGGATGATATCGATAACAATCGATATAAAGAAGGTAATAATAAAATACAATCGTTGATCGATAATACAATCATAATGTCATTATTATTATTATTATCATTATTACCATTTTACAGCTTGTAAAATAATTATCAATTATAGTCATAATGGTCAGCAATCGAGGTCGACGAAGGCACAACGACACTCCATGCTTAGCACTCGATCGCCACAGGATGAACAGGTGTAACGTAGAACAGGGTATTACAGGATTGAGGAAGTATTACTCCTCTGCCACCATAGTGAGAAGTTGGTAGTTTCCTTTGGATTATTGTGTTTGCATTGGGTGAAATCGTGACAATGCTTAGCGAGGATGCTCGTGTCTTTGTAAGATGGAATTATGATATTCCATGAGAAGTGGCTACAATTTACAAACTAAAAATATATATTTAAAAATGAAACTGTAATGCCCACTTCTCTTCAAAACTAAATGAAACATGATTATCTTTTCCAAATTGTTATAATCATAAACCTTGCTGCTTTATTATAATTAGCATACTAATAAGCTGTGTGGGGCATCATGACTCCATTTTGTTTTGATTATTATTATTATTTAAACTATATGTCGTATTGTGGACCCTGATGGGGATTTAAGGATAAAACAAATAGCTAGAATGTTTGCATTATCATAATTTGATTGTGATATCATTACTCTTCGATATTATTTTGTTGCATTTGGTTTATCTCTGTAACGGGACACATAAACACTATTGTGATTTATTACCGGAAGATGTTAATAGACAAACGACATTTAAACATTGTGTTAGGGAAATTGAAGGATAGACATTATTGTGGCTGAATTGATTAACTTTTGATAGACATTCAGTATGGAAGAAAATGATGTGTTGTCAGATGAATATATGTTGATATTTTCGAATCATTTTCGTAATTGGTTTTTGTTATGATGTTCAAGTTTTTTTGTGATTTAATTGATATTGGAGATTGGCAAAATTGTGAATGAGTGAAAGTGTTTCTTTAATCTGATGACCTAGTTGGTCTTTGATCTTAGTTGCAAACTGATGTATGAGCAGAATCTAAATGTTGAAAATGGGAATAATTATTAAATTACTTAGTCTTAACAATAGTAGTTGTGATTTTTTATGTTTAAAATTGATAGTAGATGTAAGTGTTTTATTACTTCGACATCGTTAATATGGCCATGAGGCCAGAAGGGTATTGTGTGTTTTGTAGGTAAACATATCACCACAAACTACGAGGGGATTTGAGACCAACCACATTGGAATTCTAGGTGAATTCAACAAGGGTCACCATGGCAACATGTATTTGTGTGTGTGTTGAAATTATTGTTAGGGGGAAGTTGTGACCAAGGGGTTATGTTTTGTCTTTTATTTATTTTTCCTTTAATTGATGTTAGTATGTGATTTTATTGATGTTTTTCATTGTAATTAATTAATTTGGGATTTGGGGTATGTATTTTACCCTTTTATTATTAATGGGTTGTAGTGTCTTAGCTAGAGCTCAATTAATCTTGTCCTAAACTAATTAAAGATGTGACCAAAGGAATTCATTTATTAGAGTAGATTTCCCTTGAATTTTGTGTTGTTAGTTGAGTGCTTGGGGATCTTGAGTGTTGTATGCTCTACCCCTTCATGGAAATTCGAATTTGGCCTTAGAGCCCAAATTTGGAAGCTTGTGGGACAAGTCAAACTTGTCCCACACCTCTTAAATGGCTATGCCAAACCTACCTATGGGTTTGGGGGTCAAAATTAGACCCCACTAGGTGTTTTGGGAAGACAAAAAGTTAATATGTTCAGTGCACTTTCTTTCATGTAATTAATTTTGTCCATAGGAGGTGTGGGCTTGCTTTGTGTGTGCAAGTAATATGTCATTTCTTCGCCCACTTATTAATGGTGCTTTGGGGTTTGAATTTTTAATTTTGAGGTGGAGTTGAGGATGAGTGATGTGGCATCCTACATGGAGCTACCTCACCCTCCCTCTCCCTTTTCTATTTAATCAATTTCTTTTGCTTGATTGGGGGTTACTTCATTATTTTGTACTCTTTCTTTTGTTTTTGGAGTTAGAGGATTTTGGGAGTGCTTTGGTTCTTTGTGAGAGCTTGTTGGTGATTGTGGATTTGTTGGATCTCCTTGGTGTTTTTTTGGGCTTGAAGAAGTTTGGTGTATGGATCTTGGATCAAGCTCTACCATGGAAAGGTAGGAGCTAAACTCTTGTTAAATGCTTCCTTTCATTTTTGTATACATATGTGCTTGTTTTGAGTGTTTGGCTATGCTTGTTGGGTGCTTGAGTGGATTGCCTAAGTGTGGTGTAGGAGGGGACTATGGAGAGATTTCATGTAGGGAGGCATAAGAGTTTATTTCATGCTTTGGAGGGAGTTTGAGTTGAGTGCCCCACCTTGGACAAGAAATTGCTTGCATTTCTTACTTGGTTATTTTGTTGAGGGAGCCATAAGAGATTGTAGGGAGGCATAAGAGGTTCTTGAGGTAGGAATAAGAGTGTGTAGGGGTTTTTAGATGTTTATTGGAGGTTTTCATGGTGGGCACTCATTTCCCATTAGGAGGCATAAGTGACCTCCCCACAGGTTCTTACTCCTTTGGCTTTTCATATTTAGAAGCCTTGTATATTTTTTACTTTTTTTCTTTCTTGTGTTTTTAGTTGAATTTGGTTGTGTTTGGAATGGTTGTGAAATCTTGGATTGTGATGTGGAATCTTGTTTGTTGCCATGGTTGGATCCACCTTTCATTATAATGTGGTTGGGGCTTGGGGGCCAATGAGGAGGATGGCTTCTCCTCCTCATTGGATATTTTGGTTGGGTGGAGAGTGTTTCCTCTCCCCCCATTTTGTTGTGAATCAAGTAAATCATGAAGGAACCCTCTTGTTGGTGTTAAGAAGATTGGAGCTTTTGGTGGAGTCCCTAAGAAAATCCTTCTTGTAATAAAACTTATTTAGTGCTATTTCCCACCTAGAGTGGAGGAACTTGTAATATTGTATTTCATTTGTAGCTCAAATTCTTGCATGATTTCCCACTTCAAGTGGAGGACATTGTACTGATCTAGTGAAGGAATTTTTCATGTCAATTATTGTTATTAAAGTTGCAGTGTATGTTGAAAGAAACAAAAGAAGAAGGATTTGTGTTGTAAAGTTAGTTAAATGTGAAATAGAAAAGAAAACTATTGTCTTTATTTAAAGTGTTAACTTGTTGTGAGAAAATAAATGAGCAATGGGAAAATAAAGTTTACTTCATTGTGAAAATTGTATCCTTGTAAATAAGAAAGAAGAAATATAGAAGTTGTAATATGTAAAAACATGCATGCTTAGTAAACTTTTATGTAGATTTTAGTTGTTAGTAGTAGTTTGAGCTAAGAAGTTATAGTGAAAATAGAAAGAGACAAAAAATTTGAAGTATATTAAATTGTGTTGGAATATTACATATTGTAGTAAGGAAAAATTATCGATATTAAAGTAGATTTAGACTTTTTTACTCTAGGAATTGAAAGATAACTAGTTGAACAAGTTGATTCATTGTTGTTGCTTCTATTGAACAAGAAATGATTTCAAAATAAGTAATTTTAACTAAGAATGAATAAATGAAGTTAAATATTACAAATGTAGGCTTTAAGCATATAAAATCAAGTTCAGAATATAATATAAAACACTTTAGTAAATTTTATTTTCTGAAAAATCTCAGGTTTGAAGGTTTTGTTCCTCAGGAACAGGAACGCCACCCTGTGTAGAGCGGCGGTCTCGTAACCATCGTTCAGGAAAGGCATCAGTCTCAGAACCGCCACACTGTAAGGAGGCGGTTCATGGTTTGTCACCCTGGTGGGGCGGCAGTCCCAGGACCGCCGGCCTACTCTGGGCAGTGGTCCTGTCACTTACGGAAGAAAAATGCAGTTTCGCGCCTGTGAAAATTTTAACACTATTTATTTAAATTTTTAACTTTGTACATTTGCATAAGAAAATCCCAACAAGCTAAAGATGGTTATAATTCATTGTTCAAGCAAGTAAAACTTCAAAATGGAAAACTAACAGTGCTACATCTTATTTATAATAATGGAGGAAGGGTTTTCCCCAAATAAAGAACCCTAAATACAAATGACTTGAAATAAAACCAGTTTGGAAAGGAAAACCTCCTTCTATCCTTGAATGAAATAGATTACAACAATAAACCTACAATCTAAACAAATCTAAACTTGATCTTGAGGAAAATCCTTAATAGTCCTTCCTCTCTTGCTCCCATGGATTCCTTCTCTCCAACCTGCAATTTTAACAAAAGAAAATAGACTAAATGAGAAGAATATAATAAAAGAAAGGTTTTAATAAGAATTCATAAGGATTTTTAGGGTTAGTTTAGAACCCTAGGATCTAATGGCCAAGATTGGTTTGATCCAAGGGTTGAGGATCAACCCTAATTTTGTTTGGTAGGAATATATATATTTTTTATAGATGTTTTTAATTAAAATTAAAGGTATGTGTAGATGGGTGAATGGGGCCATTTATTTACCTTGGTGTGAAAGTCTTTTTCCTAGTTCCTAGTATGTTTTTAGTAAACTAATGAAATGTGGAATATTAAAGCTAATAGGATAATGAAACAAAATAACTAAGTATAAAGTTGACCATGTTGGGATTAATCATTGATTAAAGAGAAGAAATAATTTAACCAAGCAAATTAAATTATGGCACCTTCCTAGACGAATGTTAATTATTTTACTTTAGGGATAAATTAAAAATATTTAATCTTTGAACTAGACCTGGTTCCCCATTCGTAAGGTTGAGAACATTGGTATAGGTGAATTTAATGTACCAAGGGGTTGTCATCCTCGTGACCTTTTAACTTAAACTAAACAAAAAAAAATCATTCTCAACTTTTGGGATAAGTGTTTAAGATTTATGCGTGTTCTTAGAACATCATTTTTGCGGGCATTACAGAAACCCTAAACTTCCATTGAAAATAAAAAACCATAGAATAAAGAAAAATAAGAAGACAATTGAACATGTGAACTATTGTCCCAAATGGTCTCCATTGGCATACTTGACTATTCCATTCATCGTTTCCAATAATGTAGAAAGAGGAAAATATTAAAATCCTTTGGTGTACTATGAGGATAATGAATAGAACTGGTTATCAAAACTTGTCTTTTCTCATTAATACCTATAGCTTCGTTACCATGGGTGACATTTACACTAGAAACATGTTGTACTTGATAAAACCCATTAAACAAAAATGTTAAAAATATAGTTATATATGAGCTTCATGAGGACTTTCATGATGGAAGAAAAGGGGCTTGCAAGTTGATCACTATAAAACCATGTTAAAGAACTAATGGTAAATTATTTTAGTTTAGAATAGGGTATGGACATCTACCTAAATTTCTTGGAAAGTATATTTGTCAAATTTTATAGTTGGTAATACTCGTCTACACCTACATATAAAATTTATATGCATACAAAAAAAAATGTCTTAATAAAACAAGGCCATGAATGGCATATATTTCCGAAGTAAATGTAAAGTTATTATATGTAGGAATAATAAATGTAAATGTTTATTAAATTCTTGCCAAGTGTTTAACTAAATGAATGAATGACATGTCACCTCATGGAGTACCATAATTGTAACTTATAGAGAACATGAGAAACCTCTTAAAGCACTGATAGTGTTTTACCAAATATAACCTGTCAGGTGTACAATGTGAACAATTTACCTTTTCTAATACATTGTCATAAATATTGAAACATATTTGAAAAGAATGAATAATTTTGTATTGATCATTACCAAATTGCATAAGACATAACATTGATAACAAAACATGACAAGTAAGTTTCATAAAAAATGATATGAATATTGAATAAAGTGACAAAGGACACATGTGAACCAAATTATCTGCAATCAAAACACATAAATCCAGGTTTCTCCCTCAACCATGTATGTGAAACATACGCCACTTCCTAACCCTCAAGTGATGTTGATGCAAGAAGTTATTAGTGAAATGGTGATCTATTAGTGTACTTCTTTGAAAAGAGCAGATTATGGACCCTGGTTTGGTCTACACCAAAACAATGTCAATGGTGTATCTGGGGCTTACGGAGTGTGCAAGGCCAAAAACAATAATCAATCTTGCAACTATCTGCAAGGTTTCCGGCCCTCAGATGATCATGTGTGGTGATCCGAAAATAATCAAGTTTTTATCTACCTGATCTCGTATCCTTATAGGCTTTAATTATTGCCGATAATTTTATCCTTTTAAGTAGTCAATTTAAAAATTAATGCAAGACAATAAAGACAATTTCACAATGATTGATTACGGAGTTCGGCAATTTCCTACGTCTCCAGGTTCTTATCGAACCATTCCATTAGTCAAAACTTGTAAGTTACAATAGTACTTTCACAAGAAAACCTAATGGAAACTATTAAGAAATTTCTTAGAAGAATAACCAGACCTTTAGAAGACAAGGGTGAAAGATAAGACCCGACTTCCACCTTCTTGGTGTATTCGGCAAGCTCGATGGCACCAACTGCACTGTTCGGAATCCTCTGGTTCTCGATTGGCCTTCTAGATGCTTCATAACACCCTATGGCACTCCGGTCGATATTCCAGGCTTCAAAATTTAGTGTGGTGCTATGGGTCGACTAGGTAGTATTAATAACTCCTAGCCACAATAATTCCTACTTAAATAAATAGGTATTCACACAATTACAATTTATCATCCTCCTCTTGGCTCGATTTTCACCTCCCGAGCTCTAGGAATGAGCTTGTCTCTGTTGTGTGTGTGTGTGTACATTACAAAGGAATGGGTTCCCTATTTATACAAAAATAGGGCCCTAAAATAATGTGATAAAATATTATCCTTTGGCTAAAATAACCATATCTCGTAGCATAGTTGATGGGATTAAATCACAAATGGAGTGGCTTGCATTTGTAAAGGGATAAAATCCCATATATTTGGCGGTAGGTTTTAAGTGTGTATTTTTTATCTCTAGAAAGTACACCATGTAGAGAGATGGCTGCAGGTTTTCTAAGCTTGCATAATTTGGTCTCTCTCTTTCGTAGATATAATGGAAACACCTCAGATATGTGGGTATACCTATTTTGAGGTGAGTCTCTGGTATCAAGGTCGGTTCCTTGTTGATGTATCCTAAATTGATTATGGGGTTTAAGGGTAAAAGATGACTGTAAAATAATTAAACTAAGGTGATACACCAAATTTGTCTAAGGGCTTTGACTGAGTATATGCACAATTGATATGTGAAGGATTTTGGGTGCACAAACCAACAGTTCTTCTGTAGAGTATTAAGGGAAAAACACTTGGAGGTATTGAGGGAGATTATCACAACAATACTGCTAAGCTAAACATGCACATTAATATCATGCAGAAAATACTGAATTTGTAGCAGGGTAATATGATTGATCAGGGAATTTACATTCACAAGACTAATAGAAACATACACAAGACTGCAAATAATTGGTAAGGCAGAAGTTCTTCACACTCAGAAGGAAAAACTGGCAAAAATTGCTTCAGTACTCCTATATCCAAAAAGTCCTCCAGTAGTTCCCTTTGTGCTTTGCAAAGGCACACAATATATAGCAAAAATAAAATTCACCCTCTTCCTAAAAATAGCCTAAGGCTTGTACTCACCCATGCATTCTATTTTTATCCTTTATTTAATAATAGATAAAGGAATAAAAATAGAGCATGTAATTACAAATAGGCATTAATAGCCTTGATTACAATTGGTCAACTGAAGTTGACTGATCTATTTTTAAGAAAGAGAAGGATGAATAATTTGCTAAAAATAAGATTTCTTGCTAGGCAAGTCTCTCTCCATGAACATGCAACTTTGTCTTCATCTCTATTATGTCCTATTGTGAAGGCATGCAAAAATATAACTCCGTGTTTGTGAGCTTCATGTGGGGACCATTTGATTATGGACTTCACTTGCAAAATTCGCAAAATAATCTAGACATTGTGGGGGCACTACTTCTGATTCGTACACTTGTCTTCAACTAAGTTTTGGCCATTCTTGTGGACTTAGCAAATATACATGCCATAATACTAAAATAGTCTCTACCACCTTTAATAAATACATACATGTATATATGTGTCAGCCTTTGTATTTGAAAGAATATAGTTTAAAATTTTACCTTTTTGGTGATTATTGATGGCATAATTTGGTTGGCCCCATTTACTTTTATGGGCATGTGGGGTAAAATTAAAAAAATTACAGTCCTTTGTAGACTCTTGGAATTTTTGTGGCTTTTTTGCCCCTTGATGGGTTTTCAGGCCTTGCGCGTAACTTTGGCATTTTAAACTCTTCTGCTTTGAGCCTTAAAGTCAACATTTACTCCGATCTCCCACTTAGTGAAAATTGCAGGCCTACAGGGTAACTTAAAATTTTAACCACATTTGCATAAAGTCTCAAAACTTTGAGAAAACCTGCTACTCCACTGATACTATGTGGAATCAATTTTTGACTTTTCTCCATGATATTGACTTTGTCCTTGCGGAGGCTCGGGCTTGCGGGAAATTTTGAAACTTTTAACTTTTGCATTTTAAAGTTTGAAAAATTAAAGAGGGCCCAACCTCTGTTTTCCGCTTCTTCCTTGATGGTGGCACGTGTACTCTTTTTTTAGGCCTGCGGATGAAATTTTGACAATTTGAAATTTTGGTAAATTGACTAAGTTCGACCACCATTCCAACTTGACTGACTTTTGCCTTGATTTTGACAACTCCATTTGTGAGCGTCGATCTTTGTACTTGTCGATTTTTGATCGTTTGATCCATAAAGCATGATTTTAGGGTTTCTTCCATGTCATAAATGCATTTTAACCATGGTTTACATTGATCGCGGAGCTTGATCTTTGGCCTTTGATCTGTGTCCTTGTCATTTTTAATCATTGATCTTTTAACTGTGGTTGAATTCTGCTAATTCATCTCTCGAGTTTGCATGTAAGATCAATTCAACCCTAATGACACATTTCATTTGGACTTTCACTCTGCGGGTGAAGCCCTGGCAAAATTTTTTTCTTCTACACCATTGTTCTGAGCATTTGAGCTTGGTTCCTTCTACAAAATGGTTTCCTGAACTCTCGTGATCTGTATTTTCATATGTTTGATCTATTTAGAGATTCTGAGCATTTATGGGGTGCTATTGTTGATTATTCAATACCCGACTCTATTACTTTTGGTCTTTGCAATGGCCTCCATGGTGAGTTTTAAAGCTCAATTCTTCTCTATTTTTGGGATCTCTATGGTCTATTGGCCGCCATAGTCATTCTCTTGGAGCTCGGTTTTTTGTAAAATTGTGAATACATACTTGTATGGCTTTGGTTCTTGACCATTTTTGAAAGCTCTGGTTAGAATTCATGGCTCCTTTAATTTCGAGGATTCAGTCATTACCGTTTGAACTTCTTCTGACCACGGTTAGAGGTAACTCTGGATTCACCCTTTTATGAATGGCTCAGTAGTATGAATACTATTGTTTTGCTTGATATTGATAAGCTTGTGTCACCATAACTTTCTTGGTTATTACTGTTAGCTTTCTTTGAACCGATTGTGGAGGGTTTGCTAGATAGTTTACATTCTGGGTATTCCATATTTTGCTTTGCTATCCCTGGATCTGGATTTTTTCATTGAGAGTTTATCTATATATCTTGGGCTCAGGCCTTGGTTATTTCAAATTGAACCTTGTTCTGAGCTTTCTCTTCTTTCTCTGAACTTGATGATTCCTATTAATGTTTTATCAATGGTCCGGATATGTACACACTCTGATAATGTAACTTGAATATGATTTTAATGGAAATGACAATCTCTAAAATATTGTAACATTTCTTTGACTTGGATATGTGTGAGTTTGCAAGGTTGAATGATGTTGATAAAATATGTAAATGAAGTGGTTGCTTGTACATCTCTTCCTTCAGTTCACTTTTGAAATGCCTATTTGTAACCTGTAGTTGCACTTATACTCTTTGATACCTATAGTAATTTTAAGCAATTCTTGATCTGTTTTGATGCCATTATCAGGCATAAGCCTTGATTCAGATACTTTTTTCTATTACTTTTACTACATTTCTTTGATTTCAGTTTGATATAGATATTGGAAAAGTTGTAAATATCCATTTTACATGGCGAAGCCCTGTCAAAATTTTCCCAAGAATTCCTTTCCTTTGACTGAAATCTGGAAAATGTACCTTGTCTACAAGCATCTTCTTTGTTCTGTACTGTAACCTCTTCCATTTGTAGATAATATCTGAGTTTCAGTTACATTGGTCCTCCTTTTTCAGCATGTATATGATTCTTTCTTCTTGGCTGTAACCTGTATCTGCACACTTTAAGAAAATAGTTAGAAAAATTAGGCTTTTTGGCCTCTCTTATGTCCATGTTTCTTATTCTCTTTTCTATTTCTTCTTTCTGAGTGAGCTATGTAGTTTGATCTTTGAGTAATCTATATCTCTTGTTGCTTAGAGATCCATATGCACGAATTAGGTAGTGTAGGAATATGGATTAACCCTGAGCTCTTTATTGATGATTTCCTTATTTTTGCTTTTCAGGTACCATGCCTTCTAGGAGATGAAAGGAGCTGGCAAGGAGATGCTCTGCACAACGAAGAATATACAAAGGCAATGATGGGTTCACTCATACTCCTTTGCTTTCTATTTCATGCATGTGTACCTCTTACTTCAGTAGATGTACTTTACTTTTCAGTCACATCCCATGGCTTGTGTGGGAAACATTTGACCTTCCTTGTGAATAAAACATTGAATTCTGAAAATTAGTTGTATATTTCCTTCTTCATTTCAAGCTTCTGTATGGAGTGTATGATGAACTAAACAACTTAGTCATTTAATTGAATGTCTTAATCATGAAGGAAAGAACATTGATGAGAACCTGTAACATTCAGTAATGAACTCTGATTTCTGTAATCTGCACTTATGTTTGCTGTCCCAAAACTCAACACTTCACCTACTCTATAATTCAGTGTCTTCATCAAGACAACACAGCTATCCTTTGGGGCCTTTGTGTTCTTTTGCTGAAGGTATCATGAAATTGCAGACTATGTGATCTGTTACGTTTTGTAACAGAACACATAACTACAGATTTCACTTAATCATTAATTAATTTAGTAGTAACTAATAACATCATGAAACTTCTTTAGCTTAGGTATACTTCACCCATGACTCTCATCGTAATGAAAAAGTTTCGAGTTTCCCATTTTTGCACAAAGTGCAAAAATTGTCAACATTTCTGGCGATCCTGCGGGGAAAGCTATCCTGCTAGCTTAAAGACTAGTTCCTTGCTCTTGTCCATTGGGCATGGAGTCCAAAGCATATAACCAAAATCTTTTTCCTTTTCTGAAAGGTCCAACCCTTCCAAAATGGAACTAAAACTAGGAAAATATCTGGTAAACCAGATCATGTGCATGAATGCACTTATTGAATTAAAAAATGATGCAATGTGCAGAAACTACACTTATTGAAAGGGAAATCCTAATCTAACAATCACTGTAAGATATTCAATAACAAGTGTTTGAGAAACATACCATTCACAAGAATGGGAAGTTCCTCTCCATTCAGCTTCGAAATCTGAAAAGCATTGTGTTCCTTGCTAGCTGAAATCATGTAAGGACCACTCCAGAGTGTATCAAACTTTGAGTGTCTTCCTGGATTTGCACATGATCAACATCCCACTTTAACACAATATCTCCTTCATTGAAGACTCTGAATTTGGATTTCTTGTCAAAAGTATCTTCTTCATTTGTTTCTAATTTTTCTCCATATTTAAATGAGCTTGATCTCTTAGCTCTTGTAATTCCATTAACTCTGCATAACGAACCTGCAATGGTTCATTTTCAAGAAGCTCCATTTGGTGTAGAAAATCCAATGTTGGTAACTCAACTGAAATAGGCATTCTTGCTTCTTTTCCATACACAAGTTTGTATGGTGAATTGCCAACTGATCTTTTAGGAGTCACTCTGTCAGCCCAAAGTGCTGAATTCAACATCAGATGCCAAGCTCTTTGATTATCTTTAAGTGTTCTTCTGATGATCCTTAACAGATTCTTGTTAGTACTCTCAACTAAGCCATTACCTTGTGGGTAATAATTAGATGAAGAACTTAGATAGATTCCATGTTTGACAGCCCAATCTGTTATCTTAGCACCAAGAAAAGCTAAAGTATTATCTGATATGATAGTTGTTGGAACACCAAATCTACAAACTATACCTTCATAAAAGGATAGTATTTAAGCTTCATTAGCATCTTTTAAAACTATTGCTTCCATCCATCATGTAAAGTAATCTGTAGCAGTTAAGATCCACTTGTGCCCTTGTGATGAGGTTGGGTTTATCATTATGATAAATTCAAGACCCCACTACATAAAAGGTTGATCAACTGAGATAGGCTGCAAGGGCAGCGAAGCTAAACATTCTTTCCCAACAAAGAAATCACATTTTTTACACTTTCTAATCCATTCAAAATAGTCTTTGAATATGCTAGGCCAATAGTAACCAGCTTTCATAATCTTTAAGGATGTGGTACATGCTGAGAAGTGACCTCCTACAGGTCCTTCATGGAATTCTGACAATATTTTCTGAACTTTATCATAATCAACACATCGCAGCAAAATTCCATTTATATCTTTTTTGAATAACACATTATCAATGAAGATATAAGGTACAACTTGTAATCTGAAATACCTTCATTTATTCTTGTCCATACCTTCCAGATAGGTGTCATGCTATAGATAATTAACCAAATCAGTCATCCATCTTGATTCCTGAATATCGTGAGTGAGCTCAGGCTGCTGATTTTCTTGGTTGAACCATGATTTCTGATTGCTGATATGCAATTTCAGCATGTTGTTTTGAATCATCTGGTTTTGTAACTTGTATTTTTCCATATCAGTAATTAGATGTTCACATAAACCTTTCCCTCAAACCATCTTAGCAACCCAAATATCAACATCATACTCCATGACCTTTGTTATCCAGTTTGATCTTTTCTCATTCAACTCCTTATTTAGTAAGAATGCTTTCACACTTGGATGAGAAACAAGAACATGGATTTTATTGTTCGAAAGCATATACTTGAAATTATTTAGTCCTCTGACTACTGAAAGTACCTGTTTTTCAAGAAATGTGTACCTTGTTTCGTAATCATGCAAGCTCTGTCCAAAGAAAGCAATAGGTTGTTCAATATTTTCATCATTGAACTGAGTCAAGATAGATGAGATTGTTTCAGCTCCTGTGAGTGCATACATTGTAAAATATTTATCAAAATTTGGATTTGCAAGAGTAGGAGCTTGAGAGATAGCTGCTTTGATTGATTCAAATCCTTCTCTCCCTTCACTGGTCCAAGAGAAATATTTCTCTTTCTTTAACATAGTTGTGAGTGGTTTAACCAATGCTGCAAAGTCTGGAACAAATCTTCTAACAAAGTTGATTTTTCCAAGAAAAATTTGTAATGCCTTCTTATGATGGGGCAATGATAGCTGTGATATGGCTTCAATCCTGAAAGGATCAATTGCTAAACCTTGCTTAGAAACAATATGACCAAGTAGCTTGCCTTGATGTACTGAAAAGATAGACTTCAGTGGATTCAAAGATATTCCAAATTGCCTACACAACTGAAAAGTCTGCCTTAAATGCATTAGATGTTCTTCAGAATCTTTTGAAAATATAGTAACATCATCTAAATAAACAAGGATGCATTTATTTAACAAGCTAGGAAAAGCCATGTCCATTGCACGTTGAAACGTTGCACCGAGATTTGAAAGACCAAAAGGCATTCTTTTGTAAGCATAAGTACCCCACTTGGTGGTAAAGGTTGTTTTATATCTATCTTCTTCCTAGACTAAAATCTGATTATATCCACTGTAACCGTCTAGAAGAGATAGTCTATCTGAACCTGAGACTGTTCTCAAAATTTGATCCATATTTGGGAGTGGGTAATGATCTTTTAATGAAGCCTTATTAAGATCTCTGAAATCTACACATAGTCTGATTTCACCATTCTTCTTCCTAACAGGAACAAGATTGGCTACCCAACTTGAATGCTTAACTGGAAAGATAATACCCGATTCAATCAACTTAGATAATTCTTTCTTCATCAGAGGCTCTATTTTGGGATTCACAGGCCTCTGTTTCTATCTAACAGGTTTAGAATTTGGCTGCAACTCAATTGTATGTTGTGCTAAACTGGGATCAAATCCTTTCAGATCTTGGTATTTCCAAGCAAAAACATCTTTAAACTCCTTACAAAGATTAATAAATGACTGCTTTTCAGTTAAGGAACATACCTTTCCAAGAAATAGATTTTTCCCTTCATCAACCAAGATCTCTTCGTAATTATCAGTGTGAGTTGACATTTTAGTCTTGACCTTTCTCAACTGATCTTCAGTGCTGAAGATGTCTTCCAATGTGACCAGACCTCGAGGTAGTTTATTTGTCTTCAACTGAACAATCTGGTCACCATATAAGTGTTGTAATTTATCCTGATTAACTACAGAAAACTCAGCTTCTTGCTGCAAAAACCTGTAGATTTGATCATCACTTTCAAAAACTTGCCAATTTGAATCATTATCAGGTATTGAGGGCCTGACAATTAACTTTATATGAGGCTATATTTTGCTATTTTCAATTTGTTCCAGCACTTCAAAACTAGCCCCAACTGCTGCAAGTCTGTCTGCATGCTTGTTTTCAGCTCTAGGAATAGACTGAATGTTAATAGCATCGAAATCTTCCATTAAGTCTGAAACTCTATGTCTGTAAGACTTCATTAATGGATTCTTACAAACATTGAAATTTCTTACTTGATTAATAACCAACTCAGAGTCACCAAAAATCTGTAGCATGCTGATACCTCTCTTTCTGGCCCAAAGTAAGCCATGAATTAAAGCTTCGTATTCAGCTACATTGTAAGTACATGAAAATTGGAGATTCAACGCTGAGAAATACCTTTCATTCGTTGGGGAAGTGAGCATCAAACCTGCTCCCTATCCTTTCTTGTTCTTAGCTCCATCAAAATGAAGCTTCCAAATCCCTTCTACTAAATCTTCTGTTTTGGACAGCAAGGGAAGTGGTGTATTTTCTTCATGCATACAATACACACCAAACAGGTGTTCTTCAACTTCCTTAAAAGGATCATGAGCATGTTCTTCCACTGTCTTTTCATCCATAAACATGTTAGAAACACCATCTAATGCTGAAACATGAGCTACCTCATCAAAATCAGACTGATCTAGGGCTGAATAATTAGCCACTGCATTTGAAGAGTGAGGCTCAATGTGAAATCTAGCCAATGGCTCTGAATTGATAGTAACTTTAGTACCATAACGAGTAGTGAAAAATAAGGACCAATCTGAAGAGAGATAACCTCCTATTTTTTCCGTGAAATCTCTAGATAAGCATAAGGCAAAGTATGGAGGTAAATCCACAACAGTAACATCTTGCAGAATAGAAACATTTGGGCAAGCATGTAACGTCACTTCTAAATTTTTTATTATACCAAATGTATTAGTTGCAGTTCCATCAAGCTGTAAGACACTCCTTTCTGTAGGCTCATACTGCAAACCCAATTTTTCTGTAATCACTTTTGGCATAACTTGTGCTACTTGCACCACTGTCCACCATGCAATTATGAACTAGATGTTCTCCAATAATCAGTGATAAATAAAATGGTGGTGGTTTCTTGATGTCATGAGCATTCAGAACCTTTTGAACCATCCACTTAACTTCTTTAATGCGGTCTTGTTCAAACGTTCCAAGGACCATGTCTGCCTTCTGAACTTCCTTTTCTGCTATATTTGAAGAAATCTGCAGCTTAGCTAGTTCATGAGAGAGTAAATCTTGCTGTCCAGGAATACTTAGAGCATCCCACATTGAGATGTTAACATTATGATTTTTCATTACATCAACAATGTTAAAAGAAGCAACTGTTTTAGAGACGGATTCAACTGTCTTAGAGTAGGCCTTAGCAAAAACTGATTCTACTTCAGCTGCCTTAGATATCTGAGGTATAAACAGTCTTCTTGGATCAGGCTGTAGCTATCTTTGATGGCCTTTATCAACTGGAACACTTGTTGTTTTTTGAGGAACAACAGGGTTGTTGGTTGAATTTGGAACTGTAGATGTTGTCTTATCAGTGACAGTAGGTAGGATAGGCCTATTTTGTTGTTTTTGACTTTCAGTAGCTTTCCCTTGAGCCCTAGTAGTGACTGCAATGAAATCCTCCTCATTAAAACTGACTAAATTTTGTTCAGGTGCTTTCTGAACATGAGTTTCTTGCTGCCCACCCTCCATTTGAGGCATGAACAATGTTTCAGATTGAGGTTGTGCAACAAGATTCAGATTCAGAAAAGCATTTGGGTAACTTGCAGCTGCATGAGGTTGATTGCAAGGTTGACACCACTCTTCTGTAGCCATATTAACTGGGACTAAAGCATTAGATGAACTAGGAGCCTTTGGGTCAAACTGCCTTTGCTGGTAAGGCTGCCTATAATTTTGATTCTGTTGATAGGGCTGCCTGTTTTGTTGATTCTGTTGATTTTGTTGATAAGGAGCTGATAGGGTCTGCTAGATAATGCAATTCTGTTATCAATCAAAGTCAATTTATTTCCCATAGTTTGCAAAGCTTTAAATACATCATCTGATGGAGCTACAATAGTAGGTTCTATGATTGTAATAGGCTGAGGAATAGGTGCTAAATCTACCGAAAATGGCATTGAAGGCCTTGGTGCCAATTTTCCAGCTTGAATAAGACTATTTTCAGCTCGGATAGTGATATCATAGGCTGTTGGGAGTGTCTCTCCCCCATTGACTGAATCATAGTTGAGATATCACTGTTTAATGCCCTAAGATAATAAAGGAAAGCATGATCAGCTTGAGGCTTGACACTTGCTGGAATTCTTTCCCAGGTTCTGGAAAAATGGATATTGAAACTGGACATAAACTCATTGGGAGCTCTTTTAATAGTAGACAACTGTTCAATGAGAGACAAATGATCTGAATTATCCTGGAACTGTTTCAGTAATTTTTCACCTAAGTTATCCCAAGTTCTTATGCTTCCAATTTCTAGGTTTCTATACCATTGCAAGGCCTTCCCTTTAAAAGATGCAGCTAAAAGTCTTAAAGCTACGTCCTCATGAGTGATATTATGGACTGCACATAGGGCTACAACATCTTTGATATGTTCAGCAGGTGTAACCTGATTTTCACCCGTGAATGATGGCAAACTTTTCATGGCAGCATTAGGAATGTCATGGTAAACTGGGATTACTAATGGACTGCCATTAGTAAAGGTCACAAAATTCCTTGGTGGTTGAATAGCCATTTGAAAAACTGGGATGTTAATAGAGAAATTGATACATGGTGAAGGAATATTAGGAGGAGGGTTATCAAAACCAGGTCTATTATAAGGTAAAGTATTACCAACTCTTCTCCTTCTAGTAGAATTCAAGGGTAAAGAAACAAACTCAGGAGGAATTCCTCTTACCGATGATCTTGTAGTCACTTTAGGCATGGAACATGTTGTAATACTGGTCTGAAATCAGCTCTGTGGAGTCACCAAAAGATCTTCAAATCTTTAAAATAAATTGCTGCAACTTGCTCCCGAAAGTGACTTTGTAACTGCTGTAAATCTGTTGTAGATCTGCTGTAGAATTTGTAACTTGCATGCAGATCTGATTCGTTGTCCCACCAGGCATGCCAAAAACTGTTATCTCTCGAAAGTGCACCCTGTAGAGAGATGGTTGCAGGTTTTCTAAGCTTGCAAAATTTGATCTCTCTCTTTCGTAGATATAATGGAAACACCTCAGGTCTGTGGGTATACCTATTTTGAGGTGAGTCTCCGGTATCAAGGCCGGTTCCTTGTTGATGTATCCTAAATTGATTATGGGGTTTAAGGGTAAAAGATGACTGTAAAATAATTAAACTAAGGTGATACACCAAATTTGTATGAGGGCTTTGACTGAGTATATGCACAATTGATATGTGAAGGATTTTGGGTGCACTAACCAACAGTTCTTCTATAGAATATTAAGGGAAAAACACTTGGAGGTATTGAGGGAGATTATCACAACAATACTGATAAGCTAAACATGCACATTAATATCATGTAGAAAATATTGAATTTGCAGCAGGGTAATATGATTGATCAGGGAATTTGCATTCACAAGACTAATAGAAACATACACAAGACTGCAAATAATTGGTAAGGCAGAAATTCTTCACACTCAGAAGGCAAAACTGGCAAAAATTGCTTCAGTACTCCTATATCCAAAAAGTCCTCCAATAGTTCCCTTTGTGCTTTGCAAAGGCACACAATATATAGCAAAAATAAAATTCACCCTCTTCCTAAAAATAGCCTAAGGCTTGTACTCACCCATGCATTCTATTTTTATCCTTTATTTAATAATAGATAAAGGAATAAAAATAGAGCATGCAATTACAAATAGGCATTAATAGCCTTGATTACAATTGGTCAACTGAAGTTGACTGATCTATTTTTAAGAAAGAGAAGGATGAATAATTTGCTAAAAATAAGATTGCTTGCTAGGCAAGTCTCTCTCCATGAACATGCAACTCTGTCTTCATCTCTATTATGTCCTGTTGTGAAGGCATGCAAAAATATAACTTATCGTTTTTGTGAGCAAAATAATTAATGTTGAACACTTAATGAAAATTCACAAAATAATTTCAATTTCGTGATCATGTGGGGACCACTTCTGATTCATACACTTGTCTTCAACTGAGTTTTGGCCATTCTTGTGGACTTAGCAAATATACATGCCATAATACTTTAGTCTCTGCCACCTTTGATAAATACATACATGTATATATGTGTCGGCCTTTGTATTTGAAAGAATATAGTTTAAAATTTTACCTTTTCGGTGATTATTGATGGCATAATTTGGTCGGCCCCATTTGCTTTTATGGGCATGCCTGCATTTTATTGAAATTTTTAAGTCCTTTGGTGGACTCTTAGACCTTTTGTGGCTTTTTTCCCCTTGGCGGGTTTTCGGGCTTGCGGGCAACTTTGGCATTTTAAACTCTTCCGCTTTGAGCCTTAAAGTCAAATTTACTCCGATCTCCCACTCAGGGGAATTGTGGGCCTACGTTTGGTAACTTGAAATTTTAACCACATTTGCATAAAGTCTCAAAACTTTGAGAAAACCCGCCACTCCGCCGATACTATGTGGAATCAATTTTTTGACTTTTCTCCTGATATTGACTTTGTCCTTGCGGAGGCTCGGGCTTGCGGGAAATTTTGAAAATTTTAACTTTTGCATTTTCAAGTTTGAAAATTAAAGAGGGCCCAACCTCCATTTCTCTCGCTTCTTCCTTGATGGTGACCGTGTACATTGTACTCTTTTGGGCCTGCAGGATGAAATTTTGACAATTTGAAAATTTTGGTAAATTGACTAAGTTTGACCGACCATTCCAACTTGACTGGACTAATTTTGCCTTGATTTTGATGACTCCATTTGTGATCGTCGATCTCTGTACTTGTCAATTTTTTATCATTGATCCATAAAGCATGATTTTAGGGTTTCTGCCATGTCATTAAATGTGGCATTTTAACCATGGTTTGCATTGATCGCGGAGCTTGATCTTTGGCCTTTGATCAATGTACTTGTCATTTTTATCATTGATCTTTTAACTGTGGTTGAATTATGCTAATTCATCTCTTGAGTTTGCATGCATTAAGGTAATTCGAACCCATAATGATCATTTCATTTGGACTTTCACTATGCGGGTGAAGCCCTGGAAATTTTTTTTTAACACCATTATTTGAAGCTTTTGAGCTTGGTTCCTTCTGCAAAATGGTTTCCTGAACTCTCGTGATCTGTATTTTCATATGTTTGATCTATTTAGAGCTTCTGAGCGTTTATGGGGTGCTATTGTTGATTATTCAATACCCGGCTCTGTTACGTTTGGTCTTTGCAATGGCCTCCATGGTGAGTTTTGAAGCTCGATTCTTCTCTGTTTTCAGGATCTTTGTGGTCTATTGGCCACCATAGTCATTCTCTTGGAGCTCAACTTCTGTGCAACTGTGAATACATACTTGTATGGCTTTGGTTCTTGACCGTTTTTGAAAGCTCTGGTTAGAATTCATGGCTCCTTTAATTTCAAGGATTCGGTCATTACCGTTTGAACTTCTTCCGACCACGGTTAGAGGTAACTTTGGATTCACCCTTTTATGAATGGCTCAGTAGTATGAATACTCTGTTTTTCTTGATATTGATAAGCTTGTGTCACCATAAATTTCTTGGTTATTACTGTTAGCTTTCTTCGAACCGACTGTGGAGGGTTTGCTAGATAGTTTACGTTCTGGGTATTCCATATTTTGCTTTGCTATCCCTGGATCTGGATTTTTTCATTGAGAGTTTATCTGTATATCTTTGGGCTTGGCCTTGGTTATTTTGAATTGAACCTCATTCTGAGCTTGCTCTTCTTTCTCTGAACTTGATGATTCCTATTAATGTTTTATCAATGGTCTGGATCTGTACACACTCTGATAATGTAACTTGAATATGATTTTAATGGAAATGACAATCTCTGAAATACTGTAACATTTCTTTGACTTGGATATGTGTGAGTTTGCAAGGTTGAATGATGTTGATAAAATATGTAAATGAAGTGGTTGCTTGTACATCTCTTCCTTCAGTTCACTTTTGAAATGCCTATTTGTAACCTGTAGTTGCACTTATACTCTTTGATACCTGTAAATAATTTTAAGCAATTCTTGATCTATTTTGATGCCATTATCAGGCATAAGCTTTGATTCAGATACTTTGTTCTGTTACTTTTATTACATTTCTTTGATTTCAGTTTGATATAGATATTGGAAAAGTTGTAAATATCCATTTTACATGGCGAAGCCCTTTCAAAATTTTCCCAAAATTCCTTTCCTTTGACTGAAATTTGAAAATGTACCTTGTCTGCAAGCATCTTCTTTGTTTTGTATTGTAACCCTCTTCCATTTGTAGACAATATCTGAGTTTCAGTTACATTGGTCCTCCTTTTTCAGCATGTATATGATTCTTTCTTCTTGGCTGCAACCTGTATCTGCACACTTTAAGAAAATAGTTAGAAAAATTAGGCTTTTTGGCCTCTCTTGTGTCCATGTTTCTTCTTTTCTTTTCTATCTCTTCTTTCTGAGTGAGCTATGTAGTATGATCTTTGAGAAATCTATATCTCATGTTTCTTAGAGATCCATATGCATGAATTAGAACAGTGTAGGAATATGGATTAACCCTGAGCTCTTTATTGATGATTTCCTTATTTTTGCTTTTCAGGTGCCATGCCTTGAGGATGAAAGGAGCTGGCAAGGAGATGCTCTACACAACGAAGAATATACAAAGGCAATGATGGGTTCACTCATACTCCTTTGCTTTCTATTTCATGGATGTGTACCTCTTACTTCAGTAGATGTACTTTACTTTTCAGTCACATCCCATGGCTTGTGTGGGAGACATTTGACCTTTCTTGTGAATAAAACATTGAATTCTGAAAATTAGTTGTGTATTTCCTTCTACATTTCAGCTTCTGAATGGAGTGTATGATGAACTAAACAACTCAGTAACATAATTGAATGTCTTAATCATGAAGGAAAGAACATTGATGAGAACCTGTAACATTCAGTAATGAACTCTGATTTCTATAATCTGCACTTATGTTTGTTGTCCCAAAACTCAACACTTCACCTACTCTGTAATTCAGTGTCTTCATCAAGACAACACAGCTTGTCCTTCGGGGCCTTTGTGTTCTTTTGCTGAAGGTATCATGAAATTACAGACTATGTGATCTGTTACGTTTTGTAACAGAACACATAACTACAGATTTCACTTAATCATTAATTAATTTAGTAGTAACTAATAACATTAGAACTTCTTTAGCTTAGGTATACTTCACCCATGACTCTCATCGTAACGACGAAGTTTCAAGTTGCCCATTTTTGCACAAGTGCAAGGTGGCAAGCCACGTGGTGGCTTGTGGACCCACCATGTCAAAGATAATACCATAGTCCACACAGCAGCCAGGCTCCCCTTTGTAACAAAAGTTGAGCCTCTTGTTCCGGCGAGCAATCTTTTACGACCGTTGAAGATTGGAGATTGAAAACCAATGAACAAATCCTTTCACCTTTTAGCCACATGTCACAGTACCCTTGGTCCAAAATTGAGCTAGTTGACCATAGTTGACTTTCCCACTATCTGAACTTTGACCCCTGATCATGACATATCTAGAGCTCCCGATGTCCATTTGGGTCCGCGTTCTCATAGTCATTAAAAAGCTCTCGAGATGATCTTCTACACTGACACCATTTAGGGATGGATTTTGGAGGAGAACATTGCCTCATTCATTTTATGATCTCAACTAATTCATGGAGTAGTTTTGCTCGCTGAACATAACGTGTCAGTGCGTCGACGTTGACTGTCTACCAGTTAACATTTTACGCAGCCCAAAAAATGTATAGGTGCAGGCCACTTATGCATCAACCATTGAAAAAACCACCAATGTACCGGCAAGTTATGGTTTTACAATTTTGTTATCTCCATACCCACGTTATAAGCTGAAGATTTCTTGAATGCCAATCTATCCATGTTGGGCGCTTGCATTGTAAAAGTAAGAGTAAATATTTTAATATTTTTTAAAGGAAGATCTTTGTTATAATCCTGGATTGAATTTAGCGTTATACCTAATTTTCTGACCAGAGAGAGCAATGCAAAGCAAAGACCCTGCCTTTAAATCATAAGAATCCAACCTAATGAAGAACGATTGACCATGTGATGAATCTTGGAGGTTTAACAAATCTCCATACCATAACCGACAAGTAGAATTAATGATTGCAAAGGTAGAGCAAGAGCAGTTGTTGAGACACATAGTCTGGAATCCCTGTATTGTTTCCACTTTGGGAAATGAAATGACTTATCCATCCGGTAAATATTCTTTTGTCACTTCCATGAAACTGTCGGTGGTGCCATTTCCCTTTGTGGTAGAACATTGCAATGGATTACCCTTGATGCAGCGACCACCGCTCCTGGGATTTTCAGAGAGTGTTGTTTTTTGGCCTGAATCCCTTAAGACAACTGTAAAATTGTATATTGTTGTTGTTGTATGAACCGTACTTCTTACAAGCGCCATACACACGACATTGATCACGGGCGTTCAACCAGACGAGGCTCCATTTACTGTCATGAATCCAAAGAAAATATCTTGCTTCGCTACTCATGTGCAGAACTACCAGTGGTTTCAACGATTAAATTCAAGCCATTTTAAGAAGCATGCTTCCTACTTTCAGATATTATTTCCATGGATGCCTAAGTCGGAACATCCCATGCCCTAGTTCCCACCTCGCAAAATTAGCCAAAAATATTCAATTGTTTAATTTACAGGGACAGTACAATAAATTATATCATAGTCGATATATTATATATATTTGCATGTTGAATGTTCATCCTTATTTTCTAATTTGTATTAATATTAATTGCTTCATCATGTTGATGTAATAAAATTGTAATATTAATTGCTTCATCTTGCCGACGTACAATATAATTAATTGAATAATCAATCCGCACAAGTACAGGTGAACTGTATACAAAAAATGCCAAGGATTATTTATGACTTGTCACATAATTTTGTTATGTTTAAACATATAAGTAACAAATATTTTGTTGATGTCTCTCGGAGATTTGTTGGAAGAAAAAAAAATCATTTAAATTAATTGTAAAATCTAAAATATCACTACCAAAACAATTTATCTAATGAAAATTGAGAAATAAATATTTATATTTGAAAAACATTAGCTTAAATATAACAAATCATAGATAAAGATATGTTATTGGTTTGTGAGGTTCAAAATATTTATTTGATTGAAAACTTAAAAAAAACTACCTTCGGCAATAAAATAACATGGAGAGATGTGGTCTCATGGAATGCATTTCCTAAAATCAATTACAACATACCGTTTGTAGAAGCTAATAAATCTATTTTAAAGTATTCCATCCAACGTTGGGGGGGCAAGTGTTCAAAATAAAACTTTTGAAGTGGTTAAGTTTAATTTTTGTTAATCTCAAATTTATCTTGTCAAATAAAGTATACCTAAACATGTGTAAAATTACTTCAACAATCTAGAAGTTTCCACTATTAATATGTTAGGAGGAGCGGGGAGCGGATGATTGTTAAACAACTGGAAGACAGCTGTAAAGGTACAGAGTCGGCGACATAGGTTATATAAGTCTTTCCACCTCTCCCATTTTTATTTCCAAAGCCATCATTTTAGCCTCTATTTTTGGTGGTTTGAGTTTGATTGCCAGCAGCCCTGCTCTGTGTAGTTGAGGGGATTTTTTTTGTCTTCGATTTCGTTTTTTTTCTGAATTCTTTGTGGTTTGAAGTTGTTTTGGCTGCATTTTTTGTGGTTTCTGTAATTTTTGGCTGTATGTTTAGTGCGTGTTTTTGTATTTGGGTGTTTGTCTCTGTTTTTTCGCCATTTGTTTAAGGGAAGAGCAGAGCAGAGCAGTTTGCAAAACATCAAAGGTAGCAGGGAGTATCAGCGAGATAGCCAAGGTCGCATCTTCTATGTTTTGAGGGTGAGTTCTTTCAAACAAATGTTGTTATAATTATTTTTCCTTCCGAAACTGCGCATTACTGATCATTATTTTTAGCTATTTCTAACATTTGGCAAAGTAGGAGTAGGAATAAGTCGTTTGTTTTAATATTTTCTTTTAACGAACCTTGAAGCAAATGCACAAGGTTTTATGTTTACCGTGTTTGTTCAGTGTTACTGTTTAGAATGTTTTAGGTTTAATTTACTCACTAGTTCTAAGGTTTAGAGATTTCATTTAGATAAATGCACTTAAATGGGTAGCTCGAGGTTCAGATTTGGCTGGCTAGAAAGTTTTTTTTTCTTTGACAAATGAACCAAGAGTGTCTAACAAGGTTTAGATCTAGTTGTCCTGAGTTTTTTATTTAGATAAATGCACCTAATCCGAAGACTTTAGACATGGTTGTTTTAAAGTTTGTTACTGTCCTCTAACACAGGTTCAGTATTTGTTGTTCCCTCGTAAATGGCGCATGTGTTTATTTATTTCGCAAATTATTTTTGACAGGGTTGAAAGATAATAAATCGGAAATTAAACACGGGTCAGATTTCTCTAGCTCAGAGATCAGAGTAAACAGATACAGTTACATGTATATTTTTAGTTGAATTCTGATTGTTTTGTAGGTTGGGGTTTGCAGATTGTTTCTGAAGGTAAACAGATATGGTTGTATTTTAGGGTTATGCACAGCTTTGACATCATTTCTGAAGCTAAACACACATGTTGCCTTATTCTAGCACCGGTTTTAGAGGCACTGTTTTTTCTAGTTAATGGTCAGGTTAGCTTACTCTAGCACAGGGTTTAGAGCCATTGATTTTTCTATTTAATGGTCCCTATATATTCCTTGTAATTGTTGTTGCAGGGTTTACATATATTTTCTTAGGGTAAACACAGGGTTGTGTTCTAGTGTTATGCGTAATACTTTATTATTTAATGTAAACACAGAATTTAGTGTTGTAATTTATGGTTAGTGATTTTTTCAGAGGGACATAATGTTTAGAAAATCTGGTAGTTGATCATGATTAGAAATCTGGTAATTGATCCTTGGGGGCACACTGGCTGTATTAGCTTAGGCCATGGTTCTGTTCCCTTGCTTGTGGTTCTCATCCATTAATTTTGGGTTTGCAGACTTTTAGTAAGTCAGTGCACTGTTTGATAGTCCATGTGCAGCCATTTTAGCTTAGGCCGTGGTTCTGTAGAACCTTGGGTATGTCTCACATTTTCCCTAATACCATTAATTTTAGATTTGCAGTTTTTAAGTAAGTCAATGCACTAGATTTTGGCTCTTCATCATGATTAAAAGTTTTGATGTATTTAACTAAAAGTTTACAGCTATTGATGTTTTTGGCCGATGAAGCGCTGTTAATGCCAATGGTTATCCTTTTTTAAATTTATAACCGAGTGTGTTAAAGGTTTTTTCTGATGGTTATCCCGTTTTTAATTTATAACCAAGTGTTTTAAGGGTTTTTCTGAAAACGCTGTGGTTTGTCATATTTTTCCTTGGTGTGCAGGGTTTATGTTGTCGTTGACGATATATAATGTGTTGTCGATGGGATCTTATTAATAAGAAGGCAGTAGTATGATTTTGAGGTGATCTCTAGCATTGTGATCTTGAGGTGAACTGTGAATGTGAACTATGATAGAATTGTACACTAACGAATCAGTTGCCATAGATAACATACGAGGATTGGATATAGCGCTGCAGACTCTGCTCAAACATTACAATTACAATTTCATCCTCGTAGCTTTATTTTCTTGGCAAAAAATTATCGACCCAAAAATTTTTGTAATGCTTAACATTAATTTCTAACCATTTTCTTGGCAAACATGACATTAAATATCTTTATCTCTGGCAAACTGAATTTGTAGCTTTATTTTCTCAGAGTAAATCAGAGTAAAAATGGGAAACTGAATTTGTAGCTTTATTTTTTTGGCAAACATAACATTAAATATGATCGTATGTTATCTTGAGTTTTAAAAATAGGTAGGCTAACCATTTTTTCCCCCTCTGAGTGCCAAGTTTATTATTCCTCCAATGTATAAATACTAGGACTCTTTCATAACGACTTTTCTTTCACAACAATGTTTTCTGATTGCAACTAATTGTCTGTGATTTTTTGATTGATCACGAATTTAAATTATTTTTTTGCCCTGCCCCGGATGTACAATGCTTTTCCAGCAATTGGTCTATTTAAGTACTGTCAAGGTATTATCCAGCACAATTGTAATGTCCAGGCATGTTCAGATGTTGACATTTTTTAATTATGTTTAAAAACAGTGTACTGCGTGAGTTCCAGCGGCGGATAATACGCTTTTTCAAGTCTTTTACAAGGTGGAAAAAGATTTTGTTTGTCTGGCAGCAGGCTACATAAGATTTTCCAATTCTTTTAAAAGTAGAAAACAATTCGAAATATCATGTAAGATGTATAACGAAATGTAATGTAAACACCAAGTTATATCGAGAATTGTAATGTCCAAATTGTATACACCGAACAAATATGTTGAATAAATAATTTTTTTTATTTTGTAGGTGGGGCTGAAAATCAGCCCACCAAAATTTCAAGGATGTCCTTGGAGGAGTTATCTGTTAGTGTAGTATGAATTTTTCCTTTTTAGTATATTTTAGTTTTTTTAGTTTTTTTTGTTGTGAATTTGTTTTGTAATTATTATATTACACAACTCTGTTTTTCATAATGTATTTTTAATTATTATATTACAAAACTCTGTTTTTCATAATGTATGTTTAAATTATGTTTCAAGTATGGTAAATTATGTTTCAATTTGAATTTTTGTTATAATAATTTTTTTGTAGATTGACACAATTGTGTGGTTAAATTTATTTTATTCATTACAAATGTACATGTACAAGTCACTCACTTCACAAATACCCTCACCATTACTGGTCCATGCTCCACTATTGGCTCTTCTCCCTTACATGTAATTATAATTGTAAATGGTTAATAATTGTGTTATGATTAATGTATGTGTATTTGTATTGTATAATTTAAATAATTATAATATGACACATAATAATATGAACATATTCTATTATTTGGTTATTTATATTTTATATTTATATGATTAATATATAAATAGGATCAAATATATGTATATGGTACATAATAAATATAGTTAATATATACGAGTAACATAATACTTATAATTGTAAATGGTTAATAATTCTGTTATGGTAAGGGTAATTATAATTGTAAATGGTTAATAATTGTGGTATGATTAATGTATGTGTATTTGTATTGTATAATTTAAATAATTATAATATTTAGTAATAATATTTTACTTGAACAACTTTTTTTATATAATGGGTTTATGAATTTTTTAATGTTTAATTTTCAAGTTAGAAATGATTGGAGTATATGACTATTTATATTTTGTACATGTATATGGTTAATATATGCATGATACATAATAATGAAAATATTATGGTTATCTATATTTTATAATATGATAAATATATAAAAGATCAAATATATGATATGGCATGTAATAAATCTAGCTAATATATATATGAGTAATATATTGGTAACGGTTTTGTGTTTGTGTTGTACAATTTAAATAATTATAATATTTAGTATTATTAAATTATTTGAATAACTCTTTTTATATAATTTATAAATGTGTTTATGATTAATTAAGTATTTATGTGTAAGTTAGAAATAGTTATTCATTTTTATGTTGAGAGAATGATGAATACATAGTATTTGGTTATATCCATATTTAATGTCTATATGGTTATTATATAAATAAGATCAAATATATGAGTATCATAATAATGAACAATGATATCTTGGTAATTTTAATTACAATTATAAATAGTTAATAGTTGTGTTATAGTTGTATAGTTAAATGTACATGTGATGATATATTTGTGTTTATTGTATTCTTTTATATAGTTCATATATATGAGGATCAAATATATGTGTATATGGTTATGTTGTATAGTATTCTTATTAGGTCTATATTTTATATGTATATGGTTAAGATATAAATAGGAACAAGTATGTGTATATGTATAATGTTGTATAGTAAATGTATATATTATAATATATAAATAGGAAAAAGTATGTGTATATGGTAATATTGTATAGTAAATGTATATATTTAGTCCACGAGTCTTTGCCTATAATTCTGTACCCACTCCATATCCACACTTTCGCTATGCTTTTGATATATCTACATGAGCACCCAACTCTTCTCTATGTTTTATTCACCTCTGCAAGGTTGAGGAGCTTGTCACTTCTTAGCTCTCTTGTGTTTGAGCTACTTTATTGTTTCAACCTTCAAATCCCAGTCTCACTCCAACTACCTCCATGGTTGCATTCTATATGAACTCTACTACTGAGGATGGTGAGGTGTGGCAGCATAACTTGTGAAGACTGTAACTTTTGATCCAATTGTTGGATCATCTTCAAATTTTACAGGGTTTTAAATATGCATTAGTATTACGTTGGGGCCAACATTGCCTTTAAGGTTGTGGCCATTTCGACACATATTTGGGGTTGGATTTTTTCATTTCACGACCTACAATTGGCTTTGAACGTTTTTATTGCTTTTGACTAGGTTTTAGAAATTTATTAACTTTTGTTGGGCTTGTTAGAAAAAATCAAAATTTAGTGTGAGCCTTAATTGTCTCTAACTACCATGGGTGATTGGAACAAATGAGACATGTAGTTTGAGAAGTCAATATCCATGAACATTGGCAAACAAGGGGGAGATGTACTTGGCTTGTAAAAAATTTGAACAACCTCACCAAGAAAATTTGTTGACAATGCCTGTAGACACCCAAATATTGGAAGTCAGTATAACTTCTTGATCGCAGCACAACAACCTTACTTGGAACTTCTCATCATCATGGTCAATTTAATTGGTTTTTAGGTTTCTGCATGGAAACATGCAGTAGGTATAACTAAATATTTCAATGTATCTTTATTGTGGGATAATACCTTCTTAATGGTCTTACTAGATTAATGTTATTCCTTTATTCCCATGATATTGTATCAATTTAAGAGGAAATTGGTAGGACAATGGATTGTAAGATGGATCTTTATTAACATGTAGTAGGTATAACTAAATATTTCAATGTATCTTTATTGTGGGATAATACCTTCTTAATTCTTTAATAGATTAATGTTATTCCTTTATTCAAGTTACTAGATATTGAAATATCATTCAATAAGAGGAAATTTTTAGTAATGAAATCTATAAATGAAGGCAATGGATTGTAAGAAAACACACGAAAAGTGAAAAGGGTTTTGGTGTCTTACAATTTCCCATTAAGTGTTCTACATGAAAAGGATTTTAGTCTGACAAAATCTCATTTGTTGATACTTCTAACAAGTATATTGCCATTAAATATTGAGGGCAACAGGCTCTAACAAATGCACTCCATGAAACAAAAATACTTTGTTGAATTTTAGCCCAACAATTTTCAAAGGTTATCTTGGCTCTAAGGAGACTATGTAATATTGGATCAACACCAAAGATATTATTAATCACTTTATTTAGGTCATTTTGAGTTAGCTTGGGATCTATCCTAAAAAAGTGGATGTAATCATTTTTTTTTCTAAAAAAACAATAATAGATGGCCATCATAACACCCCATTCAAGAGAAAAAGTTTATTTTATTTCTAGCTAGCACAACATATGAAACTCAAGCCTTTGTTAGGGGCAATTTCCTTACAACAAAATACGAGTGTGAAAAGAATCATTAGATGCAAGGAATTATATGGCATATATGAGGATGCACATGGAAATGGGGGGCCAAAAAGTAGACACATCCATTTTTTTGGCTTTTGTCCATCACGCACTTGCATTATGGCTTAGTCACATTATAATGCGGAAGACACAATTCAGGTTTGTGTTATAACGTGAGCACATTCTGGCTAAGTAAATTTAATCCATTATGTGAGCCCGTTATAATGTGCTTGTGTTCTTGTTTGTTATGTGGCATATATGCTAATGGGTGGGATATATTTATCAAAATAAATGGTTTAAGTTTTTATTTTATTAATATTTATAAAAAAATGTTAGGGTCACTTTGCACTTTATAACACAAGTCTCACAACTCCATCTATCATGGTTTAGAAGATAGTTTTTCAGATTTTAATTTGGTCAGTACATAGGTATTTTTCAGGATTTAACCATTCATCTTAAAGATTTTAGGGTTTAAATTTTACAATCGATATGTGATTTGTGAAAGTATATAGTCATTGTTTAGGTTTTGCAGTCTTCTTGATTGGTCATTGACATTTGTAGGAGTTTTAGATGTGTCAAAATTATATATTTTAAACCTCACAACTCCTAAAAGAAGCAACAATTGCTTGAATATATGGACTCAAGAAATTCGTTATAACACATAATAAATCAAAACACATGTAAGTTTTTATTGATTCAAATAATCAAGGGAATGGTCATTATGAGGTGATGTAGAGATTTAACACATTTGTATGTATTCATCAACTCATAAAAACTAATTTCAATTATTCTCATTAGTATCTTGTTTTTATAAGTCTTTCAAACAAGCTCTATATGCAAAAATATGCAAAAATGGCATAATCAACCTAAAACTTACCCTTCTAACCCCATATCTTGCTCTCACATTTTGTACACTAGCCCAATCAACGGTTAAAATGACTCATTTTCTTATAAAACCTCATTTCTTCAGACTTCCAATTTATTCCTCTCACTAGCTTTAAGTGGCATAAATCCTAAACCCTAAACTCTAAACCCTAAACCTTAAACCCTAAGCCTTGAACTATAAACCCTTAACCTTGAACCCTAAACCCCTAACACTTAAGCATGAAGCCCTAAAACGTGAGCCTTAAACCCTAAACCCTAAGCCCTAACACTTAAGCACGAAGCCCTAAAACTTGAGCCCTAAACCTTATTTTTAACACCCTCAACCCTAAGCTCTAAACCCTAGACCTAAACCTTAAACCCTAAACCATAAATTATAAACCATAAATCGTGAGCTCAAAACCCTAAATCCTAAAATCTAAACTGTAAAACCTAAACTTGAAATCTTAAACCCTAAGCCCTAAACTATAAACCTTGAAGCCCTAAACCTATGAAACCTTAACCCTAAGCCCTGAACCCTAGACCCTAAATCCTGAACCATGAACCCTAAACTCGAAACCTTAAACCCTAAGCCCTAAACTATAAACCCTTAAACTTGAACCCTAAACCTAAGCCCAAATCCCTAGACTCTAAATCCTAAACCATGAACCCTAAACCTGAAACCTGAAACCTTAAACCTAGCCCTAAACTATGAACCCATAACCTTGAACCCTAAACCCTAAGCCCAAATCCGTAAACCCTAGAAAATCCTAAACCCAAAATCATATTTTTACCACCTTGAGCCCTTGAAACTAAGTCCTAAACCTTGAGCCATAAATCCCCCTGAGCCATAAACCCTAAACCCTAAATGTAAACCTTGAGCCCTTATTTTTACCCACCTTAAACCCTAAACCCTGAAAACCTAAGTCCTAAACCTGAGCCATAAACCTTAAACCCTCATAAACCGTATACCTTGAGCCCTAAACCCAAACCCTAAATCCTAAATAATGATCCCTAAGCCCTAAACCCTAAAGTCCTAAACCCTAACCCTAACCCTCAAACAAGTAACCTCCACTTTACACCCTAAACCTTAGACCCTTAATCCTAAACCATAAACCCAAAAACCTAAACCCTAAACCCTAAATCATGAGCCCCTAAACCATATATCCTAAACTTATAAAACCCTAACCCCTAAACCCTATATCCTAAACCTTAAACTTTGAGACCTAAACCCTAAATCCTAAACCCTGAGCTATAAACCCTAAACCCTTAACCTTAAACCCTAACCCCTCTTCATTATAGTAAAGTGAAGAGTTGATATTTTGTCAAGGAAGCATTTTTTCCAAAGGGACGCATGTGACTCAATATTTTACCCCTTTTAAGTTAAACAAAAACATCAAAACAAGACAAGATTCTAACAATTTAGGCAAGGAATTTCATGTCTATTATTTCTTGTGTTGAAAGGGTATTTTTGTGTTTTTTTTTTACTTAAATAGATCATTTTTCACACGAAAATATAGGATAGAAATTACTTCAAATGCATAATAAGGAAACATCAACATCTCAGCTAGTATGGATAAAGGGAAACGTAGGCTCCTATTAGTGTTAACCTCTTTTCAAGTAGCCAATTTCTTGTAGCAATCAGTTGGAACTATTTTTATAATTATAAGAATAGGAAATAAATTGTTATAGAAAAAAAGTGAAAATGGTATATTGATTCTTTAAAAATAAAAGTGTAGAATAATTTGATCCCAAAATTTTACTAAAACAATATTAACAACACATAAATAAATGACAACTACCTCCATATAATAACATTTCTTTCTATCTTTTTTATGTATTAAGAGGTATCTCTACTCCAAAAGTGGAAAAAATAGAAAACAATGGACATGAATCAAGTAAAAATGCACACCTACATATTTCACCCAAATTAACAAAACAAAAAACATAAGGAACCTTGCTCTATTTTTTGGGGCACTAGAAGTTCAACTACCATGACATCAGCTAAGCAACCCACATTATTAAGCCGATATGAAAAATGGTAAACCTATATTTTAAAGCAAGCCCATTTTCCTTTTGCCTTCAACCAAAAGCACAAGAAACACAAAAATATAACATCCCAAAAATAAAATATTCTCAAACCCACACTTAAATTGAAGGAAGAAATAAAACAAGGTAAATTCCTGTGCCAAACCTCAAACAATAAATTATGTGTGAATGTGGTGTTAAAAATAGAAACAACTCAGCTCTAAATATATTGGCGACAAGATTTATGAGCGGTCAAGAAAAAAAACAAACATGATCTGTATGAAAAGAATAAATAGAAGTTGCAAGCAATAATATTGAAAAGCTAAAAAATAGACCAAATGTAAAATGTATGGTTTTAGAAGGCAAATACATGTTTATTGTATTCAATAACAAGAAATTCTTGGGGGGAAACACTTTTACCTTTTTCACTTTCTTCCAGCTGGTGGACGACAGAAGATAAATAGGTTTGCATTGAGCATCCTCGCCTGAAAACCCTAGCCCAGAGCAATTTCCAATAACACAACAATTTCAAAAAATTGTAAGGTTGTAGCCGCCAGAAGATAAAGAGGTTTGCACCCAAACATGCAAACAAATTTTGCTAAACGAGACCATCTATCTATCTAATATGACCCTATCCCATAGGTGTAGAGGTATAGTAGGATATGGTGGGCTATATGGTAAACATGAATGAAATGACCACGGCTAAGCAGAATCATCGATTCCAAGACAAGCAACAAAATCCATAATACGAGGTAGCCATGAATGGAATGAAAATTACGGTTTTAGTAGCCCTCCTTGTTCCATTTGGATGATCAAGGATTTCACCATGGTCATTTATGAGTATAGATAAAAATCAAGCCGCAAATCAGTGTCCTGCAGGTTGATGCATTTGTATAATAAATTCGATGACCATCTATGTTTGTTGAACAATATTGAGTATGTATTCTGTATGGAAGGCTATTATTGTATAAAAATAAAAATAAAGCTTTTAATTTTTTTAAAAATTAACATATATTTGTATAGACTAGTAATAACACATATGTAGTGCAATGGAGAGTGGGAGTGAAAGGAAGATTATGTAGAAAGGAATTTGGTGTAGGGAGAGAGAAAGGAAGTTCCTTTACACATGTGCATAAGTTTGACAGAAATTGATGCACTCCTGAAGAATAAAGTGATCATCATCTTCTTTTATAAATTTTACATATGACTTGGTAGATATTGTAGACTATATGTTAATTTTATAAACCTCTCAAAAGAGAAAGGGGGTGTAAAACACAAATCATTGAGGAAACGTACTTTGGAAGGAACTTTGAAAGCAAACCCTTGTCTTTCAACACCCAATGCCAATAGTTGTTTTTTAAAATGTTAATACTTTTGTTTTATGGACAATTAGAGCCAACACCATTTGGAAGGTAATTTTCTTGCACTTGTTGCAAGAAACTATATTCCATGTCATGGGGACTTGGTAATCCATAACAAATTGATGCAAACAGTGAATTGATAATTTTAAAACATGGTAGGTAATTTGGTTGTGTATCATTATTTAAAGACAATAAATATGACTTGGTTGATTACTTCATTGACAATCCTTATGTCTAACCACAAGTTTTCAATAAGCATAACTGTTTGGACCTCAAAAATAAGAAATTTTGTTAGCAATTGATATTGAGGAATGAAAAATAGATTTTTCTTCAAGGGACAAAAGTGTATTTGTTTTGGGTACGAGAGCATGCCATTATGAATTGAATAATTATTTATACAAATGACAGACATAGGGATGGATAACTACAAGTTTTCTATATCCTGCAATATTTTTCACAACCACCATGCCTAAGTCAAGTTTTTCATTATTAGTGTTATTTATTGCCAAGGTTTGAACATGCAATCTAATATTCCTCTAATTATTTTCATGATTCTTGTCCAAAATCGTAAATTTGTTCCCCATCCTCCTAGACAAGCATATTTCATATGAACTTGAACTTCCACCAACATATGGTTTATCATACAAGATGAATGAATAAGAGGATTTAAAAGGAAATATATACTATTCTTCAATTTAACACTACTTTTTTCTCTTTGTTATGTTGCAACTGTAATGAAAGATTGCTTACATGGGAAGATAGCTAATGGAAAAGGCGCAAAGATCATCTATAGTGATGGGAATATGGAAAAATCCAGTGCCCTTGAGATCAACTGTTTGTATCTATTACACTGCCATTATTCTTTCCAACAATAAATGAATAAAATTGATTAATTATATCCATTTAGTATGGGACCAAAAATCCCATGAAACTATTTACGATGCGGGATTTGTAATTTTATGGATTTGTCATTTTATTACATAATTTAATCGTATGGAAATTTTTGAATAACAATATATGCCTAAAATTTGGATAACAAGATTTTTTCTTTGGCTTATTTGGTCATAAACAATCATCCAGGCTGTTCTTCAAAGGAGGAAGAGAAAAGGCAGAAAGATATCACCATTTCTCCCATGCCATTCATCTAATAAGGTCCACAAGAAGACTCCATTTTTGGAGTTAAATTTTAGAGAAATGGGCACATCCAAAGGATCAGACCATGCCCAATCAGGTACTTGGCTTCATTGGAGGCAAAGGAGCAGCCACAACCAGTCATGTCCATTTCAGGGCATGAGGATGATATGCAAAGCACCAAGGATCAGCTGCCATACCTCTTCAATCCAAATGCAGAGCAACTAAAAGAGGTATTTGATTTGTCTCCAGCTGATACTTTGGTGTTGTTCACTCTTTTCTCTAATTCCAAATGTGACTTTCTAACTTGTTACAAGGTACTAGCCCTTTCCTTTATATCCTATCATTTATATCACATGAAAGAAGAATAATACAACAAAGAGTCTTCAACAAAACAAGTGAGAGATTCAAAACATGTTTGAAACACACAAGTGTTCAACTAACAATAACTTCTTCACTGGTTCTTAATCAATGAACAAATCAAAGATTGATTTGTTTCTTAATTTTCCACGTTTATGTTGTAACTACTTCTCCAATGACACATAAGGACTTAAGTTCCATCGCTTCATGTTTCAAAAGATATTCATCAATGTAGGTTATTTTTTGTGAATTTGTTGGTGCCAATTTTGAGCTTGCACCATGTTGCCCTAAAATTTTCAAATCTATATCTGCTAAAAAATGTTTTACCCTTTGAATTAATGGTCTAAATTTCTTCCCCTCTAGTTGAATGCTTTAAAATGCTCACAAACTTGTTGTTTTGCCCTAATTTGAAGGAATATTCCAAGTTTGCCCTTTTTTGTGCCCTAGTTCTTCCAATTTTGTGGGCTGTGTTGTTTTTTCCCTTTTCCAGATCGTGGAAAAATTGAATTTGATCAATTCATACTTGTTTGTATTTGAAAATCCAATCCCAAGGTCGAAAATGTTGTAAAATCATGCTTCAGTTGATTCAAAATCGAAAAATCTGCCATCCTTGGTGAAAAAAATTGAATTCTAGGGCATCCCTTGAATTTTTTGCGTTTTGACGGTCAGACGGGCATCATTTTCCCGTCAAATTCATCCTTAGGAGGTATTGGCCATGTGGCGGGTTTGCATTGGGGAAAGGCGGGGAGGCACTCTAATTTTTCATTTTTTGCCTTTTAAAGCAAATGGGGTATTTTCGGGCCCAGGGACCCATTTTTTCCAATTTTGCCTACGTGGCATGTTTTGATTGGCAGGCGGGATGGCGGGCGGATGGTCGGATTCCCTTAAGTTTTTTAGATCTTACTTTGTGAAAATTTTAAAAGTCAATTTTTGGCCCGAAACCCTGCAGCCAATCACAAGAGGACACGTGTCCATAAAAGTTTCAAAATAGAAGGAGGAGCAGGCTGATGGGGGGACTTAGATTTTTTGGCTCTAATTTTATAAAGTTTCAAAATAGTTTTTCCCCCACTCCAATCAGAGGAGGACACGTGGTAGCACGGTGGGCAAAGCGGGTCGGCGAGCCGGCAGAGGTTTTGGGGGATTTTGAAGTTTTTAAACTTCAAATGGTTTAAAGTAAAGTTTTGGCAGACTTGAAAGACCCCGCATGACCAATAACCAGAGGACACGTGTCAGGGGACAAGTTTGCAAGAGGCGGGTAGGGGGTCTGTGGTGACAAATGGGGATTTTTTCCCCTTTTTGGCAAAAAGGGAGTAAAATGAAGATTAAGCCCATGGGTCCTCAGCAAATGAATCATCGATGGACACGTGGCAGAGGACAAGGTGGGTCGGCGTGCTAGAGGCAGGAAGGAAATTTTTCCCTTTTTCCAAAAGACTCAAAATCAAAATTTGATGCGTTGGCCCGCTAGTGAATCACAAGGAGACATGTGGCAAGGGAAAAATCGGAGGTGCGGGCCCGCAGGGCAAAAAGTGAAAATTTTCCCAATTTCCAAAAAAGTCAAAATGCGTAGAATTGAAGTGTGATTTCAATGGGACCCACCATGTGCCATGTGTCAGCTCCAAAATTCAAGGGCGGAGGGGCGGAGAAAAAAGTCAAAATTTTCCATTTTTTAAAAAATGTGGAAAAAGTCAAAAATGATCCCAATTTTTTCCCAATTAGTTTTTTGACACGTGGAGGGCCCAGATTAAAGGAAAAAGATGGATAAGATCACGGTTGTTGTGCATTTTTGGTTTTGACCACCATTTTTCTTCAGGAAGCTTGGAATCACGAATTTTGCATCAAAATTCATCAAATTTATAGTGATTTTGTGTTGTCTTGGCCTTCTAGGATCATTGGCATCACTTTCATGGCTTAATTCTTTGATTTGAGATGTTTTTGAAGTAATTTTTTGCCCAGCCCGAGAAAACACGTGAAATGACAAAATCAAAAGTTGTAGAGGTAATTTAAAAGGTAAAAGGTGAAAATGATGAGTAAAAGGTGTTTGCATGCCTCAATGATGAAAAACATGCCTCCAGGATGGATAATGATCCAGATATTTGTAATGATTTAATCTTTTTGGCACACCTGGCAGCCTGCGAGTGTTTTTCTATTTGATGTCATTTTCATTGAATCATGAAGAATTGTTGTAACAAACTTGATCCCATGGCATATTCTTTGCTTGGGAAAGAAGGCTCCAATGTGGCATGAGGTATATAATGCATTTTGGAGAAATTGTAAAAGGTTAGGAGTTGAAAATCATGAGCAAAAATTCTGAGAGAAAGCTCATTTTCTGAGAAATCCACCAAAGAACCAGGTTAATGTCTCATGTGTTGGAAATTCATGTATGTGAGTTGGTTACAAGTGTATAGCCATCACACAGCTCTGAGATTGTTCATGTAACTCTCCCCTGCTGATGAATCTAACAAGTTTTGAATTAAATCTGTGTTTTCTTTGGGCAATATGGTGTCTGTTATCATTTTTAAATGCCTGCAAATAGTTTTCATTGTTCTTGTTGCAATCTTGCATTGAAAGTCTTTAGAAATCACACAGAATCTCCATTTCTTGTTGATAGTTTAGTGGCATTTGCAATCTCATATTTCAGAAGAGCCTTCATCTGATAAGGAGATAAAAAAATTTAAAATCACTTTACCTTCCTTGACTGCAGAGATTTCTTGTAAGCCTTTGGGGGTACCTTAGGCGTGGTTTGATCATGGATTTTTGTGTTTAATTGAGTTCTTTACTTCAAGATTTTGTGGTGAATTCTCAAAGATTGTGTGAAGAGTGCAACCTGGGCTTCCATTTATGCCTCTTCTGGTTGAAAGAATATCCTGATTATTTGAAGCATTTTATCTGATAGTTGTTCAAGTATTGTAGAGGTTGTCAAAGATCTGATATATCCCAGTTTGTCTTGTCAATCCCCCACCAAAAAAAATCATCTAAAAACAAAGATCCTATCCATGTACTACCCCTGATTTGCATTTGTATACCCACAAAGATCAAAATCCATTTGCAAAAGTATGCATAACAAATCAGGATTTCCAATGTCTCTAGTAACCTTTGCCTTGTTTTGAGAACATACCCATGTTTTGAGAAGTGACAACTTGTGAGAGTTCAGATAATGGGGTGTTGATCATGTTTTCATCAAGGTCTCCATCATAGAATTTCAAGCAAAGAGAAGGATATCTTCATCTCCTTCACCATTACAAGGTTACAAAATAGGTCCTCTTACCTTGGTTGCAAGGCACAACCTAAAATAGCTAGGACAAGATCAAGTCCTATTGGAGTGCTATCCATTTCTCCACAAACCTGAGTGTCTAGTTAGACCATATCCCCAGGCTACCAATGACATACAACATGATCTAATCTATCTTTAAGCTTCATGACATATCTATGGTGCTGCTCAGACTGAAAAGGAGAACAAATTTGGGTACCAACACGAGTGGTGCCATTGTCGGGGACTTCTTGGAATTTTTTGGTGTTTTTGAAGTGTTTGAAGAGTTTGAGCATTTGTGTATTCAAGTATTTGAGCTGCTACATTGTTAAAATATCATTCTATGCTTCAGATCTGCAAGTTTTAAACAAGGGTTTCAAGTTTTGTCTGCCCTTTTTCCATTTCCTAGCAGTTCATACACTTTGGGTGCATTGTGATTGATTGATTTAAGAAGAAGAAGGTCTGATTTATAAGGCTTTGCAAAGTTTTCAGTGCTAGCAAACATTTGACAGAGTATTTAGTGCATTTTCACAACTAAGGTGAAATTCCTTAGTGGCGACTCCATGCTGATTTGATATTGAAAATACCAGTTGTCTTACCTTTCTGTCATTTACTTTTGTGTTGCTAATCCCTGCAAAACTGGAAGGAAGAAGATCTCTCTTCATCAAGGATTCTGCTAAGAATTTGTTTACAGATTCAAGAAACTCAGAGCTAGAGGGAAGAAAGGTGTGGAAGGTTGTTGGAGACTTGACTGCAAGAAAGGAGATCCCTATTGTTGAGTTTGAAAGTGAGCAGCCTGTTATTGAGGACTGCAATTCTTCTTCAAGTGGATCTGATTCAGACAATCCTATTGCTGATTTGAATTCCCCATCAGGTGAGGGACCTTCTTGTGCATTTGAAAGGCTTGCTCCTAAATCTGCTCCTGTATTTTCTAAATTTTCTAGAGATCATCAAGAAGGAGAGCCCTTAAGAGAGATCTGTCTTGAAGTTTTCATTCCCATTCCCCAAAGACCTCTCACTCCTCATCAGCTTGTTTCACCTCCAAGATCACCCCCACCAAACAATATGGCTCAGCCTAGACCTCCATTTGTTGTTAACACCTTTGGTCCTATAAATTTTAGAGGAATGGATGGTTACCCAAATGCTTGTCCCACAAGATGTCAGAAATAGGTTGCCAAAATTCTAGGGTAACAATGCTATTACTGGTGATCAGCATCTCAAACTTTTTGATAATATGATGGAAGATTTTGAGATAGAGTTTGAGGATGTGTATGTCAAATTGTTTATTCATACACTAGAAGAGGATGCTAGGGATTGGTACAAGGCTCTACCTGATAATTCTATTGATTCATGGACTAAAATGAAAAATGCATTTAGGTTGCAATATGGTGACAAGACTGATCCTAGATTTCTTTTATCTGAGTTTGAGAATATCAAGAAGAACCCTAATGAATCATTCCATGACTTCAACACAAGGTTTAACAAAACTTTGAGAAGGTTTCCTGTTGGTTTGAGGCCTTGTGATGAATCTTGTTTAATCAAATATGCAGATGCATTTGATAAGAAGGAAGCCTATTACCTAAGAGACAAGAACCCAACCAATCTAAGACAAGCTTTCACCATGGCACTTCAAATTGAAAACAATATCAAGGTTGTTGGGAAACCTCTCAAGAGAGATGGTGTAAAATTGATAAACCCTGAAAAACCTCAAGCTAGCAAAGGTGTTGATTTAGAAGAGGTTGTGAAAACTTTGGTAGGGGCTGTCAAAGAAATCTCATACAAGTTGGCAAGAGCTGAGAAGGGAATTGGGCAGACTTCACAAGGTCAGCCTAGGCAGCAAGCACAAGATAGATTTGGAAATCATCCTAGGGGTGATCAAAGACAAGATGATAGAGGTAAAGGACCTATGGGAGGGGGAAATAGACAACCCCAAGCACGTGAAAGTAGATTGGTTCCTGACCCTCTAACTGCCAGGGTTGCTGTTGTTGATGAAGTTGCTGATATGGATTGGTGTGATAGATGTTTTCTTCCTCATCCTCCATGTGAAGTGGACCAACAGGTTGATGAAGCTGATAATGAGGATGGAACTGATGATGATATTTGCATGGTGGGTTGTTCTTCAAGCTCACAAGGAGGAGCAACATCTACTGAAGTAATAAGTGCAGGACTGCTGCAACCTTTTGGGATTGCATAAAGTGGGTACCACTTCTTTCTCTTTCTCATACTCATGATGTAGATGTAGTGCAGGATTTTGAAATTCCTAATAATGACTTTGAATACCTAAGAGCTTTGATGATTAAGAAATATGATGGTGGTATCCCTTCGGAGGAAGATAGACAATTGTTAATGAATGTTGTTGTTGGTCAAGAGAAAGAGTATAATACTAGAAGAAAGTTGTTAAGGGAGTTGGGCCTCAAGCCAAACCTAAAACACCCTTGCTCACAAGCATTCCAAAAGAAGCTCCTAGGAGAGAAGCACCTGTCAAAATTTTTGTTGTCCCAAACAAAAATTATAGTCTTCCTCATGCCCAAGCTGCCAAGAATCCACTGCCATCTAATGAATCTTCTTGTCTCCCTTCCAATGTTGTCCTACCAAAGAGTGTTCCCTATGACATAGCCCAAGTATTGAGCCAAATTAAAGTGAGTGTTCCAATCATTGAGTTGCTTAGAATTCCTGAGCATAAGAAGAGAGCATTTGAGTACTTGGGGTTGAAGGAAGAGAAGGATCACTCCAGGTAGAAATGTAAATGTTGTTGAGACTCCTCCTCAAATCATTGCTGACCTTGAAACACCACCAGCAGTAGAAGATCTTGGAGAGACACCTGAGGTATATTTGGGGACATCTTTGGTTGATTCCCAATTGAATGTTGATCCATTTTTCACAACTTTGATTATAAAGGATAGGCTACTTCACAATTGTATGTTTGATTCTGGTGCATCATGTAATGTCATGCCTCTAGAAGTCATGAATGAGTTGGATATCAAAGTGACAACAACCTATGGAAAGTGTACTGCTATGGACTCAAGAGAAGTGCCAGTAGTTGGTTGTGTAAAAGGTTTGGTTGTGCAGCTTGCATCTTATCCTGGGAGGAATTTAAAATTGGATGTTGTGATTGTTGATTGCCCTGCCAAATGGGGTATGCTTTTGTCAAGAAAGTGGGCTGCAAGTGTTGGAGGGAGTGTCCAAATGGACATGTCTTTTGCTACTATTCCCATTGAGGGCAGCCTTGTCAAGCTCTATGGAGAAAAGAAAATGTTACATCTAATTGAGGATCCAAATAATGCTTCCTATGAGGTGTTGTTTGCTGATGTTGATGCTGATAATTTCATTGGTTTTGCTGATGGAAAAGAACACAAAATGGATCAGTCAAAGTGCCTTGATATGGTATGTTCTCCTTGGACCTTGCTATTTGATGGAGCTTGCTCCAAATTTGGAAATGGTGCTGGTGTAATTCTGATTTCTCCTAGCTTGGAAGAATTTGTTTTTTCCTTCAAGCTTAATTTTGAATGTACTAACAACATTGCTGAGTATGAAGCCTTGTTGTTGGGTCTGAGAATTGCATGGAAGTATGGTGTCAAGGACATCATTGCAAAGGGAGATTCAGAGCTAGTTGTCAAACAAATAAGAAAACTGTATGCTACAAAAAATCAGCGGATGAAGCAGTATAAGCATGCAGTTTGGGATCTAGTTGAGATGTTTGATTCCTTCAATATTATGCACCATGACAGAAGTTTGAATGTTGCTGCTGACAAGTTGGTAGTGTTGGGGTCAAGATTTGGAGTTTGCACCATTTCACCTTATTGTGAGTACAATGTTGAAGTGTTGACTAGGCCAGCTGTCCCTGACAACATCAAGCATTGGCAAGTGTTTGATGATGATTCTCAAGTGCAAAGGTTCTTGCAAAATCAAGGTGAGTTTGTAGATCAGCATATTGATTGGGAACCAATGGTGTGTATGACTGAAGGAAGAGAGACTTTGTTTGGAAAAGATATCATCCAATTGAAAACAAACACCATTCCTAGAGGTCTTGTTGCACTTGAGTCAAATTTTAACAATGTTGATTGCATCATAAATAGAAACATGTCTGCCTCAAGGGATGTGGAAGAGCATGACTTGGGAACAAAGGAAAAACCAAGAAAAGTTTTGGTTGGGCAGTAGTCTAAACAAAGAGGAGAAACAGTCTTATGTTCAGCTGTTAAAGAAATATCAAGACTGTCTTGCATGGTCATATTCAGAGCTGAAAGCATATAGAGAAGATTTATTTCAGCATGAGATCCCTCTTGAAACAAATGCCAAACCATTCAGATAGAGGAAAAGGCCAATTAATCCACTTCTCTCCATGAAAATGCAAGAGGAGTTAAAGAAGTTGAGAGATGGAGGTATTATTCAGCCCACTAGATATTCATCTTGGGTTGCAAACCTTGTGCCAGTCAGAAAGAAGAATGGAGACATCAGACTTTGTGTGGATTTTAGAAATCTAAACAAAGCATCCATGAAGGACAACTATCCCTTGCCAAATATGGAAAATATGTTGCAGCTTGTGACAGGGTCTGAATTGCTTTCTACATTGGATGGTTTCTCCGGATATAATCAAGTGGTTGTCAAAGAATCAGAAAGACTTAAGACAACATTCACTACTCCTTGGGGAACATATGTTTTTGTTAGGATGCCCTTTGGTTTGATGAATGTTGGTGCCACTTTTCAAAGAGCAATGGATGTTGCTTTTGCTGGTTACATCAATGAGTTCATTGCAGTTTACCAAGATGATGTGACTGTGTTTTCAAGGCAGAGAGGTGATCATTTGCAGCACTTGGAGAAGATGTGATCAGATGTAGGGAGTATGGCATTTCTCTTAATCCAAAGAAGTGTCATTTTGGCATGCAAAAGGCCAAGCTGCTTGGTCACATTGTGTCAAAAGATGGTGTTATGATAGACCCTGAGAGAGTGGAAGCAATCAGCAAAGTACCTATCCCAAGAACCAAGAAAGGCATCCAATCTTTCTTTGGTCAAATTAATTTTATTAGAAGGTTTGTTTCCAACTTTGCTGAGTTGACTCTTCCAATCACAAGCATGCTAAAGAAGGACCAAGTTATCAGGTGGGAGGAGGCTGCCATTCAAGCTTTTGAAGGAATCAAAGAGGCACTCAAACATGCACCTGTCTTGGCAGCTCCAAATTACAAGAAGCCTTTCCAAATCTTTTCCTTTGCTTCTGAAAATACCATTGCTTCTGTTTTGCTCCAAAAGGATGAGAATGGGGCTGAGAGGCCTATTGCCTTCTTTAGCAAGGCTTTACAAGCTAGCTGAGCTAAAGTATACAATCATGGAAAAACAAGCATTTGCCTTGGTGAAAGCAACAAAAGGTTTTCAGGCCTTATATATTGAGTTCAAAAGTTGTTGCTTATGTTCCCCACACCATGGTGAAAGACATCTTATCAGAGATGGAGATCTCAAGTAAAATATGTAGATGGGTGAACAAACTGTAGGAGTATGATATGGACATCCAAACCACAAGGTTAGTAAGAGGTTTGGGTCTTGCTAAGCTCATGGCTGAGAGCAACTTGCAGAATGTGGAAGTGAATCAGCTAGAGGAAGAAAGGGTAAATGTGCTTGCAAAGTTGGTAAGTTCTGAGTGGTACAAAGATGTGATCTTCTACCTCAGACACCTGTGCTGCCCTAGTCACTTAAATAAAAATTAGAAAAGAGCCCTCAAGCTGGCTTCTCAAAAATATATCATCACAGACCTTGGGCTGGCTTGGAAGAACCCTGAAGGTGTCCTCTTGAAATGCATAACTGAAGATGAAGCTCCCAAGATAGTTGTTGATTTCCATGGGGGAGTTTGTGGAGGACACTTTGCTGGAAGAGTAACAACACATAAGATTTTGAGAGCTGGTTATTGGTGGCCTACTCTCTTCAAAGATGCAACCCAGCTGGTTAGAAAATGTGATAGTTGCCAACATTTCTCTGGAAGACTGAAAGCTTCAGGCTCCCTTCCTTTGCAGCCTGTATCAATTGAAGCTCCTTTCAAGCAATGGGGGATGGACTTCATTGGTGAGATTTCAGATCCTTCTAGTGTTGGCCATAAGTGGATCCTTGTAGCCACTGATTATTTTACAAAGTGGGTAGAGGCAATCCCCACCAAGAAAGCAACACACCAAATAGTTATGGACTTCTTGTTGAATCAAATCATATGCAGATTTGGAGTCCCAGTCAAGATTGTAGCTGATAATGCCATGTGCTTTAGAGCCAAACCTTTAATGGCAATGTGCAATGAATATGGAATCAATCTGACTTATTCTTCAAACTATAACCCCCAAGGGAATGGACAAGCTGAGTCCAGCAATAAGAATTTGTTGAAGATCATTAGAAGAACCTTGGAGCAAAACAAGAAGAAATGGGGTGAACAATTGAAATTTGCAGTTTGGGCTGATAGGATAACTCCTAAAAGAGCTACTAGTAAAAGCCCATTTGAATTGGTGTATGGAACTCAGGCTTTTTTGCCCTTGCACCTGCAATTATCTTCATTTCAGTTTTCCCAACAGTTGGAAGATCAAGAGCTTGGCCCATATGAATCAAGGATCAATCAGATTATTGAGCTTGATGAGGAGAGAAGAGCATCCCATCAAAGGCATGTCAGATTTAGGGAAAAATTGAAGAGATTGTTTGACAAGAAGGTCACTCCTAGAGCCTTCAATGTTGGAGATCTGGTCTTGTTGTGGGATAGTAGGCATGAAGACAAGGGCAAGCATGGAAAATTTGATGCATTATGGATGGGCCCTTATGCCATTGATATCAGAATTGGTGAGCATACCTTTTTTCTCAAAGATTTAGATGGGGAATTGCTTGAATTACCTGTTAATGGCAGGCATCTGAAGCATTTCTTGGATTAATCCCCAAATTTGAGGTATGCACAGCTTGTATAGTGTATAGTGTTTGGTTTTTGCTCTGTTTTTGGTGTTTTGTCAGTTTTGTGGTTTGCCTTGCTGTGTGGCAGCCATTTTTGTCAGGTTCTCAGCTAGTTTTTGGTGATTTTGGCTCATGAATCCTTTTCCCAATGGATATTTTGGCACTTGGTCTACATTTTGTCCTTGTGGCACTCACTGGGAGTGCCCATCCCCAAGCAAGAGCTGATGTTGGTGCCATTTTTGAGCTTGCACCATGTTGCCCTAAAATTTTCAAATCTATATCTTGCTCAAAAAATGTTTTACCCTTTGAATTAATGGTCTAAATTTCTTCCCCTCCAGTTGAATGCTTTAAAATGCTCACAAACTTGTTGTTTTTCCCTAATTTGAAGGAATATTCCAAGTTTTCCCTTTTTTGTGCCCTAGTTCTTCCAATTTTGTGGGCTGTGTCATTTTTCCCTTTGCCAGATCATGGAAAAATCAAATTTGATCAATTCATACTTGTTTGTATTTGAAAATCCAATCCCAAGGTCAAAAATGTTGTAAAATCATGCTTCAGTTGATTTAAAATCGAAAAATCTGCCATCCTTGGTGAAAAAATTGAATTCTAGGGCATCCCTGGAATTTTTTACATTTTGACGGTCAGACGGGCGTCATTTTCCCGTCAAATTCATCCTCAGAAGGTATTGGCAATGTGGGGTTTGCATTGGCTGAGGAAAGGTAGGGAGGCGCTTTAACTTTTCATTTTTCACCTTTTCAAGCAAATGGGGCATTTTCGGGCCCAGGGACTCCGTTTTTTCCAATTTTGCCTACGTGGCATGTTTTGATTGGCAGGGGATGGCGGGTGGTCGGATTCCCTTAAGGAATTTTTAGACTTTACTTTGTGAAAATTTTAAAAGTCAAAACTTGGCCCGAAACCCCACAGCCAATCGCAAGAGGACACGTGTCCTAAAAGTTTCAAAAGTGGAAGTGCAGGCCGATGGGGGACTTAGAGTTTTTTGGCTCTAATTTTATAAAGTTTCAAAATAATTTTTTCCCCCACTCCAATCAGAGGAGGACACGTGGCAGCATGGTGGGCAGAGTGGGTCAGTGGGCCGGCGGAGGGAAAAGGTGATTTTTCCCTTTTTCAAAAAATGTTAAAGTAAATTTTTGGCCTGAAATCCCATGGCGAATAACAAGAGGACACGTGGACAATTTGCAAGAGGCGGGTGGTCCAGGGAAATGGGAAGATTTTTCCCCTTTTTAGCTTAAAGGGAGTAAAAATGAAAATTTAAGCCATGGTGGGAAAAATGAAGACAAATGAATCATCGAAGATGGACGCGTGGTGGCAGGGACAAGGCGGGTCGGCGGCCCGGCGGAGGCAAAGGGGATTTTTTCCCTTTTTCAAAAAGGACTCAAAATCAAAATTTGAAGCGCTGGCCCGCTAGCGAATCACAAGGAGACACGTGGCAAGGGAAAAATCAGAGGTGCAGGCCCATGGGGCAAAAAGTGAAAATTTTCCCAATTTCCAAAAAAGGTCAAAATGCACAGAATTGAAGCACAATTTCAATGGGACCCACCATGTGCCACGTGTCAGCTCCAAATTTCAAAGGTAGAGGGGAGGAGAAAAAAGTCAAAATTTTCCATTTTTTCAAAAAATGTGGAAAAGTCAAAAATGATCCCAATTTCGTTCCCAATCATAGTTTTTTGACACGTGGAGGGCCCAGATTAAAGGGCAAAGATGTAAGATCGACGGTTGTTGTGCATCCATTTTTTTGGCCACCATTTTTCCTCCAGGAAGCTTGGAATCACGAATTTTGCATCAAAATTCATCAAATTTATAGTGATTTTGTGTCATCTTGGCCTTCCAGGATCATTGGCATCACTTTCATGGCTTAATTCTTTGATTTGAGGTGTTTTTGAAGTAATTTTTTGCCCCAGCCCGAGAAAACACGTGAAATGACAAAATCAAAAGTTGTAGAGGTAATTTTAAAAGGTAAAAGGGTGAAAATGATGAGTAAGAGGTGTTTGCATGCCTCAATGATGAAAAACATGCCTCTAGGATGGATAATGATCCAGATATTTGTAATGATTTAATCTTTTTGGCACACCTGGCAACCTGCGAGTGTTTTTCTGTTTGATGTCATTTTCATTGAATCATGAGGAATTGTTGTAACAAACTTGATCCCATGGCATATTATTTGCTTGGGAAAGAAGGCTCCAATGTGGCATGAGGTATATAATGCATTTTGGAGAAATTGTAAAGGAGTTGGGAGTTGAAAATCACGAGCAAAAATTCTGAGAGAAAGCTCATTTTCTGAGAAATCCACCAAAGAACCAGGTTAATGTCTCATGTGTTGGAAATTCATGTATGTGAGTTGGTTACAAGTGTATAGCCATCACACAGCTCTGAGATTGTTCATGTAACTCTCCCCTGCTATTGAATCTGACAAGTTTTGAATTAAATTTGTGTTTTCTTTGGGCAATATGGTGTCTGTTATCATTTTTAAATGCCTGCAAATAGTTTTTATTGTTCTTGTTGCAATCTTGCATTGAAAGTCTTTAGAAATCACATAGGATCTCCATTTCTAGTTGATAGTTTAGTGGCATTTGCAATCTCATATTCAGAAGAGCCTTCATCTGATAAGGAGATAAACAAATTTAAAATCACTTTACCTTCCTTGACTGCAGATATTTCTTGTAAGCCTTTGGGGGTACCTTAGGCGTGGTTTGATCAAGGATTTTTGTGTTTAATTGAGTTCTTTACTTCAAGATTTTGTGGTGAGTTCTCAAATATTGTGTGAAGAGTGCAACCTGGGCTTCCATTTGTGCCTCTTCTGGTTGAAAGAACATCCTGATTATTTGAGGCATTTCATCTGATAGTTGTTCAAGTATTGTAGAGATTGTCAAAGATCTGATCTATCCCAGTTTGTCTTGTCAATCCCCCACCAAAAATCATCTAAACAACAAAGATCCTATCATGTACTATCCCTTGATTTGCATTTGTATACCCACAGAAGATCAAAATCCATTTGCAAAAGTATGCATAATAGATCAGGATTTCCAATGTCTCTAGTAACCTTTTCCTTGTTTTGAGAACATACCCATGTTTTGAGAAGTGACAACTTGTGAGAGTTCAGATCTGGGGTGTTGATCATGTTTTCATCAAGGTCTCCATCATATAATTTCAAGCAAAGAGAAGGACATCTTCATCTCCTTCACCATTACAAGGTTACAAAATAGGTCCTCTTACCTTGGTTGCAAGGCACAACCTAAAACAGCTAGGACAAGATCAAGTCCTATTGGAGTGCTATCCATTTCTCCACAAACCTGAGTGCCAGCTAAACCATATCCCCAGCTACCAATGACATACAACATGGTCTAATATGTCTTTAAGCTCCATGACATATCTATGGTGCTTCTCAGACTGAAAAGGAGAACAAATTTGGATACCATGCACTTTTCGGTGCGATAAAGAATGACAATGACAACATTGCATAATTTGTGAAATTTATGTAGGCATTGTAAAGATGATCAACTTCCATTGTTGGGATTTTGCGTAAAAGTGTCCACATTCACCATTTCCAATCATCCATCTGCATAATATTTAACAAAAAATCCATAGAAACACCATATTAATATATATATAAATAGATTTTCATATTCATATATTAAAATAATGTTGCAAACAAAGAACATATTCATATTTATATAAACAAACACTATTTTTCATATATTAAATGTTGGTTTTATCACATCAACCCACATATCTATCTTTATTATATATTATATTTAACACATCGACTAATAATATTATTTTTACTCTAAATATTGTATTATCATATCAAAATTGATGATAAAAAAATATAAATAAAAATAATGAAATAGTAATTAATAAAATATTTATAGACTAAATGAAATATTTGATTACATTTCTTATTTGGTCACTTTTTACATTCCATTCCAAAATCATTAAATTGTTAGAAAAGTAATTAATACATTGTTAACAGACTTAGTTAGTTTCCATTACTTGTCGGCTATCATCCCTAACTGGTTAACAGTTGGGTCGAACCATTTTCAAGCATGTATATATTTATGTGATTTATGGATACTAAGGTAAGGCATTCAATCAAATTTGGTTCTATTTCTACCTTCATTGGTATCAGAGTGACCAAAAAGAGGTTGCGCAGAGTTCTGAATTCAGAATAAAAATATAAAGCAATACATATGATCTAGAGGAGGGTTTGACAAAGGCATGGGTGACATGTATGTTGCTTAATTCGTTAAAGACTTACTTTGGTAGTGAGTAACTATCATCGTTTGGTGTGCAGACTTAACTATGCATGGAAACTAGGTAATTAGAGACCTGTATTTTCAATAGGATGACGTGTGCATAACGACCTGGAGATCTGGACGTGGTAGCGACTAACAAGTGATAAGGTGAAGATCTTCCGTTGAAGATTTCCATCTTCATTGTCATTTTTACTATTGTCAGCGCATTGGAACGAGAGGAAAGGAGACCTGCGTGGTGTTTTGGTGTCCCATAGACCCGTCTTTTATTTTTCTTGTGTGGAGGGTCCTTTGCAGCCTGTGTGCAAGAAATGGACATAGAGACCAATAGAGAAAGCATCCTGCATAAAATTTAAGGAGGAATCTAGTGTGGAGACATGAGGATTGGTGCAGCAGAAGCAATTTTTTTAACCAGTGCCCATGGCTTGTTGGGTAACATCTTCACTTCTTTACACATTTCCTTTAGTTAACATAAGATTTTCTTATTTTCTAATTGGAAGACCCATTACCACTGCCACAAAACTCACATTTAATCACTCTATCAAATCACAAGCAAACTCATTATCAAGCTTGGCTTCTCAAATTTTCATGCCATATAAATCAGAACACGAGTTTTATGGTCTAGGCCTTGACATGTTGGGAGATGGAACTAAGTATTTACTCGTGATACATGGTAAATGTGTACCAAATCTCAACAAAACTCTGGACCAGAGACGTGCACTGCTAGGTGGTCTTACCATAGAGATCCTTATACATTGAGAATTAAGACAACAAAAGTCAAATCCCGTGTCACAAGGAAATATATAGACAAAATAATTACTTTAGTTAAGAGATTAAAATTCAAGCCCACTGAAGCTAATGTTGCTCAACTAGAAGTTCCACAAGATATTGATGAAAGTGAAGAGTTAGTTGATACTTCACATCTCTTGTTATGAAGCATGTAATAGTGCTTTATTGGAGGCAGGAGGATACATGAAGGTTGGAGGATAATTGGCATCCTCTTATCAGTCACCTACAACGAGGTCGTATAATTTATTTGGTGACATTTTTATTAGTGTTTATTTTTGTTGTACATGGTGTTGTTTTGTTGTGTGAAGTGTGTTTTTCAATAAAATGCAGAGTTTTTTCCACTTTGGTACCTCCTGAATGAAGAACATTATGAGGACAAAAACACTAAAGTAGTGCTTGGTTCTTGTATAAAGTGTTTGTAGAAATCTAAGAAAAACCTGAAGCGTATAGTTGAGACCTCCGGTCACCTCTAGGTTTGTGGTCAACCCGTTTTCGGAAAACTATAGGGCTTGGTGGTAATCCAGGGAAACCAGGAACCATTGAAGGTGTTTGTACAGAGATGTACTCTTGTCACTTCCAGTTTTTTGGTAATCCTGCAAGGAAAAACCAAGGTGTCACCAAGACCATGAATCCAAAAAGATGGCATGTCACCTCAAAAGTGAGAAGGCAACATGGAGAGTGTAAATAGTATTTACCATGTTTGAAATAAGGGGGGGACTAATATATGGAAATATGATGTTTTTAATAAACAATGTATTAGGTGGAATGTTAGAATATTAATTAATACATTGTTAATGAACTTAGTTAGTTACCATTACTTATTGATTATCATCCCTAACTAGTTAACATTTGGGTCAAACCATTTTCAAGCATGTATATATTTACGTGATTTATGAATATTAATACAAGGCATTCAATCAATTTACATTTTATCTCTGCCTTCATAAATATTAGCTATGAACAATCAATTAAAGTCATAGTGATGATAAACACTTTTTCATTATATAATAATAATTTATTTATTTAAAAAAGTTAATACTAAAAAATAAAAAAATCCCTATTATCTACTTGGTACCCTTACCAAAATTATTAAATATAATAATAGTTTATATTCAAAACAATCTTTTGCATTACTTACTTTGTCTTTCACATTTACATTAATAATATTTTATATTCAAAAATCACATTGCTTACTTTGTATTTCAGTATTTTACATAGAAATTGCTAAAACATCTATTGAATATAATTAAATATATTTAATTTCAACTACAATATCTTCAATCGAAATACACACATATGTAGCACTTGTTAAATATATAGTGTAAGAGTTTAATCTATAATATTAAATGATATGAATATTTTATGGAACTATGAGACACCCATTCTTGAGTCTAAACATATACATTAAATAAAGCAAAATATAACAAATCCATGTAATGTTATAAAGTGTTTAGTACTACACAATTGGCATCCTTATAAAATTAATTAAGGAATCATAATTCAATCGTTTGGGTGCTTAGAGCTAAGGAAATTTCAAGGAAAACTTTTGTCTTAACATAAATTTAACATTCATGAAAGGAATCAAAACACACTCACTATGTCTATAAGTAATAGAAGTGGAAACCTTAATTACGAAACATATAATAGAGTTTTTGGGATAATGGAAAAGATTCATTTGTAAAGGGATAAGGGTGTGTTGCAAAGGGATAAGGGGTGAAGTCATAAAATTAGACACAAATTTGTAGAAGTTTGAAAGGTTAATTTTCGAAGAGAAAAAACCCACTGACAGAAGTATGTAAAAATTAATCTTAATAAGAATTATTTTGTAATTATAATAGTATTATAATATTTAATATATTAATTGTAAATATACAATTTAAATAGAAAGATATATATTTTTATTTGTGTTTCAATTAATATAGATATTTCAAATTTTATAATCTATATTGAATACTCATTTTAATATTCATAATTTTTATTTGTCATACACTAAAACAATTGATGATTATAATTTTATTTTTTAAAATTGATATCTTAGATATTTCATCTACCACACTAGTTAATGACTTCATTATCTTCTTTGTAATATGTATGATATAATAAATAAACTCTATACTTCACCCCATACTTAAGATATAAATTTTCTATTGAATTATCGTAATAAAAAACTAGTGTATGGGTTAAACCATCCCTAAATATCATTATAAATTATACCCTATCAACATAATAAATACATTTATAATTATAACTTGTCATTAAACATTCAATCAAAATTAATTGTAAGAGAAATTTTATAAAACCTTTGATCAAAATTGGGTGTTAAAAAACTATCATAAAACTTAATGATAACAATGAAATTTTCTTTATATAAAACAATTCATGTATCCATTTATGTCCATCTACTGGCACGTGGCAGATGCGCCCAACAATTAGTGTTTTTTTAATAATTTTTTATTGAAAAACACACTATGTTTTTCAACACTTTTTTGTAAAAAATCTGCACAGTCGTTTGCGGGATTCGAACTGAATACCTACCATCTAGAAGTGCACGTTCCTAACAATTCATCTATCCTTGTACACATGCAACTACACCATTCAAAACTCAATCATTTAAATAAATTTTTGTCCATGATTTGACAAGGTTCGGCGGGGCCCAGTAATGGAGGAGGAGGTTATTCTCATGATAGAATGAATTTCCCTACATCCATGCCCCATCATTAACGCATGCATACTATGCATGGAAGGGCCTCGTTTAAACTTGTCAAATCATGGGTGCAAATTTAGTTAAATGCATGGGTTTAAAATGATGTAATGGCATGTGTTTTTTCAATAATGTTCCATTACATCATTTGAAATTCATGCATCTAAATAAATTTCCACCCATGATTTGACAGGTTTAGGAGGGGTCGCCACATGCATGGTATGTATATTTTTATGATGGGGCATGAATGTAGGGAGGTTCTTTCTATCATGAGAATATCCTCTGCTCCATGCCTTGTAAAAGACCCCATCAACACATTCATATTGTGCATGTGTGAGCCCTGTCGTAACCTCTCACATCATGGGAAGATTGATTATTCAAATGTATGAGTTTGGAATGTTGTAGTTGCATGTGTAAAGTGATAGTTGAATCTATCGGAACGTGTGATGCTATATGGTAGGTCTTCTATTTGAATTCCACAAACAATTGTGTAGATTATTTTTCAACAACAAAAATTTGAAAAAAAAGTAAGTATTGGCATGCCTACCATGTGGCATCAAATGCACATAGGATGGATGCATGTGTATCTTATGGTTCCCATTGTAATATATCGATAGAATAACCACCACTCCATAAAAGATCCATGTGCCCATTTAATGCTCATTCGGTGCCACGAGGCAGGCGCACGGGTGCCTAGTTTTATTTGTTAATTTTTTGTGTTTAAAAACACAACATTTTTTAAAATTATAGTACATTAGTTACAGGATTCGAACCGGTGACCTTCAAGATGTGAGAGCACGTGCCCACCAGTCAAGTTGTCGCTTCACAGATACACCCTTATGTTTTCAAACTAGTTTATTATTAAAATAGTCTGTCAATCAAATGATAGATGACCACAGGGCCCTCCCATACATGTGCAAGTATGTGTTTTATGCCTACCCATGCATTCTCATATGTGTGAGAAAAATTTGAAAAGAATGACAAACAATTGTTACTTTAAAAAATTATAAGAAAGAATAATTATATGTAAATGTAAGTAGTGATAGGTTAATTTGGATGCTCTCACACTGTTATCCCAAGTTTTAAATAAAAAAATTATACAAAACAATATACACCACATTAGGAAGACACACTATTTACAAACAAATAACATATTTATTAAAAAACAAAATGGTTAATGGTTTTTTGTTTTACTTTCTAAGATTTAGTATCAATATTTGAGATGTAACTACTATATCTAGAGACAATCCATCACCATTATGTAATAAATAAAGATAATAATCATATTAAATTTAGAATTAATAATACATATTAACTTGTCTACAAAATATCAATATTTTTATTGTAGTATTTTATGATTTTATTTTTAAGTGCTAATATATATTGATTTAGAGATATATAAAAACTTGACACAATAAAAATAGACATACCATTTGGCCATAATTCAATAAAGATATATATTTACTTTAATATAATGTAAATTATTTGTAACGATTTTAAAAATTATAAGTTTAAATTAAAATATATATATATATATATATTATATATATAGATATATATAATATATATATATATATATATATATATATATATATATCTATATATATTATTTAAAAGGTCTAATTTTAATACTTACATGTAATATACACCATTATTTAAAAAAACAAATGACATAAATCACAAGCAACTCAGTTCAAACATTTAATTGCTAAGTTTTATTTTAGGCTACAATGTGATTAAAATTTTCTCAAACTCCACTGGAAATTGCAAATGAAGGCATCAAAAGCATTTATGACATGTGTAAGTACCAGGTTTAAAGAAGAAGAATTTGTTAGATGACTAAATAGTAAAGCAACATTCAATGTTTAATTTGATAAAGACAATTGTGTATGAGAGATAAACAATTCAAGATGGATGTTTAAGGTGTTCAAGAAGGTGGCCTTCACTTCTTTATGACTACAACAATAGTGCAAGTATTGGTTGTTAGAACAGTTCCATAGGTGAGCTCTAGAGCACCAAAGTTATGGGCATCTTAATAATACACACCTTATTTCACAATATGACTTTCGACACTTCAATGTTTTTGATTCTGGACACCAGTGCCCAATCCAGCACCCATGCGCCCCCATCCCCTCTGGGCACACCCGACCTCTTTATATCTCGTTCGCATCTCTTGGGTCATTTCTAGTTGTTGGGCATCTTATTTTCTTAGCGGTCCACCTTTTAGTGGTTAATTATGAAATTTAAACAAGGGAATCATATAAATACAAAGCTATGTAACCATAATAAAGGACCAAGCACTAAGCATCTATTATCACCACCTAAGGTTGCATTCAAAGGCCATTACAAGAGCATTCAAGCATCCATCTAGCATCCATTCAAGGGAAAAGGGACGGTATTATTTTGCATACACTTCATAGGAGGGGAAGTTCATTTTTTCATGCACACATCTATCTATATCTAGCTATTCATCATTATTCAATTGTGTCTAGCACAAGAGCCACCTAAGGCACAATTCTACACACCCACGCAGAACTACATGAAGTCTGAAATTTAGTGAAGCATTGGGATCGTAAGTTCATTCAGTCGTGTGATCGTTGGGTTCATTCCAACTCCCCATTTACATCTTTTTCTCTTTAGGATTTAATTTATTTTTGGGTTTTGCAGGTGTTCTTTCTCTTTACAAGTTTTAGGTGAATTTGGTGATCAAACGTCAAAGTACAGGCGACATCCAAAAAACATCTCGCGAACCTACAAAATTAGTTTTCTGAGGTTCTAAGAAGTCACAGGCACCCGGAGGAGGTTTGTAGTTCCCCATGCATCCTTGGACTTGTTTATGCATCCCAATCCCAACATTTCCATCATTTACACAATATTTTTCACTTGGTTGCGGCACTCTGCTTTCTTATTTCATCAATTTTCCAACTTAACACAACTTAATATATGTTGTGAATCAATTATGTATCTTACCCTCTCTCTTGCAACTAGGGTTTCATATTTTCTAGCTTACTTTCTTATGTCAAATTTGTACTTTATTACATATATATATTTGCGCTGGTACTTAATTAGAATTTATATTTATTTATATTTCAATATTTTTAAAATCACTTGGTGAACCTTTTGCTCGATTCCAACCTTCTTTCTAGGGTTTTCTTCTTATGCCCGTCACCCGTAGTGGTCATTTTGGGTCTTTTGAGAATCTCAAGCTTCCTCCATCTTCCCGTAAGGTTTCTAAATCAATGGCTGAAATTGATAATACATTATCTGACTCTCAAAAAGTTACCCTTGAAAATATTGAAGCATTTAGTAGTGAGCACTCATATGATGAAGACACAAATGTTGACCAAGAACAATTAAACAAGATAAAAAAAATTTGTCAATCTTTGTGTTATAATCTTGCTCATCTTCTGCATATTCTTCATGCTTTGTTTAATGTTAAAAAATCTTGTGATGTTACTTAAGAACCTCTTGTTGGTTCTTCCTCGATTGTTATGGCCTCCACACAACCTCTACATATTCCTACTTCCATTATCACCACTACCGCTCCAATCATTTAACCCAATGCTTCTAATTCACTACTTGGCACTTCTACAAATATGCCTGATTTAACTTCTTTATATCAGGATTTATAAACTCAAATTTGCAAACTCTAATTGGATACTTCTCGCGCATCTCCATAAATGGACTCCACATTACTACTTTATAATCCTTTTGCTCCCGCCATTTCCACTTATACACTTCCTCTTAATTTCATCACTCACAGGCTACTCATTTTCAAAGGACATAGCCACCCTCAAGAGCATCTCTGAGTAATTCATGTAGCATTTCTAGATTATGCAGATGATCAAAATTTACTAGAAAATATCTTTCCTCATAATATTCAAGATTATGTAATTTTTTTTCTATCATCTACCTGTCCACTCGACAACATCTTTCATGCATTTAGCCAATGCTTTTATCACTCATTTCTCTATAAATATTGGCTCTAAGATATCATATGCTCAGCTCGTGCAACTTAACAACGATCTATAGAACATCCAAACTTCAAGATTTATTTATCCAAAGTCTATTACCGCCTCTCTGCGATATTATTAGCATCAAGACATCTTCATCATTTACATGTCATAATCTTAATCTACATGAAACTAAAATCTTATCTATAGGAAAGCTTAAGTATCATGAGAAAGCTTCGTCATTGGCGCACTTTGAAATAAAATCAACTTTCAAGCCATCTAAACAACCTTGTAAAGCTAAAGCTAGTTTTAACAATGCATCTAATACTGAAAAGCTTCAATGGTATGCACATAAGCGTATGTTTACAAAATTTCCTTATACTCCAAATATTATATTTGCCATAACTCGTCAAGAGAAACTCATACACTTCCCTCCTCCACTCAATCTGGACCACTTGTTCTAAACGGTCAGAATAGACATGAAATTTCAAATGCAACTTCATCAATGCATTGGGAATTTGCTACATATCATGTTCCAAACTTTGAATATATCAGACCTTATCGATACTAATTTAGTCGAGCCTTCCCTGACCTACTACATCTACACTAGCCAATAAAAATCACAAGCATAAATATTCACAATCCTCTTTTTAACATGAAAAACAAGCGGGTTGACTTCGCAACCATCAATACATACCACACAGTGCTCCTCTTACATCGGGGGGTCTTAATTTTCGAGTTGCTTCATGCTAAGGGCATCATCCACCATCATTACTTTCTACTATATACTATCATCTACATTCTCTTCTGATCGTTTGCACTAGGCTTCGACTCGATC